>CM077790.1:32547240-32927240 GCA_039737535.1 Lagodon rhomboides | reverse complement strand
TTTCTCACTTTGCTTCTTTTAACTTACATTATTTCAACAGTTTCTCAAATGCACCTACAACTTAAACACAAACTATTAACTTCACTTTATTTGCCAGCCAATTAAATAAATACATAAATACCAATCAGAGTTTATTCAGTGGACTTCAGGAGGTTACTTCCTGATGATCACAGTGTCGGTCAGAAAGCTGAACATTAACCGCCTCAGATTGGTGATAACGATTATTCTCAGTCTTCTAACTCCAGCTCTTAGGATTTTGGATTTTGGGGCAATGTAAACAGGAAGTAGAGCATAATGCTGCCACGGAGTCAGATGGTTCTGTTTTGTTCACCTGTATTTGTTTGACTGACTCCAATAAATCTTTGCTGAATTAGCTGTTAGCAGCTCCTCTTGTCAGTGTGGTAACTGTCACTGGATCACTGTGAAACTGAAGAAACTTAAAAACATGATGTTTCTCAGGCAGGTTCTTCACACACTTTTCTCTATAACTGCTAAGCAGGTTTATGGTCGGTTATTCAGTGTTGGTGACATCCTCACTGAGTGTTTGCCTCCAGTCAGGTTGGTGTTCCTGAGCTGACCAGAACATGTTTTGCTTTATATTACGACGTCACAGTGACGTTTAACCGCTGAGCTTTTGGAGATCAAATGTCATAACTTCATCATTTTATCCTATTAGACATTCTTTACTGTCTGTTTGTTCAGATCTAACACAGAGGAGTGTGATTTTTGATGCAAACTGCAGGAATCTGGCACAAAGGCTTCCATGTACAGCACCATGAGCTGCTCCATCTGCTTCCTGTTTTGACGAGCAGGTCAAACAGCAGAACTACCTTCCTGTTGTTACACCTGCAGTATCTTTGCCTCACACCTGTCCCTCCTCATCCTCTCTGGAGGCGCCTCACAGTTTGAAATCTTCCGGTCTGATCCAACAGTCCTGGACTAAATCCTCCCTTCATGTTCTGATGCTCAGCTATGTTGAAACGGTCTCAGATTTAAAGTATATAGTCCGTGCTGCTGTTGAACTCTGTTACATTTAGAGGTGTTTCTCATATTTGTCCACCTCATTTAACATCATAAATATCATTTATTACTGAGGTTTCCTTTTAGGATCAAGTGCACAGTTTTAACATCTACATTCACTGTTGAATGTAAGCCTAAGTGAGCTGTGTATACTGTATATATAGACGTGTATACTTCCCACTTAACGAACAGCAGAGACAAACTTACTGACACCAGCAGCTCTGAGCGTTTCTCCATTCTGCAGAATCAGCTTCTCATCGTCGTCTAAACTCATCACCAACTCATTTGTCTGCAAGAAAAGTAAAAACAAAAGATGTTCAACTTAAATGACAACTTCTGATTTAAAAGAGTCACAGAAATCACAGACTACATACATTTCCCCCCCAACTATGATAAAAATCTGATAATGTCTGAGATTTAAGATTAAGATTTAAGATTTTTCACTCAAGTATTTGTTGTATGGGTGTCTTTTACTTTTATCAAAGTAATATTGTAACACTGTATCTTTACTTTTAATCAAATATAACTTTAGGTTGGAGGACGTTTGTCCTTCAGACAGCAGTGTGACTCTTCCTTTAGACAGATACCTTCGCTCCGTGTGCCTGGTGGATGATCTTCATGGTGTCTGGAAATACAGGAGACAGGAGTCAGATGGTGAACGAGTGTTTTACCAGGTGTGAACATTTCCACGTCCTCTCTTTTATCTGCGTATCATGAACTGATTCAGATCAGAAAAATGAATTACACAGCTATTTTAAACTCAAGTGGCAGCTGGATTTTATCAGTCGATCATCTTTTTTCACTACAATCAGACTTCATCGTACACAATTATTATTATTTATCTCAGTTTTATCATTAATTTATAATGTGCTGTTTTTATCCTGATCGTTGGCACCATTTTTGTTTCCTTGTTTTTATGCTGACTGTGTGTCCTGGTTTTATTTGGACCTGCAGCAGAACTCTGTAACCATGTTCTGAAAAGTGTTTTACAAATAAAGTTTGTCATTAAAATGAGCTGCAGCTTCAGAGCTGCTGTTAGCTTTACAACCACCAGATGTCGCTGTGCTGCTGAGTCTGAAGCCTCAGACCTTCATCTGCTCATCGACAAACACCATCAGGAAAACTGGTTTGTCACACCACATTAAAGGAGCAGTCTGTAGAAAACCATGTCAGACATACGCACCATAACTATGTTTCTTGAAAGGAGGAGGAAGTCCTGCTCTTGTTGCGACATCTGGAAGAAATGTAAAGGTTAATCATGATTTTAGCCTCGAGTTAGTAACTATACACAGTAACATGCGATATGTTTAAATACACAAGCGTTAGACTTTTAGAATAAAGTCACAACATTCGATTAGACAAAAACAAACAGAAGCTGAAGTGCCTGTGAGTTAGGGCTGCCACTATCGATTACTTCCTCAGTTAATGGATTTGTAGTTTGATCAATAGATATCTTTGGAGTTTTTATTTCCTGTTTATACTGTTTCCATTGTTCTTCGGCTCTTACTACTTATTTATTATCACTGTTTTTAGCTGATGCTCTCCATTCTGTCCCCTTTGCTGCTGTAATGATGCAAAGTCCCTTATTGTGGGACAAATAAAGGATTATCATATCTTATTATCTTATAAAATGTCAGGAAATGGAAAATGTAAATCAAAACATCGTCCTCAAACGTGGATGTAATGTCACAGAGGAGGAAAGAAACCAGAACATATTCACATTTTAGAGAATTTGAACTTTCTTTAAAATACACGCACAGGTGGATCGATTATCAGAATCGTTGGTGATTAATATAACTGTTATATATTAAGAAGTTTATTAGGTAGCTAAGCTGAGTGATAAAACCTGACTGTCAGGACAGCTGGAGGCTGCAGGACACTGTGACTGACAGGAAGTGCTAACACATGCTAACGTCTCCAACCAAGACTCAAACTGAATAGAAGGAAGCAGCGGCTCGTGCAGTCGCTCGTTATGGTTTAATACACCTGTCTTCCTACTGTCCCACCGTCTCTGACGAGCTGGATGAAGTCCTGCACGGTCTGGTCCAGATCGACCCGCTGAAACACGACCGGTTTGAAGTTTCTGTGCTCGAAGGACCTCACCAGCCGGACCGTGACCACGGCCTCCCCGGCCATGTCCCGCTGACTCTGGGCGGTTCCTCCTCAGACGCTGGCGCTGTCACGCAGGTGTGCTGTTCGGCAGGTGGCTGTATGGACCCGCAGGCTCGGTGTCATGGTGGGTGTGTGACTGGCATGTGTTTTGGGACAAGCTCGGGCTAGCAACCAGAAGAGACCAGACGAATCGAGAACGTTCAGCGATCGAGACCCGATGAGTCGATAACCGAGCGAGCGAGTCTCTTTTCTTCTTCGTGGGTTTTGGCGGGAATGTGTGTTTACCGCCACCTGCCGTGTCGGAGTGTTTCCTGTTTACACCACGGAACAAACAACAACATCACACAACCTGAACACGTGAACAAGTTTACAGATAAATAAAATAATAATAATAATAATAATAATAATAATAATAATAAATAAACACTAAACGTCACTATTCTACATGTATATCACAGTGTTGTAACAAGTAACCACACATTATATCTGATTAATACTAGTTTCATGTTAAAAGTGCAATGTGTAATTGGCCAACTGTCAAATTAATTTCTCAAAACAAATAGGGGACTGCATTTGAGTCACTGCTGCAAACTATCGCGGAAAAAATGGAGACTGGACCAGCTGACAGACTGACATGATTGTGTTGCTGCTACAACCACGGACCAAAATAAAATATCACATTCTTGACAGACTATTACTTAATTTTTTGTATTATTAGGGCCCGAGCACTATCAGTGCCAGGACCCTGTTGTTTCTGTAAGTTCAAAATGTTCATCAAGTAAAACCACAAGCCGCACACACACACACACACACACACACTTTTTCCTTTTCCTTGAGCCTGTAAACTGTCTGACTAAAACACCTTTTGGATTTATTTCAGGTCCCATTTTCTATTTTATAATAATAAATAACCAGGTTTAGAGATCTAAAAACCTTCAGTCAAATAAAACCTCACTTAGGTAAGTTTATTTATATAGAATTCAATCCATTCAGAGACACAGAAATTAATCAAAACTAAAACAAAAATTTTTTTTTGTGATGCTCAAAAATCCGTATCCAACGTCTTATAGACACATCTTTCATTATGTTAGCTTACAGCTAGTTAAAAACAGTAGCTACTTGAGTAAATGTACTTTGTTACATTCCGTGTATTCAACTTCATCAATCTTAGAATGATTGCTTATTAAAACAAAACATTTGTCACCAGTATTGATAAGACAGACACACACACACACACACACACACACACACACACACTACACACACACGTGGAACAGCTGAGAACAACGAAAATAGAGAAAATATTTTTATTAAAAGATTTCTTCAAAGTTAACTCCATGTTGTAACTGAGGTGTTGTGTTACATGAGAGTTCAATATAAGACACACACACATACAAACACACCTATATATTTGTGTATAAACACACACACACACACACACTGGCATACGTAATCATTTGTATTTGTCTTTGGATTTCATAACAGGAATCTGGAAACCAGCTGACATCTCTGAAAAAGGTATAAAGTGTTGAAATGACTGACGGAGGTCTTTATGATGAACAGAAGAAAATAAAACTATAAAGTGCTTTAATGTGTTAATGATCATGATACAGAGGTAATGACATGAAGATAAAGACAAACTGAGGTATTAATAGAGAATTTATCACTTATTTTGTCCGAAAGCATTCAGTCACGCTGTAAACTCAAAGTTCTCAACATTTTGTTAAACGGAGGCTGAGAGCTCAAAATCTGCAATCTGGTGCTAATTATAATTTTCTAGGAGGATATTTTATGCCATTACTGGATGATGACAATAGAAACATAACACGTAAAGAAGGAAGAGAGAAGTTAACTTTTTAATTTTACTGACTTATTGTGTTGGTTTCAAATCACAGGTGTTATTATTCTGTATTGGTCACCTGTTTGTCTTAAATATGACGTTATTTTTACTTTCTGAACATTTATTTGCACTGCTCGGCTGCTGATCTCATTCATCTTACTTTCTTAATGTTGTTTTTAATCGTGTTAACCGACGTCCCTCATGTTTAATCTTTTAGCTTTACGCTATTCACATTTTTTGTGGTTGCAACTTTCACAGCAGCTCCACACTCTGCAGCACAAATCTAATTTATTTATATAGACATATAAATAAAGTTTTGCTTGCCTGCTCTGTGTCGCCCCATTTGTTACTAATTACAGGTAAATTAGAGAATGCTTATGATTCTGTGGTTACATTACATTTCCAGCAGTCAGGCAAATATAATTCAACATGTTTTGTTCTCCTTCTCTCTTCCTCCGGATCAATAATTACCTCAAAACAACCACTCACACAAACTAAAGTAATCGTCCTCTCTGTGATTAATACGAGTCTAAACTGTGCTGTCCAGGAAACGTTCTCCACATTATTCAGAAATATCAGACCTGTAAAATAAAATGTTAATCTCTTTCTTGTGAAACGGAAACTTGTGAAATGTGAATCTGGAACTGATATTAAACGTTTACAGTCCCTGAAATAACCCTTTTTAGAACTATTATTACAAACTGATAAAAGATTTGTATAAAAATGAGCTGATCTTTAAAAGAGGTCAGAGGTAATGAAGGCCACAGATCAACAGATCACAGCTCGTCTGCTCTCTGTGCGTCTCGTTCTTGTTAGTGTGAACAGAAAAGTGTCAGTCGTGAAGGATTCGCCTGTTAAAGCCTGGAGGAGGAGACAGAGTTCAGACTCTCACAGAGAGAAAACAAACACACCTCTGGTTGCTCCAGAAGTCTTTCCCTTCTTATCTCTGGAACGTTAAACATCACCAGGGTGTCGAGGAGGACCCTCCTCAGGTGGCTCCTGGTTGTTCGGGGGCCGGTGTCGAGGGCTCTCCCAGCCCCGGCGGATCTTTGTCAGTCTGAACATGAGACAAGGCAGAGCTAAGAAGGTCCGTCCGAGCAGGACGATGCAGGGCAGCACGAGGGCCAGCAGGTACACCGGGGGGAGGTAGTAAGGGTACGCCCCGGGGAAGAAGGCGAAGTCCCAGCCGAAGAAGAGAGCGTGCATGATGGAGAGAGTCAAGGCAGCGTAGCCGAGTCCGGACTGCAGACACACAGAGAACTCTTCAGTCATTACAAGAGCAAACAGATCCAAACTGGATCAGATTCAAAGATGCATTATTCGTGTTTGGGCCTCTTAAGGACTCGACTTCACACCGAGCTGAACATCAAACACACGTTTGATATATTATAGTGTATTTACACCCGACAGACATGGAGGAAGCTGCAGGCGTTGTACCGGACTGCTGCGGTGCAGACGACGCTGAGCTGCAGGGCAAAGCGTTGGACTTACCAGCTGATCCACATTCCTCTCTAACCTACAGCCACAAGCTTCACGTAGTGACGGACACACTGACAGCAGTTCACTAAAACTGATAAACTGACAGAGTTATAAACGATTCATCGTCTGAATCTGCTGACCTGAACGAATGTAAACTCCCTCCAGTTGAGAGCGTTTCCCACGGAGGGCAGCGAGGTGATCGCCAGCAGACTGAGGACTCCAAATCCCAGAATCCCACAGGAGAGGTAGAGATCCGACCTCCACACCATCTGCTCCGACCACGAGTTCTCCACACCGGCCCTCACCTGAAAGTGAAGACGCAGAGGTCTCAGAGCTGCGGCGGTCAGACTTCAGGTGGACGGTGCTCACCTGCCGTGGCCTCACCTGTCGGTACGCTGCGTTCAGCAGGTTGTATCCTGCAGCTCTCCTCAGCGTCAGACACATACTGTACACCGCATGAAGCACAGCACACAGGAAGCTCAGCAGGCCCAGCTCCTTCCTCCTGCACAGCCAGCGGTCCAGCCAATCAGGAAACCTCTTGTATTTGGTTCCTCGGCCGAGCTGCAGGACGGCCGCCAGCAGACCTGAAGAGACGCAGAGAGTTCACACAGCTCAGAGGATGTGAAAGGAGCTGGAGGACGCAGAACAGACAGATGTTTGCTGCCCTGCTGCTGATCTCAGGTCAGATAAGATATAACTGAATGTGTCCAGAGGGAGACTGTCGAGTCACAGTTTAAACATTAACAACAACATGTCGTGGAATTTGTCATATTTTACAAGAGAAGGCGAAAGGAGTCTTTCTGTCCGGACCAGGCGTGACTAACGATTATTTCAATTTGTTGATTGTTTTCTCGATTGATCGTTTAGTTGTTTGGTCAGAAAAAGGTGATAAATGTTCATCAGTGTCACCTAAAGCCCACGATGACATGTTCATGATGCTCACAAGCTGTCAGAGGCTGAGTGCAACACCGAAGAGCAACAATATTCATTAAAGTCACACATGCAGAATAAGTAAATCAAGCTGTGTGCTGTCATCACTCTCCGTTACCTGGCAGGTAGACCAGAGCCAGTGTAACCAGGGCGACGGCGGGCAGCGTCTGGTTGACCGTCACCAGTGGCAGCTCGTAGAAGTTGTTCCTTCCTTCGTCGAGGTACGGCAGCAGGATGTTCCTCAGGAAGAGGTAACCATAGAAGAAGAGGAAGAGGAGGAAGGTGGTTAGGACGGGGCCTCCCCACGAGGGGAAGAGGATGAGCGGCGCCTCCTCGATGTCTCTGGAGGCGCACAGACCGCCCAGATCCACGGGGCTGAAGCCCAGACGGCGGGCCAGCTGCAGCACCGTGGACTTGGAGTCGGAGCAGTCGCTGCAGATCAGCACCTGGAGGAGGAGCAGAGGAACATGTGTGTGTTTCCAGGAGACTGTAAAACATTAAAGATTCTGTCTTTTCACCGTTTTTAATGAAGAATATATTCTATGTTGACATCTTCTCCTCACCTGTCGGCTGCCGTCGTGAGCTCCAGCCTGCAGCGCCCACGCAGACACCGTGTTGAAGGCCTTCACCACGCTGCTCTGTGGGAACAGCTCGGCCAGCCTCTCGGCGTTGGCCCGCCCTCCTCTGTTCAGTCCGGTGGCGTTGCTGACGTCCACCAGCACCTTGCCCTCCAGCTGCTCCCTCAGCCCCACCAGGGTGTGATAGTGCTCTGGGTAGACCGCGGTGAACACCACCCTCTCCGCCCTCTGCGCCGCCTCCCTCTGTGTCAGCAGCTCCACCCCGGCAGGAAACAGACCCCCGGCTACACGGCGAGGGTCTCTGCTGCCCACCACCACCCTGAAGCCACAGGCCAGCAGCCGGGCGGAGAGCGAGCGGGAGAAGTCTCCGGAGCCGATGATGGAGATGACGGGGCCTCCGGGGCCGCCGGGCTCTGACGGGTCAGGGTCAGAACTGGGCAACAACGGGGTCTTCATGTCAGTCTGCATGATGAGCTGCAGGAGGAGACGATCACATCAGACAGATGATTAGATACATATGACTTCATGTTCTACAGACGGGAATCATTCATTCTTTCTGTCATCTGTATTCATTCAGTCTTCAGTGGTGTGAACATAAATTCAAGCTGGTTCAAATGTTGTATGATTATTTATTTACAGGTCTAACGAGCAGCTGCTCCCTTTCATCGTTATCTGTCTAATTAATGTTGACTGATTTCTTCTTTTGGGGCTTTTGTCGTCTGTTCGTCTGGTTTGTTGTTTCAGGTTTCCTTGTCTGAGCTGTTGGTCTTCAACAAGCTGCTTCTGACACTAACACAACAACACAACAACACAACTACACGACAACAATAATTAACGGTTATGGGCCGAGAATGCAAAACAGATGATTCCTCTACAGTGCAATATATTTAAACACACACCTGTGATGTAGATATTATATATGATATATGATATATTCTTGTGTCTGGTTGTCTGTACTCTGTATTTTGGCTGTATATTGTATGATGACAATAATCTCTCTGATCTAATCTGCTTTACTTTTCTATCCAGCAGTGCAGAAACATTTCTCTTCACAATTTTCATTCACATTCTGACATTTCAGAGAGAAAACGGATCATTCGTTCCCTTGTGGTGAAAGAACCGAACTTCACATCGAACGGGATCAATAATGATGATGTGAAGAAATGAAAGTGACACAAAGAGCTGAGAGCAAATCAAACCTGCAGACATTATGAAACTGTCCTCTGAGTGACAGCAGCTCATCAGACACGTTCCCGACACTTTACCGGCTTAAATAAGACAAACTCACCGAGTTCTGTCACAGAGACGGGCCGAGTCAGAGCCGGTCCATTAGTCCGGTACCGTCTGTCTCTCTGTCTGTCTCTCTGTCTGTCTCTTCTGTCTGTTGTCCTTCGCTGCAAACGAAACTCTGCTCACCGTCTCGGTCACATGTGTCACATGCCCCGCCCACTGCTGCCTTCAGGTGCTCACGATGAGCTCGGACTTTTGAGTTTTCTCATTTCATAAACTGAATGACTTAAAAACAACAGAGCCAGCTGGTGCTGACGGTCCTGCACACACACACACACACACACACACACACACACACACACACACACACACACACACGTTGGTCCTGTTGACTGTGACTCATGAAGTTATTGAAGATAAACTAGAACATAGTTGCTGTTTGTCTCGGCCGTCCATCACTGTTTGGTTTCAGCTGAAACTCTCTGTTGTTGCTTCCATCCATCACCTGACACCACTGATCCTCCTCAGAGCCCAGCTGATGTTTTACTTCACCTTAATCCGTCTGATTTGATAAATGCTGTGGTTATGATCATTGTTATTTGAATTGAAAAGTTGAGAAAACATGCAGAATCTAAAGATCTGTAGCCTTCAGCAGGTGATGTGAGCTCCTGCTGCAGATCCTGTTTGTATGAGACCCTAAACCTGCAAGACTAATATTATATTTATTTACATAGAGAGGTGAAAAATGACAACGTCCCACAGCCCCTGAATGCCTCACAGCTGACAGAGGAAGATAAGGCTGCACCCTGAGCTTCAGTCTGCTGATAGGACAAAAGTTTTATAAGAGTCAAAGAGTGAAGAACACAGAGCTCCAGACACACACACACACACACACACACACACACACACACACACACACACACAGATAAAGACAGCTCATGTGAAAGGAACACAAGTATTTCTTTACTCGAGTCAAAGTACTAATGTGTGTGAAAATACTCCATTACAAGTAGAAAAATACTGCATTCAGAAGTAACTTCAGTGAAAGTGAGTCAGTGTGATCAACATGTTTTCTTTTACATCTGATGGTTTATGATTTTTGTTCCTGCTGCATTAAAGTGTCGTTTCACTGCTGCAGATGTTTCAGGCTGATGTTTCACTTTAATCCACAGCAGAGCTTCAGTTTCCATCAGATCACCAGATGTTTGTATCGTGTCCGTCCTGTGAGAAACGTTCGTCTGTTAAAGTCAGACAGATGTTTCCAGCTGATCCAGGAGCGAGTTTCTGTCTGTTAAAACATGTTTTATTACAGACCAGTGAACACAAATCGTCCAAAACACACATTTAGATCAGATTTCTGGATATTTATGCAAATGAAAGCATCATTAATCAGAAAGCCCCTTTTACCTTTTTAAACATAACATTTCAGAAAACTTCTGATACAAAACATAATTGTTGTAATGTCAGTTATGGAATCAAACACTACAAAATAAAAGCTACTTTTTCATGCGCTGGTTTCATTTTTCCTTCAGACTAGTGTGAAGAAAAGGTCCAAAACACACATTTAGATGTTTAAACATATCATTTCAGACAACTTGTTATACAAAACATAACTGTGTTAATGTGAGTGATCACCATTCTGAGCTTTGTCTCAGACTCTGACCGACACCAAACCTTCCAGTCTGACTCTCTGAAGTCTGAAGGTTTCTACAGACGGGTGTGTTCATACATCATCACAACACTGTATTATAAAGACTTGGAGGAAATTGATTAACTGTATTTTCTGATAAATGGAGTGATAAAAAAAAACAATCTTTGGCTCCAATATATCAACAAAACAAGAATTTTTGAATAATTCTAATCAGTAAGAACAGTAACTAAAGCTCAGAGAAGAGCAGTGGAGTAAAAGTAAATTAAAGTACTGATGTTGCTGTGAGCTGTGTCCACTGGGTGTCGCTCTCCTCCCGTCGTCTCCTCTGCCTCCACGCTGAGCTCAGTGTGACTCAGCCTGATCTGAGACGGAACCTCGCTCCAGATGGCAGTCGGATCTTCAGATTCTTCAGCTGGACAGAACCTGATCGAGAGGGATTTTCTCACCAGCTGAACGAGCCTGAACCAGACTGAGCTAGAAGACACTGTGCAGAGTCATCGCTCCGGCTGCTTTGGATAAATTTGGCACGACAGGGAAGAAAAATAAAGTTTCTAGTGTTTGTTTGGTATTTTTGAGGTGTGGAGGAACTTTACAGATGTGATAATGGAAGTGTACTCATGAAAATGTGTAAATGATAATCAAAGTAGTTTCTAATTAATATTCAGTAAATCGACAAATTGATTTTTTGAATAATCGCTTTTATAAACTGTTTAGTTTGTAACATTTTTGATAAACTCTTCAGAAGTTTAGTGTAAAAATCTAGTAACTGATTTCCCTCTGAGATGTAGTGGAGTAGAAATAAGAAGTAAAATGCAAAGAATGTCTGTGTTATTTAAAGATAGTCCACTTATAGCTGCACTGTTAAAGGATCAGTTCACCCAAAAAGTCATAATTCCCCCCCGACCTCCAGAACTCTGTTTAACCCATGCCGAATCAGCTGTTAGCACTTCCTGTTAGCATTGTGCTCATGGATGTACAGACGACTCTCACTGGATCACTGTGAGACTGAAGACAAGTCAAAACAGTATATTTCTGAGGGAAGTTCTGCACATGTGAGGAGCGTCTCCCAGACAGCTGAAGAAGCTGGAGACCCACAGACACTGTTAGCTCAGCAGCTCCACTGAAGGTCTCAGGTTAAACATCTTTTTTAGATCAGTTTGGTATCTCAGGTGTCTCCTCACCTCCAGCAGAAGTCAGGTCCTGTTTTTAATGGTAACTTCATATTTCCTTTGTCACAGACCAACACAGGTCGGCCTGTAAAGGTCCTTCACACTGTGTTAAAGACAGGACGAGTGAAAGAGACGTAACACTGGAGGAAGAAGACATTGTTGAAGACTTAAATAAAAAGAATGTGAATGTTTTCAGATCCTAAAAGGTCACGGCAGGATTTTCTCTCCAACCTTCTCTGGACGTCCTCATTGAGAGAGGCGAGCAGACCTGCAGGACGTCTGACGGATGAAGCTGCAGCTGAAGATAATTTTCTCACGAGGTTCATTAAAAATCTCACCTGATCAATCATGTGGCAGCAGACTGAGCATCAGTCAGCCGCCGGAGAGCCGCGGCTGTTACACAACCATCCATCCAGCCAGTCAGGTCCGACTGCTGAGCACAGAGACGAGTGTGTTTTAATCTGCAGGTGATGATGATGATATGAGGTGTGTGTGTGTGTGTGTGTGTGTGTGTGGTGTGTGTGTGTGTGTGTGTGTGAGTCACAGTCTGAACCTGAAATGTCAAACGCCACCGACCGCAGGGAGCGGAGCGGTTAAAGGTCACAGCACGGCGGTTCACTTCAAATAAAGTTATTTTACCTTTATTAATAACTCTCAGAGACGTTAAACCTCCTGTGACGGAGATATGTTTTATATATCTAATAGACTATAATGTATGAAACTGATCATTCTAGTACATTTTAATGTTCATAAACATTTTGTTTGTTTTTAGCTAAAGTCTTACGTATTGCATCTTTATTAATATACTTACAATGTGAGTTTTTTTATATTTCAAATGATGTATTCTCTCTATCTTGACAAATATACCAATTATTGGCATTTTTTACCATTTGTAAAAAAATATTACCAGATATTTAAATATATTATTCAGTAATATATTAAAAAATATATTTCGAGTTATTCATTTTTTAAAAACACATCAAAATGTACATATATATGTTGTTGAAGCAGCACCTCTTCACTGGATGAATTAACATGAAGTCTGCTTCAGGCTCCTCAGAGGATGAACCTCCCTGACTCTGGTGATGAGGGACAACATGAGGCTGACAAAGGTTTAAAGTAGAGCATCTCAACAAAAAGACGTGATTTACACCTTTTTTAAGCTGAAATCTTCCCTGTAGCCGCGAAGCTAAAAGTGTTAGCGTGTAAATAATGTCTTCTCAGATCAGTTTGTGTTCTGGAGACTTGGATTACAGCAGACGAGACATTTTATTTGTGTTGAGGTTGTTTTGTTTTTTTAAGTTTTAAAGGAGACCTTTAATACTTTTTGTTTTTCCCCTCTCCTTCAGTGTTTGAGATATTTCCTTGTGCCTATTAAAGATCTTGAAAGTTAAATAAAATCAATGTCTGCACCAGCAGCAGCTCCTCTCTCCCACAGAAAACCCTGCTCCTCAAACGCCTCGTCAGTAGTCCCGCCTTCTGCAGCGTGTTGTTGTTAGCGGTGCTGGCTCAGGCATGTGTGAGCTGACCAATCAGAGGACGCCTTGAAGAGACAGGAGCTTGAACAGATGATGACGACTGAATTGACATTGTTCTGTGAACTGTTCCTTTAAACAGCTGATCCAGGATTGATCTCTGCAGCAGATTCTTGGTCACTAGAACTGAAGCGTTTATATAATTCTGACCTTTTCCCTTCATTTCTTTATTTATCTGTTGGTTTGTGGTGTGACACACTGCTGGAGCTGAGCGGTGAGCTGGAACAGGACCTGCGGGCCGCTCTGTTCCCTCACTCATCTGCATAAAGCATGCAGCCGGAGGGCGGACGGTCCGGGTCAAGGTGAACCGGACTCTGAGGTGCTGCTCCACTGACCCACTGCTGCTGCTCAACATGAACACATACAGTGAGTTACACTAGAACTGGACCGCTGTCAGCACCGGTACAAGTACTTCACCTGAGTACTACTCTCACTACATCTCAGAGGAACATATTGTACTTTTTACTCCACTACTTTTGTTACTAGTTACTTTTCATCCACAGCAGTGAAATGCAACATAAACATGAATGCAGCTGTGATATGAATCCAAAAACATCAGATCCAGGTCCAGCTGTGTGACAGAACCAGCTGGGTTTTGGGCCTAAACCTCATCAGAACATCACACAGAGCTGTGACACACAAAGCTTTAACATATTGTATTTATTGATGGTGGCGTTTGGGTTGATTATTCAGTTATTTCTGCATGTTTCAGGCCGTCCTCATCAGAAAACTGACGACTGTAAAAGCTCCTTATTAGGACTCACATTTACACTTGTTGGTATTTGGCGCCCTCTGGTGGCCACAGGAACCATCACGACAGGTGAAGTTATCTAAAGTCCTCGTACGAAGGAGGTAAATTCACCCAGAAAACTGCTTTTTGTGTATTTCAGCTCTGTAATGTAGAAAAGTTATTGAAACCCAAAGCAAACTGTGAGTGATGACGTCCAAAAGTCTGAGACACATTTACCACCAAACACCGTCAGCTCGCTCTGTGTCCACCGATCCAAACGCACCTCCACCTGTTGGCTCCTCCCCTGCAGAGCATGGCACCAAAACACACCGCCAAGGTCAAGAAAACACTGAGTGTGGAGCCTTCAGTCCGTCTCCGCTCGCGTCAGAACATTAACGTGCTGATTGATTTATTCCTGACAATCAGACTCTTTCTAACATGTTTCATGTTAATGACAGCAGCTCACACACTGAGACATTAAGACTTTACTCCTCGTCTCGCTGCGTGGCTGCATTTCTCTCTGTCGTTCAACGAGCAGATGCATTATGGGACATAACAGATGTTAACAGTCCTGTGACAGCATTGATCTGAGCTCTCTGGATCAAACTGAGCCCGGAGGGAGGCCGCTATCTTATAGCGGAGATATAAATCCATCAGGAGACGTCATTTGGCTGCAGCTCTGTTCGTTTGTCGTCTCCAGAGAGCAGAAGGAAATGTCATTTTACACAAAAGTCAGAACAAAGACGCAAATTACAGAGTGAACGACTGTCTGAGGCAGAGATCCAGTCTGTGATTCAGCTCCTGTAATCACACTGGTCTGTCTGTCTCTCTGTCTGTCTGCCTGTCTGCCTGTCTGTCTCTCTGTCTGTCTGTCTGTCTGTCTGCTTGTCTGTCTGTCTGTCTGTCTGCCTGTCTGTCTGCCTGTCTGTGTCTCTGGGCAGACATGAAGACGCTGCTCCTCGCTGCAGTCTCCATTGTGTTGTCCCTCTGTCCTTCAGGCCTCACGCGTCTCTACACATACTCCAGAACACATTTACGTGCACGTTCACATACTGACGAGGAGCTTCGGCTGACCGCGGCCGCTTTTTGTTGACGTCGTCCTGCAGCGACCTTCCTCCGGGTCAGAACCAAAGTTAAAGTCCACTGAAGGCGCCGCCTCGCTGCAGCTGGTGACAACATGTTTTACTGCTGATGAACAAACGTCCTGGAAATTAAAAACCACCATGTGACGCACAAATTAAATCAAACATGTTCTCATTTATTGTCCTGCATCATTTTCCCTCCACAATGAATATTCAGAACCACAGACAAGTTAAAGCTGAGCGGTTCTTTATGTCACTGCATGAATTATTTCTCTATTGTTGCCGTTCTGCTTTGGTTCAGACACAAAAACCACTTGGTCCGGGCTGGAAAACATCCTGGTTTGGATTAAATCACCTTTGTCAGTCGCCACGATCACGATTCTTCTGTGGTTCTGTGGCTCAAAATGTCTCCAGGTGTCTTTTAAACTATCCAGCAGTCTGACTCAAACTGTGGTCGGCTGTTTGGCGGCCATGTTGGCTCCTGATGTGAAAGTCAGCCGATAATCATATAACGTGACTGTGATACGACACGTTTGTCTCTGGACGTCTCCGGTTTACAGAAACAGTAACATGACATCATGACGACTGAGCGCTTCGTCTTTCATAGTGTTTTGTGTTTTTTGCATTTTGTGATTCAGAAGTTCAGTTTGATCGTGAGACAAACTGAATGTTTTAGTTTCGTCTCATCCCAAAGGTCGCAGGTTCGCTGCTCAGTAATCAGAACTGTGTTGAGCTCGAGTGACAGTTTTTAACACGTCTTCATGATAATGAGTCAGATTTACGTCCAGCGTGAAACATGATGTCTAATACAAGCGTCTGCTGCTGCGACACCAGACGGCCGAGCAGCTTCTCCTCCAACACATGGTTTACTGTTATTATTGATCATGATTATAACAACTACAGTCAAATGTAAATAAAGATCAGGATTTTTATTTACATTTCACTGTTTACATTTTATTGTTATCATTATTTTGATTACTTGTTTTGATCTTTTAACGATTCATTTTATTGTAACTGCTGAGCTTTAGTCTCTGAACCGTTCTTTCAGTGAGGCACTTTGGATTGTTTGAAAGGTTCTGGATCAATAAAGTTGGGTTGAGGTCACGTCAGGCGTCACTGTGACACCGACAGCTGAACGTGTGAATCCTTCTTCCATCACTGAATCATAGAAACTGGAACTGATCAGAACCACGGATCAGAACCAGGCGTTGTCTCTGCTGTAGAGATCAGGGTTCAGATGAAACGGCGTCTCGTTATTGAAGATAACGGAGCAGCGTTAACTGCTCGCTGACCTTCACAGAGAGTCGAGCTTTTCAAACTGTTTGTGTTTGTGACGTCGGGCCGCCGGGCCGCCGGGCCGGACCGCAGCTGAGCAGACATCCAGCTGCAGGCCTCTCTGACCTCGGTCCACTTCCACTTACACCTTCCAACAATATGTCAGCCGCATGTGTGTGATCCAGAAACGTCCTCCGCAGTCATGTTGTGTTCAATTCAAAAGAAAATCAGATTATTTGCGTGTTTGTTCGTCGTCGGACGGCTGACTGTCAGAGTTCGTCTGGTTTTTGCATCAAATTGGCTTTTCATTCACAACATGATGGATATTTTTTATTCATACGAATGTTTCCCTCCTGCTTCCCTGCAGCAGAGCGCCGAGTGTGTCGCTGTCTGGGCGACACACTCGGCTGAGCCGGCCTCGGCGCTGGCGTCCCGGCCGTGGCCCGCAGCAGCGCGTCGAGCTGCTTGGCCGAACGTGTCAAACTGACATTTACGCAGAAGTTGAGTGAGAGACAGTCTGTTAACATTTGGCTGCTGTGATGTTCAGCGCAGGGTGTCTGAGACTTCAGTGTCACCACACTGCCTGCGTGCCCCGAAGCAAAACACAGAGGAAGTCGACGGTTCACTGAACCTGAGTTCTGACACACACGAGTCCTCCTGTCACTTCTGACAGTCGGTGACGTGAGTTTGGGTTTTGGACTGTTGTCTGGACAGAAGAAGACGTTTGGAGACGTCTCTTCGGTCTCTGGGACGCTGTGAGGAGCAGTTTTCACAACTGTGTGGAGATTTTTTCTACTAAACGATTAACAGCAGATTAATCGATAACAAAAATAAGTGTCAACCCTAAAAACATCCTCAGTACCGTCTCTCTGATCGCTAACTGCTAAAGTCCATTATCAGTCAAACCAACAGAAACTGAAGAGTCCGCTGTGTGTTCGACACAGTTCTCACTTTCTATAGACGGTAACGTAAATGTCACCTGATGAGATGTGACAGGCTGATTATGTAAACTGCCGCGGTACATGACGACAGCGCCGGTCCGCGAGGCGTTCAGGGTCGTGTATCAAAGACAAATAAATCTAATGAAGAGTCGATCTGATCAACAAACTGCTGCCAGTGTGTCAGAACGTGACCCGAGGAGCATCAGCCTTTCTATGGATCCATCATATTCATCACACGCAGGAGGTGAGGCGAGCTGCTGCTGTGGAGGACGAGGCGTTCAGATCCTTCACTGCAGTAGATGTATGGAAGTGTAATCAGGGAAGTGTTGCAGGACGGTTAACAGTTACTGAATCCTCAAACCTCTGACCCTCTGGACATTTTTAATGAGACGCTGGATCGTCTCCATCTGTGATCGTGGCGACCAAACCAGGTGTTTTAATCCAAACCAAGATGTTTTCTAACTCTAACCAGGAGGTTTTAGTGCTGAACCCAACCAGAGCATCAACACTGAGCTGTGACGAGACAGAGGTAGAAAATTCAACCTGAGCAAAGTTGGAACATAAACTTCGCTGGCACCTTTTCTATACAGGAAATGAAACTCCTCGCCCTCAGTCTGATCGTCCCACCCACATTGTAAACGCTTCCTCCGCCCGTGACATCATTAATGTTTTACATCCCGTCAGTCAGAGTGGATGCAGCTTCCTGCTGTGCAGCGATACGTCAGCAGGTGTGGTTCGGCAGAAGAGAAGTAGTTCCTATCAAACTGCTCACACACAGTCTGTGGATCATCTGCAGTAACTGAGTCAGGCTTTCTGGAAAGAGACATTTCTGTTGAGTTGTTGAAATGTGCTTTTTGGCTCTGTGAGAGTGCCATCTTGTGCCGTTACATCAGAGAGAAGGCAGACATCTTAACGGTCGACCACTCGCACCAAAACAACGTGTCCTCACTGGAAACAGCCGTGAGACGTTCTGCCATGTGATGGGACGGATGTAAAGAGACAACATGAAGTGACGGCAGCTTCTGATGAAAAACACAACTGAGTCCAAACCATCGTTCACGTTCCTTCAGCTCCCGTTTACACCGAGGAATACTTAATCCACACACACACACACACACACACATGCATTATTCAGTTTGGATACAGATCAAGCTGCGTCTGAATCTGCTTTATTCCAACTTTTGACGAGGAGGCTAATCACCGACACAGAAAGATTTCATTTGTTCCCATCAGGAGTTCAGAGACTCTGTGGGGCGCCGCCACTTCCTGTCTGAGTGTCACTCGCTGGCATGGATCTGCTGTGTGTGTGTGTGTGTGTGTGTGTGTGTGTGTGTGTGTGAGACACATGCTCCTGGGAATCACTGTGTTAGCTGCTAGCTTAGCCTGCTGAGGCGGGGGCTCTGCGGAGAGGTTAAATCCTGGATGTGCGGAGACGAGGATTATCTGATCCCGACAGCAGACGGCAGGTTCGAGCCTCTGGAACAGATTAGAAGAAAGCAAAACGAGCTCCAGCCAACTTTTCCATGGCTCCGACTGTAGAGGCTCGGTCTCAGCCAGGAGCTGATGGTGGTGGTGGCGGTGGTGGGGCTCGTGGTGTCCTCCAGAGAGGGAAACCCGGAGCTCGGAACAATCTGACCCCAGAGGCCAGATGATGTAAGATCTGTCAGGAGTTTGACAAACACACAAACAGATCTCCTCTCTGTTCAGCAGCTCCCAGCATGCATCTGACCACTGGTGAAATGTCGGCGCTGCAGGCGTCACGTCGGCCTGAACAACAGCTGACTTTCAGCCGTTTGTGTTCCTCGTATGATCTGCACAGTTAGGACATGTATCTTCAGATGTTTTCGTCTGGAAACCATCACGGTGCAGTGTGACCTCTGACCTCTGACCTCTGTGTGAGCATCACAGGATCACTGGAAACACCTGCTGTTAACATCACACCTCAGCACAGGAGAAAACATCTCAGAGACACTTATAAAAAGGATTATTTTCAGTTTTACTTCAGATTTAATGTTTCATCACTTTATTTATCGACTTCTTTGAGTTTCCTTTTGTTCTTTGCTGTTTATTTTTGTGACATGACGCTCTCCCTCCGTCTCTCTGCACCACTTCAGTCCAAATATGTGTGTAATAATTGTGTTATTTCCCATAACTGTGTGATAAATAAATATCTAATTGCAGTAATGTTGCACAGGTCAAGGTTCTCCAGAATCAGAACTCATTGTTATCATATTAAAGATATAAAAGAAGTAAAGTCCAGCTGCTTTAAGTTGGAATGTGTCTTTGTTCCCACGTGTTCCTGCAGATTGAACGTGTGAACATCTGAATTAATTATTCAGCTCCTCAAAGACAAAAGTGGCTTTAAGCAGATTTTTCCATAAAGGCGGAGATCAGAGCGGAAACTGAGAGTGTCAGTAATGCTCCCTGATCCTCTCTGGAGGCTGCAGGATTTATAATTCATACATAAAGATAACATGATTATTGTTGCGCTCTTAATCCAAATTGCAACAGGCTTTGCCCTGAACTGGTTACGTCAGCAGCTCGGGTTGGTTGCAGACGAACAAAAAGCGCTGGAAGCTTCTTCCCGCTCGGAGATCCGCCGCGTCCACTGCTGCCACAACCGATCTGCGCTCTGTCAGCTGCGTGAAGCCGAGTGACAGTGGCACCGCGCTGAGCGCTGCGGGCTCTCCTCTCTCTCCTCTCTCCTCTCTCCTCCTCTCCTCCTCTCTCTCCTCTCCTGTCCTCTCTGTCCGGGCTTCACTCTCTCCGTGTCGCTCCTCTCTCCTCCTGTCGTGACTTCTGTCGCTCTCTCCACCTTCACCATTACGTCCCAAAGCAAAACGGACTTTTTAGCGCTTGCCTCTCGGACTCTGCAGAGGAAGAGAATCGTCGCCGCGGTGGTTGGCATCGTCATGGTTCTGGCTCTCATCATCGCGATCCCCCTGCTGGTCCAAACTTACAAGACCGACGCGCACTACGAGATGATGGGCACCTGCCGGATGATCTGTGACCCGTACAACCCCAAACCCAGCGCCACGGCTCTGGAGGTCATGCAGGACCTGAGCGCTATCCCCTCCCCGAGCTTTGTGCAAGGGACTAAAGGCGAGCCGGGTCGGCCGGGGAAACCCGGGCCGAGGGGGCCGCCAGGCGAACCGGGACCACCTGGTCCGAGAGGACCGCCAGGAGACAGAGGGGATGCTGGGAGGGCCGGGTATCCTGGTGTCCTGGGCACTGCGCGAACTGAGACCGGAGCGGAGCTGGGCTCTGCTATCGGCGGGGCAAAGATCGCGTTTTATGTGGGTCTGAAAAACCCGCACGAGGGATACGAAGTGCTGAGGTTCGACGATGTCGTCACGAACCTCGGGAACCACTACGACCCGACCACCGGCAAGTTCACGTGCCAAGTGTCCGGGATTTACTACTTCACCTACCATGTGCTGATGCGCGGAGGAGACGGGACCAGCATGTGGGCCGACCTTTGCAAGAACGGACAGGTAAACACTCCTGCACCTGCTCTGTGCACGTGCTGATTAGACACCTTCATTAAGGTTATTTCCTCGTGCGTAAATCAGCTCTCTGATGCGTAAAAGGGGAATTACGCACCAAAATAATCCACAATCCGTGACTGTGAGGAAGATGTTGGTTCTTTATTTTGTTCAGATTGGTCAGTAAATATCTGACAAGCTGCATGCTCGCGACATAAACGTCACGGGTTGTTTAGTTTGAGTTATTTCAGGTTTCTGTTCCGTCGCTCCGCCTGTAAATTACGCACGGCTCTGGCTGCAGGCGGGAGGAGATGACGGCTCATTTCAGCCAGTTAAAGAATTAAAAAATGATGAAAACTTAACCCTGATAAGAATAAAATTCATGATGAGTCATAATTATCAGTTAAAAATCGAAATTATGATTTAAATCATGATCGGAATGATTTTAGAATTTGGACTTTTTAATTTCATTTTTATCTCACAAATCTCACATTTTTGTCTGATATTTCCGATTTTTCATCTCATGATTATGACTCACCACGGGAATATTTTTTCCTTTAGCAGGTTGAAATGTGCTCCACAGTGATGGTGCTGATGCTGCTGCCCGGTCTGACCTCTCTCCTCTCTCTCTCCACCCTCAGGTCCGAGCCAGCGCCATCGCGCAGGACGCAGACCAGAACTACGACTACGCCAGCAACAGCGTCGTCCTTCATCTTGACTCCGGGGACGAGATTTACGTCAAACTGGACGGCGGGAAAGCGCACGGCGGGAACAACAACAAGTACAGCACGTTTTCCGGTTTCCTTTTGTACCCGGACTAAACACGGATAACCTCACGACCTCATCAACACGAGCAGAGGACGACGTCATCATCATTATCACCTTCATCGTCATCACCATCACGAGTCTCATGTTCAGTCTCAAAGCTTCACTTCTCTGATAGAACATGGATTATATTGTTTTTTGGGGAGTAAAATAATTCCACCTGTTTCAGTAGTTTTACATGTTTTGCTGATTTTCTTTCGCAACAAACAAAACGCACATTTCTCCGCGCCGTGGTGCGTTCACGGACCCTCCTGCACGGTTTGGAAACAAGTGAAAACATTCTGATAACACATGAAATAATCCCTCCGAGTCATTTCCTCCTGATGAACTGCCTTCACGATGGATCGAGTCGATATTTGCAGATGTTGTTTCTCGTTGTGCGTTTTGTTCTGTAGCGGGGTGACCGACACGGAAACTGAACTCTCGTGGCCTTGAAGATCCCCCCGTCCACAGGCGACTCTGCTGTGATGCTATTTTATGCTTGAAAGTGTCTCACAAAGATATATATAATATATATATAAAGTCTATACACATGTATGCACTCCTGTACAAACTTATTCAAAGAGAAATGAGTGAACCCGTATAAGCTGTCGGCTAACTGTCCATCCAGTGTGCAAAAATGTTTCTATATGTCTTCGTATTGCCGTATCAACGTTGGTCAGTAATTTCAATAAATGATTCTGTTTTCTACGTCGGTGTCGAGGACGAATGATTCCTGATCGGACAGCAGGACGAGAGACTCAGATCAGTCTGAGTCACAGCGGCTTTACTTCTTCTGATCAGCTGCTTTTAAGCTTTCAGCAGAGTGTTTTCATTTTGTTCAGCTTTCTGCATTTCAGAGACGTCGACTCGAGAAACAGTCACTGTTCTGATGAACCTCGACTTGGACTTGGAACTTGAGACACGGAGACTCAAATGACTCGTCTGTGTTCGGTTAATGTTTTCATGAAGAAACAAATGAGCCTTTATTAGACCTCATCTGGTCTCCGTATAGTATGACTGGAGCTGCAGCATGTCGGGTTAAAAAGTGACCTGACCAAGAAAAAATACTTTGAACAAACGACTCGAGTCACATGTCTGTCTGTCACTTATTAGTTTTCATATTAAGATTTTAGGTAAATAACATCAATAAACTCATGAAATAAATTGTTCAGGATTAAACCAGAGCATCCAAACCTTCTCACAGTCTCTGAGTCGCAGCCTACGATCATTTTCACTCTCCTTTAATCTGTCGACCTCTCGCATGATCAATCATTTAGTCAAAAATATTGTGAAAAATGTTCAAATTGAGTCCAAAACCCAAAGACTCTTCGTTTAGTTCATACATGAAAAAGAAAAGCAGCAGATCGTCACATTTTAGGAGCTGAAGTAGACAATGTTTGATGTTTTTACATGAAAAATACCTGAAATGATTCATCTATTATAAAGGTTGTAGATGGAAGATAGCTAATTAATTTACTAATCGACTAATCGTTGCAGCTGAGCTGTGATCAGTTCCTCCTCTCAGTACAGAAGTTAGCATCTCTCTGGTTTCTTGAACTGTGTTTTGGATCATTGCAGAAAATAATCTGAAGGTTCTGACCCGTCCAGGTTCTGTTGATCCAGATCATCTCCACAGATGAACACCACTCTGTGATGTCTGAAGCTAAATGAAATGTGTCGCAGTAAGAAGCTAATGTTCGGCTACAAACAGACGACATCACGGTCACATGACTCAAACGTCTCCACCACTAAGAGTCTTACTGCACAATTACTATCCAGGTTTTCTATAAACTGATCAGAGTACAAGCTGTAAAGTCAGAGTTAGAACAGTGTGGAACTAAAGTGGCCTGTAGAGACGGACTAGTGAGGAGACGAGTCTCCGTTACTGACATTTTTGATTTCAGACATTAAACTGAAAACCAGTTTAAAAAACTTGACGGAGCTGGAAGAGCAGAAACGCTGACTGATTCTCTGGTTTTAGGACTCTTCCACTTTATTTCTCAACTTTGAGGCAATTTCATTAAAAAATATCAAAATATGTCTCAAAAAGCAACGAGGACAGAAAATCTTACCTAAAGAAAACTAAAGACTTTGTTTTCTCTTCTCTGTCGTTAATCCTGTGACGACCCTTCAGATGTATCTGGTGACCTGTTGGAGGGGCCCGAGCCTCATGTTGAACCACTGGACTCAACTCTCTCACTGTATTTAAAGTAGATGAACGAGTGTCTGCAGTCACATGCTGCTCTGACAGCGACGCAGCCGACAAGTCACAGAGAACCAGACATCAGGCAGACGCTTTACTGCAGGAGGAGTACTTTTACTGCACGAAGCCGACAGTACTCGAGTACTTTTACTTCAGTGGGAGTTTGAGAGTTTTCTTACATAATTGTACTTTTACTCAACTTAAGAATTTGAAGTCTTCTTTCATCAACGGAGACGTAAAGAAAGAGAGAAACAGAGTGTGTGCGTGTGTTGGTGTGTGTGTGTGTGTGTGTGTGTGTGTGTGTGTGCGTGTGTGTGTGTGTGTGTGTGTGTGCGTGCGTGCGTGCGTGCGTGTGTGTGTGTGTGTGTGTGTGTGTGTGTGTGTGTGTGTGTGTGTGTGTGTGTGTGCGTGTGTGTGTGTGTGTGTGTGTGTGCGTGTGTGCGTGTGTGCGTGTGTGTGTGCGTGTGTGTGTGCGTGTGTGCGTGTGTGTGTGTGTGTGTGTGTGTGATGGATGGCCCTGCACACAGCTCTGCATGCACACCTCGTGTGGGACAGTGATCCATTCCCTCTCTGATAGATGTTGATGACGTGGCGTCTCAGCTCTTTACGAGCGTCACATTAATTAAGTCAACAGCTCAGCACGTCACGCTCGTTCAGGACGACCGTCCTCGTTAAGGGCCGGCGTGTCGCCCCCGCTTAAGATCCTGAAGAGCGGCGGCGTCACATCCTGTAGGTAAACACGCCGGCTGCACCTGGAGCTCCATGTTTGAACAAACCTGCAGCTTTAATCCTATTAAACATTTAATATGAGCCTGATCACAAACACAGAGTCACCTTCACTGCTGCTCACGCAGGTCCACCTCCTCCTGTCAAGCCTTTGATTCTAAATAAGATGATTGATGTCTTTTAAACATTTAAAGGATCAGTTAGCCCAAAATAAAGTCTAATCCAGTCTTCATGTCCTCCCTCCATGCTGCTGGAAGCAGCTGGAGATCAGATGTCTCCACACAGCTCGTCTGCTCACAGTGATCACAGTCTGCAGGAGAGAACACATCACCACCTGATCTGAGGAGATGTGAAGGCAGCGACATCATGATTGACAGCTAAACCTTGCTTGGGACTGAGCTGGGCGGGACCTCGATGCCATCCTGGAGGCACGTTGTCCATTTTTACATAGTGTCAATTATTCTTGGACATAAGTCTCATTTTCTGTGGCGTCATTTTGTTCTACATGATTGTGGAGGTTCTCTGATGGACGCACAGACTCTTCATTGGTGAGGATCATGAGCTGCCATGAAGATGAATCCTTACAAAAATCTCTTCAGAAGGAGGAGAAGAAGTGAATTCTGCAGATTATCATTTAATGTAAGGTTTTATTGTTCATAGAACAAATTCTCTGTCTGAGTCAGATCAGATGAAACGCTCCGGCTGCAGGACTCTGCTGAATCAGCTGTGAGTCTGTTTCAGGACCATGGACAGAAGAGACTCCTGCTGCTTTCAAGGTCTCCTCAGAAGCTCAGACGTCTCAGCATCACTGCTCTTGTGTTTAAAGTGTTCTTGTAAATAAAGCTCTGCACAAACCGACTCATCCGTCACACAACACGTCTCAGTCTTCTCTGCTGCAAGACACATTAGCCGCTGGTAGCATAACAGACCTGAATCTCCCGCCAGACTTTTGGCAGTCATGACTCGTGATGCATTGTGGGTAATGTAGGCAACATGTTTTGACAAGTAAGAAATCTGCTCTCTCTGGTTCTGTTGCATCGTTTGGATCATTCAGTCCGACCGTGTTAAAGGAGCGCGATGTTAAACTGCTAGAATACTTAAATATAGTTATGTAACAACAATAATCACGCTAACCACATCTGCAGACACGTTTTACCCCGCTGCCCTCAAAGTTACTTCACATGAATATTTCAGAGCCGTCCTTCCTCGCTCCCGCCAAAAGGGGACGCCGACATTTCACCCAGCTCAAAGAACTGAAGTGACTCGAGAACTGAGGTCGACGGACCGCGGTCACGTTCTGCTGCAGGCGACCTCGTTCGTCTCTGAGAGGGCAGATCTGAAGCTTTTTACTGGAACCACAATAATCCAACAAACTGGATTCACCGGCCCAGAGGAAACCTCCCAGAGGTCAAAGGTCGGATTCTGTCGCTGATTAAATCTTTCTCTTATAACAATTGGATCAAAATGTGGGAACAGACGTCTGTCAAAGAACCAGTGGAAACCTGCTGCTACGTCCTTCAAACCGCTGAGTTATCACTGTCAGTGTAGATGTTCTCTGCCTCCAGCACAAACAGGAAGAAACTTCAATCCGTCATCATTTTCTCTTCCTGACGCTGCAGAGAAAAGCCGGGAATCAGGAAGTTACTGGATCATTCAGAGAAACAGAAAGTAAGTTACTGAACTCCACATGGACACGTTCAACAGACGTCTCAGTCAGATTGACCCGTCGCTGTCAGGAGACAGAGATTATTGATTATAGTGGTTGAGTATTGTAGTAGAATGACAACTACAGAGAGGCAACACACAGGCTACAAAGAGACACAAACCAACCACAAAGAAACAAAATGACTCCAGTGAAACACCAAATGACAAAGAGACACAACAGAACTACTAAGAGACAAGAAATGGCCAAAAAAAACAGGCGGAACAACGAAAAAGAGACACAAAATGTCACCAGAGACAAAAACGACCGAGATGAAAAATGACTTGTGTCTCTTTGTGGTCGTTTTGTCTTCGTGTAGCCTGAAAACAACCTCAAAGAGACAAAACATCTAAAGGAGGCGGCAAAACAGCTACACAAAGACAACAAAGAGACAAATGAGTACAGACGATGCTAATCAAGCACAAAGAGATTCAAAACAACAACAAAGAGACACAAAATCAGACGCAAAACAGCTACAAAGAAACAAAACAACTAGAAAGAGACAAAGCATTTTTTTTACTTACAATTTGATTATTTTGAAATTAGACAGAAATATCATCAAAGAATCTCAAACCTGCTCTGTTCTTTATAAAAGCTTCCCAACATGGCGACTCTGGGCCAAACGTCTCGAGCACCAGACCAGGAGGAACAAATGAGAGCAGATTTAATATGATGAATGTTGCGGCTGTAAAAGGTTTCTCAGCCTGTGAGTGAAACGCCTTTAAAACAGGCGACAGTTCACAGAACATACAAATCAGAGCCCTGAATCAAAGCCGAACCCTCTGAGAGACGCTCCGGCAGAAATCTCAATCTCCGCCGGCAGCTGTCAGACTCCATCAGACGGGCTCGTTTACTGTCAGAGCCTCTCCGGCCCACAATCCTCTCTGCTAAATGAAAGGCAACAGGTTTTTATGGCTGTGCGATGGGACGCCACAGCGGCCGGGATAAAACACTCTGTTTGTGGCTTTCCTGCCTCTCTCATTTAGCAGCTCGGTGAGGCCGCGGGCAGGCAGGTGCAGGCTTTATGTGTGTGATTGACACCTGAGCCAGAGGTCTGACACAGATGCTACGCTCCCTCTGCACCGGCGCTAATAAAACAACAAGACGCTCTCTGTCACTTCCAGAAACAAACGGGAGGGCTGGACGGCGCTGCTGGCGAGCGTCGGGCATCGCACGCTAACTTTTTCTGACAAGAGGCAACGGTTTAAAATAGGTTTGTCTCTCAGAGAGCAAACACGGGGACTCTGAGGCGAACGGAGCACTTAGGGGAAACATTTCACTACGAGGAGTCGGACACGCTCGGAGGGGAGGCCTCGCTCCGCTGCAGGAGCTCGTACTGTTGTCTCTCTGAATCAAAGAGCGGCGGCGGGAAAAGGAGGCCAAGCTAATCAGCAGCAGCACAGCGAGCTGGCCGCTGCGCTCAGTGTCACCGACATGACTAAACAATGAGTTAGAGTCCAGGACTGACCTCCTGCCCCTCTGCAGCCACACATATGTCTCCTCCCATCAGCCGGCTTCAGGAGGGCGGAGGAGAAGCTTCAGCCATCTGCAGCCCGACGAGCTGCTGCGGTGTGAAACCATCAGCACCAGAGCCTGCAGGGAGGCTGATGGAGGTAATGGATGAGACAAAGAGGGTTTATCCAGGATTTATACACCTCCGCCCTCAGCTGCTGAAAGGCTCCGACACACCGGAGCTCAAAGCCACAAAACTTCCTGACAAGAATCTGTTTCATTTGAATCAGTGCAACTACAAACCAAGCCAGAGACCTCGGTGTCGTCATGGACCTGAACTTCAGCTGCCACACTAAGACGATTACAGGTAAAAGGACTTGTGTCTCGGCAGGACCTGTCCATGCATTTATCTTCAGCAGACTCGATGTAACGGCGTCTCTACAGGACTCTGAAACATCCATCAGAACGCTGCTGCAGATCACATCAGTCCAGTCCTCAGGTCTTTACACCGGCTTCCTGTCAGTCAGAGAATCGATTTCAAAATCCTGCTGTTGGTTTATAAAGCACTGAACGGATTCGGGCCAAAATACATTTCTGACCTGCTGATACGTTCTGAACCATCCAGACCTCTGAGGTCTTCAGGTCCAGGTCTGCTTCAGTCCCTGGAGTCAGAACTGAACATGGAGAAGCAGCGTTCAGTTATTATCAACCACAGATCTGGAACAAACTCTGAACTCTGCAGGTCTGCTCCGACTTTAAATCAGGACTGAAGCCCTTTCTGTTTGCTGCTGCTTTTCACTGAAGCAACTGCACTGTGACTTTTATTTTCTAGTCTTGTCTCTTTTGAACCTTTTCTGTTTTAGACTACTTCCCCTTCTCTTTACTTGTTTTAATGTTTTGTTTCTTGACACCTTCTTACTTGTTTTTAAATGTATTTTAAATGCAATTTTTTATTTCTTTTAATGTTATTTGTATGCTCTTGTAAAGCACTTTGAGTCTGAATTGTGCTTTACAAATAAACTTGCCTTGCCAACCACGTCCACTCTGGTGAACTCTGATGTGAATTTGAACCACTGACCAGAACTCTTGTAGATCAATAGCTGTGTTGCACCGTCCTCTTTGAGTAAACCTCCTCTGCTGGAGTCTGACACTCGTATCCGTATGGATCTGATGCTGCCTGAGTATAGAAAGTATACTAATAATAATAATGATACAACTTGCCTCTTGCCAGCAGCGTCTCTCCAGGTTCAATCCAAAGCACACCATCAGAAGATCAATACATCGGGCCTAGCCCTCCGATCACTCGTTGGGCGGTCAGAGAAGCTCCTAACTGGTCAGGTGAGCCGTCAGTCAACAGGTCAGAGGTCAGCAGCCGTTGTAGGAAACTCTGTACGGCACTTTAGTGGCGTTTTAGTCTGTGACAGATGAAAGTCTGAGAAAGATCACATCATCACGATCACAGTCTGCTGCCATCTTGTCACATTTAATGATGAAAATTGTGTTTTGGACTAAATATGTTACTGAAAATGATCCACTGGACATCTGTGAATAAAAGATGATGTCTTTTATTGCTCATAATCTTTTTATCTGTTCTTAATGACTTTAATGTGGCGTCTTCTAATCGTCCCTTATTGTTTTTATTCTGTTATTTTGCATTACTCTGTATTCTATCCATCTTTCCTCTCTTTCGGTGATTTTGCCTGTTTCATCACTTTTATTTCTTTTACTTGTAACGACTCATATCGTCTCTTTGTGTTTTAACAGTTTCTGCTCTGCCTTCTTGTTTTCACCTTCAGACGAGACGAGTCGTGTTCTTCTCCACTGTTGAGAGTTTGTTCTGTAAAATCATCTTCCTGCTTGTTTGTCACAGCCTTTTGTAAACTGTCTTTAAAAGGTGAGATATGAATAAACCTCGTCTCTTTGAACGTATCGTTGAAACGTTAAACTGCGGACGGCGCTGCTCCGTCCACGTCCCAGCAGAGGAGCCAGAAAACAGTCCTCTTTACATCCAGGTGAGTCGGGTCGTGTTACCTGGTCTGACCTCGTCTCATTTCATCTGTGCATCATCTTAAAGACAGAACAGAATCAGCTCCTGTCAAACAGAACGGCCTCAGGGGAGTTAAGACGAGCTAAAGCTTTAACAGATCAGGTTTAAATGTGAGAAGTGTGTGTGTGTGTGTGTGTGTGTGTGTGTGTGTGTGTGTGTGTGTGTGTGTGTGTGTGTGTGTGACACGCAGGGATTTATGGAGGATTTGTGTATTTCTGTCTGTTGGATGAATCAGACGACAGCTTCATGTGTCACATCAGCCTGTTTCCCTCTTTACATTGAGCATGCTGGTGTGTGTGTGTGTGTGTGTGTGTGTGTGTGTGTGTGTGTGTGTGTGTGTGTGGGTCAGCGCTCCGGCTGTATCAGGGGACTCCACATGGCGAGGGCTGCAGCGTGGTGTCATCGTGGAGTCTCCCAAGGCTCGTCTGGAGGATCATTAAAATTCATGAGCGCTGATTATCATGTCGAACAGCGTCTGAACGAATGAAATGCCAGCGCTCGTTACTTCAGGTGACGACGCCATGTTTTCATCACCTGCCACGTGTGGAAGTCAAACGGCGATGACTCAGGCCGGTGTGAGTCTGCGTGACTCGTGTCCGACTCTCTGGCAGAGCGAGTGGAAGCTTCCTGTGAGGGATGTGACCGCCGTGGGTCTGTTGTTGTTCTGCTGCAGATAAAGGCACTTTGTCCCCACAGCGTCGCAGCTGAGCCCAGGACGCCGTCTGCAGGCCTCAGGACGGTTTCTATTTAAACAGCTCGGATGATGATCATGTGCACCAGCAGAGTCACCCTCACTGCCACCCTTCACTCATCTGAGCCGCAAAACAACTTCCAGCTCTTTCTCTCTATTTTCTGTCAGAAGAGGTTGTTTCAGACTCATGTTGTTGTGTTTTGACCCACACCTGTCGCCGTGTTTCCATCCAAATGTCACGCCGAAATGAAGCGAACTTTCCAAATGTCGCAAAAAAAAATACAAATGCAAATTGGCTTCGTTTCCATCGACTGGTTTAAAGTGCAGAAAGTAGACTGTGGCTGTAACAAACAGAGGAGAAGAAGAAGAAGAAGAAGAAGAAGAAGAAGAAGAAGAAGAAGAAGAAGAAGAAGAGGAAGAAGAAGAAGAAGAAGAAGAAGAAGAAGAAGAAGAAGAAGAAGAAGAAGAAGAAGAAGAGGGTGTGAACGAGAAACAAAACCGGCTGTTAACCTTCAAACAGGAAGAAAAAATCTATTAAATAAATGGATATTTTTTGTATTTTCTGAAACATCAGTCAAACATAACTTGTACAGTTTCATCACGATGTTCACTACGTCTGAAGATAGTTGAACAACCAAGTTATTATTACATTATTGTAATAAGATGCTTAAAGCCGCTGTAATCAATATTCTTTCTAATGTATGAAATGACAGAATGAAGACAGAGTGAAAAGTGCGTCGGCGCCTCTGCTCATGAGTTATCAGCTGAATCAGCAGCTCTCCTCGACTTCACGGCTCATTACTTATCTGCCCGGAGACGCCTGTACTGTCAACGCTCCGGTGGTGTCGTTGTCAGAGGGAGAGCAGACAGACGCAGTTAGAGGCTCGCTGCTGAACGAGGTGGAGCGTTCAGCCGCTGAAGAGACGGATGCTTCCCTCCGGAGGCGGTGGAGACCAAAACCAGAGCTAAAAGAGAGCCGACTGGACGAACACAGGAAGGATCACGCTGTCTGTGACGGCTGGATGTGGAGCTGAGCAGCCGTGTATGAACATAAAAAGAGATAATTGTTCTCTCAGTGGCCAAAAATATCAGTTATTGCAGTAAATAAACTGATCAAAATCAATAAATGTTGATGATGTAAAGACGAGCGTGTCGTTCTGCAGCTCCACCAGCAGCCTGAACGTCTCAGTGAATCTGTATTTGTGTCAGTGTCCACATGAACGATCACAGGCTGTGTGATTTACTTCATGTGTGTGATGTGATCGTATTTGACCTTCTCATCAGAAACACTGACGCTGGTCTACAGATCTGGGCCAGACGCTCTCTGAGCCGCCCTGACGCTCCTCTACGAACACCAGCCTCCTCTAAAAATACCACGGATGATGTTCCTCTCTGCTTGCTGCTCACATTTGACCGATTAAACTCGGAGCTGCATGCCGGCACATCCTGAGCTGGAGGTCAGCGTGCTGATGATCGCCTCGCCCGCATTCTTAAACAAGAGCGCCATCAATTAGCGGGCTGATGGGTGCGGGGGCGGACCTGAGACTGACAGTCACCCGGTTCAGCAGGTTCACGTCGTCCTGCTGCAGGTTTAAAACTCTCTCCGAGTTACAGCTCAGTCGTCTGTGTCACCGACAGTTTAACTGCTGCTGTCGCTCACAGACCAGAGGGAGGAGCGTCTGAGCTAACGCTAACGGCAGCATGCTAACAGCAGCATGCTAACAGCAGCATGCTAACATACTGATGTCTGGAAAATATGTTTAACAAGTTCATCATCCAGTTCAGAATGCAAATGATATATTATAAACATCTGCCGAGAGAAAACAGAGCTTTTCCTCCTCCTCCTCCGATCCTCCTCTTCCTCCTACTTTTCCTCCTCCACCTCCACCTCCAGCACCTCCTCCTCCTCAACCTCCTCTTCCTCCTGAAGCACCTCCTCCTCCTCCTCCTCCAGCACCTCCTCCTTCTCCAGCACCTCCTCCTTGAACTCCTCCCCCTCCTTCTCCTCCTCTTCATCCTCCTCCACCTCAACCTCCTCCTCCTCCTCCACCTCCTCTCCTCCTCCTCCTCCTCCTCCTCTTCCTCTTACACCTCCTCCTCCTCCCTCAACCTCCTCCTCCTCTCCTCCTCCTCCTCTTCCCTCCTCCTCCTCAACCTCCTCATCTTCCTCCTCGACCTCCTCCTCCTCCTCCTCAACCTCCTCCTCCTCCTCCTCCTCCTCAACCTCCTCCTCTTCCTCCTCCTCCTCCTCTCCTCCTCCTCTTCCTCTTACACCTCCTCCTCCTCCTCTCCACCTCCTCTCCTCCTCCTCCTCCTCTTACACCTCCTCCTCCTCCTCCACCTCCTCCTTCCTCCTCCTCCTCTTACACCTCCTCCTCCTCCTCAACCTACTCATCCTCCTCCTCGACCTCCTCCTCCTCCTCCTCCTCCTCCTCTTACACCTCCTCCTCCTCCTCTACCTCCTCCTCCTCCTCCTCCTCCTCCTCCTCCTCCTCCTCCTCAACCTCCTCATCTCCTCCTCCTCCAGCTCCTCCTCCTCCTCCTCCTCAACCTCCTCCTCTTCCTCCTCCTCAACCTCCTCCTCTTCCTCCTCCTCCTCTTCCTCTTACACCTCCTCCTCCTCCTCCACCTCCTCTTCCTCCTCCTCCTCCACCTCCTCCTCCTCCTCCTCCACCTCCTCCTCCTCCTCCTCCTCCTTCACCTCCTCCTCCTCCTCAACCTACTCATCCTCCTCCTTGACCTCCTCCTCCTCCTCCTCCTCCTCTTCAGGAGAAAATCACTTACGAGACAACACAATCTAAAAATAAACACAATCCCACTGTCAATATTTCCTCGGTCTTGTGTCGTCTCTCATGAAGCTCGCCGTGTCTCCGTCTCCACCGTCAGGACTTAATCCTCTGAGCATGTTTGTCTCATTACGGCCTCATTAGACGACTCAGCTGATCACAACAACAATCAGAGTTTCTCCTGCAGTCCGTCCTTGTCCTTAATCTTCGTCCTCCGTCATCCCTCACGCCCGAGCTGCTTCCACATTCTCCGTCTGCCTCCGGGGTCTCACACGTGGAGGTCAAAGGTCAGCTGACCTGTAGTTTCTCCTCCGTCTCATGCATGATAATGAGCCCCTCTCAGAATGCATCACCCCTTCATCGCTCTGTTGCTCGGCTCTGCAGAGAAATGAAAACTAAACGTTCCCGATGATTCAGTGCAAACCAGCGATGGACCGCTGGTATTTAAAGAATATAAGTATTGCATAATGAAAGTCAGGCAGCTACAGATTATATTAAGGTTTAGAGGATGTCACAGGAGTAAAGACCAGAGGAAGCAGAGGATGTAAAGGTCAGCAGTGTGTCACAGACGAGCTGGAACCATCAGCTGGTTCACACAACAACACAAACACAGATAAAGAAATGTGAGTGTTCAGTCAGGACAGACGCAGAAAGCTTCGATTCCTGTGATTCAGTTCATGCAAACCAGATCAGCCAAATACAGCCGACAACCAAAGAACCAGACAGCCGACAAACAAGCGTACAAAGTTCTCTCGTTCCCAGAGGTCCAGAAGATCCAATCAAGTATCATGTTCAGCAGTAAATGTGACAAAATGGCAAAAATCTGTAATTGCAGATTCTTCTTCATGCGTTAATCTTCCAATAAACACTATGTGAAGACAAACAATTAATCTGACCTATTGATTGACAGCTCTTTGATCAGTTAGGAGCTTCTACGCCTGCAACAACCAACCAGTGATGTCACAGACAGGAGACTCAGTATATCATTTTAGTGGGTTTAAAGCTGGTTTGTGTCGTTTTAGTCTCTTTGTACAAGTTGTTTTTTCCACCTCAGCTCTTGTTTTAGAGTATTTTATTTATCAGGTCATAAAATGGCATTTCTTCCCCGGTGGCTGAATGTTTGCTCAGAGAAACAGATGCTAAGTGTTTCTATTCAGTGATATTGTTGTTAGATTTGAACTTGGACCGTGTCAGACTATACGATGTGGACTCATTGTGTTTTCCTACAGATTAATGACAGAAGCACTAACAGAGAGCTGAGAGGTCTGAGTTCACTTGGGACGGATGTTTAGGACAATTTTATATAAATTTCCCGCTTTAAAACATTAAAAAAGGATGAAATAAACCTCCTAATCTTCCCTGTGTGTCACAATAAACCCTGTGGTCTGTCTGTCCTCGCCACACATCCCATAACGTCCCCACACGAGGTGAACTGTTGCTATGGCGACAAAATGCATATACCGTCTTCATCGGGTAATGGTTGGGTAATGTGATGATGGGAAATAGGCTCCACTCTGCAGAGTTAAACCAATAAAGACTGACCGTTTGTCCTGCGAATCCTGCCGGAGGACGTTTTCCCAACAGGAGCTCAGGGCCGACGTCTGGAAATGTAAGAGTGATAAGGAAAATTATAATCTGATTACTTTAAAACTCTGGTTCTGGTTCAGAAAACAAACAAACACAGTTTTCTCCTGGTTTTTACAGCAGAAACATTTCTTTTGTTTAGATCATGTCCTGCTAAAAAAAAACAGACTGGTGCTTATTTTCTATTTAGGTCTTTTGATTTCACTTTAAAATCATCATGAGGAGCAGTCAAAAGGCAGGAGACAACAGGAGTAATCACAGCAAAGTACTGACCCGGTTAACACGAGGACGCAGGAAGCAAACGGAGGCAAAACACGACGAAAACACAGAACCGAGAAACACACGACACACAATCAGATGGACCAGGTGAGAAGATGAGCTAATGAAGGACAGGTGTGACAGAAACAGGGCGGGACAAGGGAGAGGACAGAGAGACAGGAAACGAGGATAAACTACAGAATAAAACAGGAAACATCGAAATCTGAATCTCTTCAACACCTTCTTGTTTGTTCCATCTGCATCTGAAGAATCACAAGCTGCTCCAGAAATGTTTTTATGGACTACGAAACTTCACCGAACTGTTTCTTTAAGGATGAAGAAGCATTTTCTTAACTTCATTAATCTTTAAGAAAGCTGAACCTTGTTCCAGGTAAACCAGAGTGATCGGTGACGTCTTGCAGCAGGAAGTTCAACCTGTGGAAATGTAGTGACAGAAAGATGCAGATGAACAGGTTAAATTATCTTCTTCTTTCATATTATCTGCTTATTTTCAATTAAACTAGTAAAAAAAGAAATTTGAGGAAATGTACAATAAAAACACTTTCCAACACTCATATCTGTGTCCGTCTGTAGAAACTGTCTGAGCAGGAGACAGAGCGATCGCAGGACGTCTGGACGATGTGAGCAGCTTTTGTCCTGCTGACATTTATCTCTATTCACCGTCAGCTCATGTAACTTGTATTAACTATTGTGCCTGAGTCCACTCGGTGCTCCCTGTCTGCCTCTGAGCTCCTTTCAGCTGGACGAGTCGAGAGACGAGTCGTCTCTGCTGATTTCAGAGGAGACGTCCTGCAGCTGTCTCTGTCTGTCGATGTTCAGGAAACGTTCCTGCTTGTAAGACTGACTCCAGAGCTGTAGTGGTTAAAGAAGCAGCTCGTTCAGGTGGTTAGAGACGGACCGGGTGTCTCTGAGGAGCTGAGCTGTGTGAGGACAGTGAACACTTGGTAGATTTGGTTCATGAGCTCTGTTCTGCAGCCGTCTGATGAATCTGTCCTGACTAATGCCCCCTGAGAAACCCTGTTTTCTGACAGTGTTTCTGTGACACCAGGCTGCACGCTCGTACACTCACAGTGTTCGCTGAGGCAGCGTTGGCCAACATTGCGTGTCATAACGCCGCCGTGCAGCCGGGCTGTTGTGATCGGGTGTCGCCTCTGAGCAGGCCTGCTGGGAGAGATCGGCCCTGACGGCCACAGAGGCTCTCCGACCTTTCAGCTGAGTGTGTGGACGGTCGCAGAGCTCAGCGACGAGGCGACGTCACAGGCAGCCGCTGATGCAGAGCAGAGATACGACCTGAGCAGCTTCCAGGCTGGAGGAAGCTGCAGCAGAGTCAGAGGAGGAGATGAGGATCTATTTAAAATGATCGTGTGAAAACAAACGAAGAAGACAATTTAGATTTCATTCAGACAGATATTTCTCTCATTCATTCAACTCTTACAGCTGCTTCACAGTTTTTCTTGAGTCAGTTTTATTAGAGACGGTCAGAAAAACACAACACGTGTGAGATAATCTGCATGAAGCTGCTGCAGTCTGAATGTTGAACGACTGACTGATATCATTTTCTTTCTTTAAAGGGACACTGTGTAGATTTCAAACACAGAATTTACAATATTAATGAGTTAATAATAGAAACCTTTTCCATCAGTGAATAAACAAGCTGTTCTCAGAGGAAAATAAGGTCCCAGAACACTGTTTGAAGCTAGACAGGTGGCAGGGTCCGCCACATGTAAACACAGTAAAACAGTATAAACTGTGTTGTGTTTCCGTCACAGCTGATCAGAGCTGCAGTCAGTTAAACGCTCTGTGATTATGTGTCTTTGTTCTCCACCGGCTCATTTTATTTTATTTTTGTGGCGACCAAAGGAAAAGAAAAGACGGCATTTGAAAACTAAATAACGGATTACTTTGTAACGCGTTACGGCCCAACACTGTGACTGCTGCAGACTCAACTGGGAATAATGCTGACTGCACCGTTCACATTAAAAACCAAAGCCAGATGTTGATCTGGTATTGATTAGCGACTCGTTGGTATCAGAGGAGGAGGCTCACAGTGTGCCTCAGCCTCTGCAAACACTGTGTCTGGTTTTAAAGCCTTCGTCCTGATGATCCTGCAGCTCTCAGACTGTACGGCTGCAGAGTAAATAAGAATCCTGATTTAGCCGCCTATAAAGGAGACATTTCCACCGTGAGCTCCGTCCACAATAGCTCCTCCTTTATCCTCTTCACCTCCCGATGGATGTCACATATGTAGGCAGAGGGAGACATTGCGGCTGAGTTATGTCCCCGTTTCCCGCTTCCTTCAGGTTGATTTAAACCTCCGGTCCTGTGAATCAGCCATAATGCACGGCCACTGTTTCTCAGATGTGTCACATCTCTATTCATGGCAGCGATCTGTAATGAGACCGAGCAGAGACCTGGGAATCTATCACGCGGTATGGCTGCCCCGAGGGGAGGAGATTGGAGTGGACGGGGGACAGTGAGCCGCTCGTATCAGGAGTTCACCATCCGTCTCCAGGAGTGGGTGGCTCCCGGCGAGCCGCTGCCACACGCTGACGCCGGCTAATCACTATGCTAAACGGCTGCTATAAGGTGCTGTCACCGCCTGACACAGAACTTTAATGTCAGCGCAGACAAACCTCCTCCACCCACTCAACATTTAGACAGACCGTCCGGTTCTGCAGGACGGAGCTGATGGATCCTGACACAGACGAGTGAAACAGTCAGAGGACGTTATATTCTCCTGAGAGTGACGCCTCAAAGAGCTGTGTGCTGTGGTTTTATCAGCTGATGTGTCCGGTGTGTCTGAGAGGTTCTCAGGGGTCCGGTGTGTCTCAGAGGTTCTCAGGGGTCCGGTGTGTCTCAGAGGTTCTCAGGGGTCCGGTGTGTCTGAGAGGTTCTCAGGGGTCCGGTGTGTCTCAGAGGTTCTCAGGGGTCCGGTGTGTCTGAGAGGTTCTCAGGGGTCCGGTGTGTCTCAGAGGTTCTCAGGGGTCCGGTGTGTCTGAGAGGTTCTCAGGGGTCCGGTGTGTCTCAGAGGTTCTCAGGGGTCCGGTGTGTCTCAGAGGTTCTCAGGGGTCCGGTGTGTCTCAGAGGTTCTCAGGGGTCCGGTGTGTCTGAGAGGTTCTCAGGGGTCCGGTGTGTCTGAGAGGTTCTCAGGGGTTCGGTGTGTCTGAGAGGTTCTCAGGGGTCCGGTGTGTCAGAGGTTCTCAGGGGTCCGTGTGTCTCAGAGGTTCTCAGGGGTCTGGTGTGTCTGAGAGGTTCTCAGGGGTCCGTGTGTCAGAGGTTCTCAGGGGTCCGGTGTCTAGAGGTTCTCAAGGGTCCGGTGTGTCTGAGAGGTTCTCAGGGGTCTGGTGTGTCTGAGAGGTTCTCAGGAGTCCGGTGTGTCTGAGAGGTTCTCAGGGGTCCGGTGTGTCTGAGAGGTTCTCAGTGGTCCGGTGTGTCTGAGAGGTTCTCAGGGGTCAGGTGTGTCTGAGAGGTTCTCAGGGGTCCGGTGTGTCTGAGAGGTTCTCAGGGGTCCGGTGTGTCTCAGAGGTTCTCAGGGGTCCGGTGTGTCTCAGAGGTTCTCAGGGGCCCGGTGTGTCTCAGAGGTTCTCAGGGGTCCGGCAGTGTCCGGTTTCAGGATGTCAGCTGACTAACATTTATACTGGGAAGGAATTTGATTTCCTTTGTTGCTGGAGACATGTTGTCCTCCTCTACTTTCATTATCACTCTGTTCATGAGCAAGTGTTTTTGTGCTTGTGTGAATAAATGAAACAGGATTTGTCCAGTTACAGTGAACAGAACTGAACAAAGAAGCACCAACACAGTGATTATAATCTATAAAAAGTCACGGCCCTTCCTGTTTCCATCATGGGACCTTATCTGATCAAACCCTCGTCTGGTAGTGACTGAAGAGAGACAGATAAAGTATTGATCCTGTCTGAACTGTGTCATGAATCACACACTGAGCTTTTTTGTGTTAAAGCTCAGTGAACTACATGGTCTCACCAACACGTCACCAGAACCAACATGGAGCCAACTGGGAAAGCTCTTAAACAAGATGAACATCACAAAGCTCAACTTCCATGACACCTGGAAGTATGTTGGCAGCGAACGGAGGAAACGTATTTATACGCAAAGGGAAGGAAAAAAACTATTAGTCCACTTCGTCTTCAGTGCAGCTATTCACCATCACCAACAGAGATTGATTGTTTAAGTCCAACATTTCTCCGCCACACGAGCATCCCGTGAGTGGGACCGCCACTTTAATCAGATGGATTGTCAGTTTTCTCTCGTCAGGTAAAATATCTGAACATCTACTGGATGAATTCTCTGAAGATATCGTTCAGACGTTCATGTTTCCCAGAGAGGTGACCCCTCAGGGATTTTTGATGATCCTCTGACTTCTGACTAAAATGTTTAGACAGCTGTTTATATAAAGATATATTGCATTTAATTTGGGAATCCCATCATGAAGCCAAATGTTTAGTTTGTCCTTTACCTGATAAATTAACAACAATCTCTAATTCTCTCATTAATTAATTTTGCACCTGAAGGTGTCTGAAACGCCTTCGTCCGGTGTAACTTTCACCTTCATCAGAGATTAGTGGGAGCAATAAACGTCCGATAACCAAACAGGAAGTTTGAGTGTTTAAACTTAAATGTCTGAGTGGAGTACATTTGGAGGCTCATCGGCCCGGAGAGGGAGAACACTTATAGATAATGACACCTCTTGTTCCTCCCCCCCCTCGGCTCAGCACCACCCGAGTGCTGTTTGGTTGCCCTTTAACACCGTCATTGACATGCATTGTATACAAATGAGAGCGTGCCCCTCCCGCAGGGCCGCTCGCAAAGGTTAGCAGCTGCACGCCGCATGGCAGATGAGGGCTTCTAATGAGCAACACACACCATGTGATTAGTGGGCTGAGTTTGGTCTGAGAGCAGAGACGACAGCAGCCACAGGTCAGGAGAGTTTGGGATAAAATTGGACACTTGTTAGAGTTCCTCTAATTGGCCGGAAAATATGAGTGCTGACTCAGCGATTTGTTAATGGATACCAGTCCTGGAAATGAATGTAAAATGATCCTGAACGTCTCAGTGTCGCCCAAAGTCGACTCAGAGCTGCAGTTTGGAGTTCAGACCTGAGGTTTGGGCTCTTTTGAGAGGTTACAGATGAACAGTCAGAAGCTCCGTTAGTGCTTCTGTCACTGATCTACAGGAGTTTCAACACAGTGAAGTATTTATTTAATGTAAAAATCTACTGCCCCTGTGAGCTGGAAAACACTATGGGTCCACATCATATAGTCTGACATGCTCCAAGTTCAAATTTAATAACAATATCACTGAAAATGAACATTTGAACAACTTAAAAAAAAAAAAAAAAAAGATCGCACTGGAGCATTAAACTCATATAAACATATATATATATATATACAAATACATATATAAATAAACATATATACATATAAAATGCTCAAAAACAAGCGCTGAGGTGGAAACACATGAGAGAATTGCATAAAATGACATAAACGAGCTTTAAACCCAATCAAATTATTTATTCACGGATTTTAAACCTCATTGGCTACATGATGTGTCAGTCATCCGGAGGCTGGCGTGTCAGAGAGGGGCGGGAACAAGGAGCGGGTCTCCTGTCTATGACATCACTTGTTAGCTGTTGCAGGCCACAGGGCGGCATAGAAGCTCATAACTGGTCACTACTTTAGTACAATTTGGAGGTTCTCCCTGGGTCAGGGTTAATATTGTACTCTGTATTCCACTTTATTTGTTAACTTGAGTTACTAGTTAATTTGTAGATTACATGCTGTATCAGAGCTGAAGTTCTACTTTATTACAGAGCTGCAGCATTCTGCTAAACAGCTGAAGCAGCTGGAGACTTGATTTAAAACAGAGAAACATACAGAAAAACATCAGATGTCTCCGTAGAGCTCGTCTGCTGTGATCACAGTCTGCAGGAGCCACAAACTGAGTTTAAAGATGTTATTTACACCTTTTATTAAGATGAAATCTTCACCGTAGCTGCTGAGCTAAAACAACCGCATGCCGAAGGTGAAAATGACGTCTTTCCAAATTAATTCACATGTAATCTGACTATGATGTGATGTATGTGAAACTTTTTAACGTATCCACGTCTCCAGAAATTTAAAATACCAACGTTTGATTCTGCCGATTGAGCCGAACAGACTCAGTTAGAGCTGATACACTCGGAACATGAGTGATGATGATATCATTACTGTGTGACAAGACACATCTAACACCTTCAGTGGACTTTGACACTGAGGTTGTCTGAGGGCAGAGAGGAAGACGAAGACGAAGAGGAGAGTCTCTGGACACACACACACACACACACACACATCCTACAGTACATATTTAATAAAACACACCACTGTCCGTGTCAACATTACATAACAGTCAATTAACAGCATTACGTTTCCCTCTAAATGAAGCCTCTGTGGGTGACAGAGCTGCCAGCAGTGACCATCCTATGCCACATAAATTAACCCCTCGGGGGAAAGAGAGCAGGCTTTCATTACGCCTCCTTTTAAGACATCCAGTGTTTTTATCTGCAGCCACACGGAGCCGACACTTCACCGTCAAAATCAATTACCGTAATGAAGCCTCACGTTATTATTGTGAAGAAACACACGAAGATGTCACGCTGAGTTCATGTCGACGTCCGTCACCGAGCGGCAGAGAGCAGAAAACAGGAAAAACATACATGTTGGAGGAGCGTTTATTAAAACGTACCGTATGTGTGTTTTGTTCTGTTGACGGCCCATCTTCCACGTGGATTAAGCCTCAGATAATGATCAATAAGGACGACAGATCTCTGACATATTCTACAGGTTATTACGTCTCGCAAGACAGCACACGTGACCAGGTCATAACAAAATATAGACGTTAAAACTGGAGAGAAACGCTGGCCTGATGTCGATGTGAACTGAGCAGCATTGTGCGGGACAGGTAAACACACATGTCGTCCTGGTGTTCGAGTGAAACACATGACGAAAGAGTGAAGACATTTTGACTACATGTAGGACGACTGGCCTGATGTCAGTTTGAAGACAATCAACTTTGACTTCATGATGATACTCCTAACAACATTAGACCTCCTCTAAACTAACTCGTCTCCTGAGTCAAACACTCAGCCGCCGATGTGACTTGAATCTAAGTGTGAGCGCGTCGTTGGGATTCAGACACTGTTTGCATTTTTAAAACACTTGTGTGAATAAATTAAGCGGCGAGGATCTGTCAACACTGTCCTTGTTGGAACGTACCGCAGAAACCACAGGAAACCCTCGTCACAGCCTCCGTCAGCTGCTGCGGCTCGACACGTGTGTGTGTGACGATTGTCGGTAAAGATGATGACTTGATTTTCCTTTACTTTTGTTGAAAGAGAGAGAGAGAAGGGAGAGTGTGTGTTCTCTTCACCTCTGTGACGTAGTCTGCAGATACAGACTGTAAACCTGGAGTGGCGTGATGCTGATCCGACCGTCTACAGGTCGTTTTCAGGTCTGTTAAAAATCAGGCGGGACTCTGAATCTCTAGCTGTCGCACCGCTGCAGCCTCGTCTTCAGCTTCGACCCGAACACACCAAGCTTTGTTGTGCTGCCACGATCACACCGTCAGCAGGAACTCAAGCCTCTATCATAAAGAGAGTCGACCTGTCCTACAATACAAACTATTTGGGAATGAGACTCAAAAATCATCTTTTCTTACAAATAACACCTTTAATGATTGCGTTGTAATGACCGAGCCATGAGAATAAAGGCTTTTTAATGCGCCCCTCCTTGTGTCACGAAGGTTGGTAGAGGACGTGGAGGAAGGACCCAGATGCACAGACGGGAAGCGAGATCAAGGATTACGGGGTTCAAAAAGTGATTTAATTATCTTAAAAAAGCAAAAACATGAACATGTCATGGTATTAACAAGACGTGAAGACAAATACAATTAATGACCAGACACAGACAGAACAAAAACCAGGACTTAAATACATGACACAAATGAGGGAACAAGAAACAGGTGAGACACGAGAGGGCAGGTGCATGTAATCAGAACAGAACCGGGGAAGACGAGACACGAGACAAGACTACAAAATAAAACAGGAAGTGACTAGAGCTAAAAACATGAAACTTGACGAGACAAAAACACAGAACGTGACACCTTGTTTCTGCCTGGATTACCTTTGGAATCACCCTTTTCCAAGATCACCTGACACAGCTGTTGCCTACATCGTGTTGAACAGAGCCACCAGTCATCGTCTCTCTTCTCTCTTCAGTAACACCTGTTCAGTACCTGAAGCAGTCAAACAGAACAGGTGTCATCGTCTTCCCTCTGAGGGGAGAAATCCCATCAGCGTCTCCTCTTTTACAGAAGAGCTGACCAACAAAGGAGGACGTCTACCCTTGATACTCCACCGGTCGCTCCTTTGGCATGCACGGCGTGGTGGGTTCTGTCAGCGTTTGATGGGTCTTGGCTAAGCCCGTCGCCGTGCGCGGGCCTGACCCTGTCTTCCGGTGGCGGGCCCTCAGCTGGAGATGGAGGATGATAGATGATTTGTCATTGGGCCGATGCTGCGGCGCGGCAGGACCATCCAGCTGGCCTCTCTCCCACGGACACCACTTTGTCACAGACGCACCGCTCAGCCGTTAGCTGTTTGACAGCCTTTTGTCCTGAAAGGTGGGAAAAATGCTCTTCTTCTCCTGTCTGCTTTGAGGCCAGTGAGTGATATTCAAGAGAAGAAGAAGAAGAAAATGAAAGGACATCTGCGGCTTCCAGCCTGAGGAGAACCTCGTGGAGCGCTGGTTTAATTACAGAGACTACTCAACGGTGAGAAGAAACAAAATATGCACAACACAGTCCGACGGGCATGAAACGAGCTGGAAACAGCTCCTCTAGAAGGAGAGAACAACGAGGGGAAGGATGCTGCGGGCGAACAAAGGATCACGCCAAACTGAGTGATGACGAGGCCGCTTCAGGCTGCAGCCAGGGACGAAATAATGATGATAGTGAATAAACAAAGTGCTGTCACCGACGGTTACTTACAGCTGCAGCAGTGATCCTTCAGCCGTCTCTCACGCTGATTCAGTCGGACCAGGAAACCAGAAAGCTGTAAAAACAGACGTGTGAAGAAGCCATTTTGTGTCTAACTGTACATGTTTCACTGTCCAACAAGAAGAGAAAGTTGCGTCTAATTTAACATTTACAGTATAACACAGATCCGACTGTACCGGCGAGGCCCTCAGGGAGCAACAGCCTCCTGTAATCAGACGCTTAATGGAGCAAATTAAATATGCTGTTCATCTCAACGCAGCTCAGGTTCACAGAATACAGATCAGCACAGGAGTTTTTATGAAATGGCTCAAATAAGAAGGTGGCTCCGAAACTCAGCCTCTGAGAGCGACGGAGGTCAGTGTGAGGACACGCTACAGAGGCGATTTACAGCGGCTCTGACCGGGACTGTGACTCCAGGGACGAGAAGAGAAAGAGAGTCAGGCATCATCAGCCTGTAGAGACGGAATATCGTCACACGTTACTCTGTGAACTGAGGATGTATTTGGACCGAACCAGAGGTGTCAGACCAACACTGTTCTGGTGGCTCTGACTCAGTTTGTGTCCAGTTTGAATGAAGTGTGTTCGACGATGAGTTAACGAGGCGAATAAGCTCGTCTGAGTTCAGTCAGAGAGAGAAACTTGAACTCAGACGGTGGACGGTTGTATTTCTCTGTTTAGAAGGAAAATATTTCCTTTCTTGACATTTAGTGAGTTTATTTTGTCGACTTATTAGACTCAGTAGTGAACCGGCTGTTTTTACGTCTCCCAGGTGAACCTACAGGCTGTCAGACTGTCACCTCTGAGCTACACAGTGCTGTCAGGAGGCAGGACTGACTGGGGCTAGCTGGTTAGCATGCTAACTTCAGCAGACATCTTTGACAGAACATCAACACTGTAGTTTCTTCACAGTCTGTCTTTTAGATCATTCTTTGGCCGTTTCTCCCCTGTAAAGTGATTTTAATGTGAATGAGTCATCGCTTCCTTTGACCTTGTCAGCACCGTGTTGGTTGTAATACGTCTGCCACAGCTCGACCTAATTTTAATATTGTGATCTGATCACAACGTGGACAAACTCAAGACAACAAGGACGCTCGTCTTAATACTAGGTGCAATTGCAAAGGTCTTTAAATCAGATGTCGGTAGTCAGTTATTCCTGAGATGATATCAAGATATACAAAGAGAGATACAAGTAAATATCTGGTGGAAATGAGGCCAGAGAGACATGAGACACATATCTGTATATTCAGCGTGACAACTATTATCACTCACATTATTCATACTGCAAATAAACATTGATAAATCAACTTAGAAATCATAGGAAGTAAATCGCTCGTCACAGCTGCAGAACTTGCCTCAGAATAATCTCGTTTTCAGTTTCTCTTTAGTGTCAAAGTATTTCTGTGATAGTTGTCTGAACATGCTGACAGCTGACTCACTTTTAATCGTGACAAAATATATTAATAACAGGTCGCAAGTTGTCGCAGTACTTCCTGTTTACATCCAAATTAGTTACAAAACTTAGAGCATGATTATCCCTCAAACCGAAGTCAGACGGAGACGAATAATAAGACCTGCAACTATCATATACTGATGTTTTCTGATTGGTGCTTCTATCCCAGCTGCAGACATTCGGCCCGTGTTGTAAACCTGTTGAATTGTGTGTTTCAACATTTAAAACTTTGGGACAAAACACTGAGACAAAGCCAGAAGTCAGCCCTCCGTCCATCACTCCTCGACATAACTCGACGGAGCACAGATCGGAGAGCGAGGCAGCGACAGTGTGACACCACTGGATATTTTTATTGAGATGTCAGGAATAGTTTCGGTCATGTTTGTGGTGACAGAATCAGATTTTGGGTCAGAACAGGATCTTTTTCTAACCCTAACCAAGAAGTTTTTGCAGCTGAACCTATCAGGAGTATAAGCACAGCATCGTCACAACACATCACTGAAACTGAACCAACATCCATCATTATTATCACATATTGATGTTTTCTGATTGGTGCTTCTATCCCAGCTGCAGACATTCGGCCCGTGTTGTAAACCTGTTGAATTGTGTGTTTCAACATTTAAAACTTTGGGACAAAACACTGAGACAAAGCCAGAAGTCAGCCCTCCGTCCATCACTCCTCGACATAACTCGACGGAGCACAGATCGGAGAGCGAGGCAGCGACACAGAGAAAGTCTCCGCGGTGACTCAGAGGACCTGGTAATGTGCAGTAATGGCTCATGAATATCTTCCTAAACGTCTCGGCTGCTCAGAGAGTCTGCTGCAGTACTGAGGTGGTTCACGCAGGTGAGGAGGACAGCGAGGGCACCCTCATTACCCATTACCCATTCTGTCACCCGCTCCTCCTCCGCCTCCCCACCTCCTCCTCGCTCCTATCATTTATTTATCCACGTCAGCCCTCAATTACAGGCAGTGGTCTGGGGGCCAGGGAGCAGGCCTGGGTGACCTGGGGTTGGTCTGGCTAATGAACAACGGAGTGAGACCCCCCTCATGTTTATTTCCAGCGTTCACCCGGAGCGGGGGCCCCGGGAGGACCGGAGGGACGAGGCTGCTGAATTATAATCAGCACTTTGTAGTTTTAATTCGCCTCGCATGCTCCCATTCTCCGGCCGTCACTCTGAATACGGATGGAGAGGCGAGGGGAAGAAAGAGAGGCGTGCCGCTAAGAGGGCGACACGATGGCGGTGCGAGTCAGGCTGGCTTCCCCCCCCGAAGGGAAACGCAGGCAGATGGATCGGCCGTGAATCAAGTTCCCCCCTCGCTCGGCCGGGAAGTTCCAGTTGTGCCGTAACGACGCCTCGCTTTCTCATGGCGGCGGATCCATTTACAGCAGAGCGTCCTGGAATTAAATGTCTCCCTCTGCATTTCAATTTATTCCTGCTCATCAGTCAGCTCAACTGCTGATGATTAAAACCAGCGTTTCATTTTTTATTGAAGGAATTTTCTCATTAATCTTTGAACTCGTCTGCCTCCTCGAGCAGCCAGATGGAAGTGCAACAACTCGGACAGGAAGTATCTTTAAAGAATGCCACAATAGATCTGATTTAATCAGCTAATTACAGCGGACATCAGTGTGAAATGTGTGATAAAGAGGTGATACATCAGCATGTGAAATACAGTCACAGTAATAATATCTATTAGTTTCTACCAGAGCTTTGAAAGGAGAAGAAGACGCTGGCATTTTACTTTTCTGCAAACCAAGGACACATTCATATGTGCTCAGTGTCAGACCACTGAACAAGATGGCATCTCAACATTTGTATGCATGAAAGCACCTGGACATCTGAACAAGGTAACCCACAACAAGATCATTTCACGACTCTGACCAAGGTGGGGTTTATTTCTGCAAGAAAGCTGTGAAGCCAGAGATCACTGCTCATTTATGAGATATCGTAACATTTTCCAGCCACGTTTCTGGTGACAAAAACAGGTGTTTTCAGCCGCAACAACATCTTTTCCTCACCATAACCAAGCAGTTTTGGCGAGAAGGCTGTCGAGCCAGAGACCGCTGCTCAACAATCGTAAGTGTGAAACCAATGGATAAAGAGATGGCAGGACGTTTTCAGCTTTATCTGTGGTGACAGAACCAGGTAAGCCGAACAAATCTGTTCCTAATCCTGTCCGAGTGGTTTTTGGCAAGAAGGCTGTGAAGCCAGAGATCACTGTTGGAGACTTTCAACATTTTTAAGCGTGAAACCAACAGATCGCCTCAATGAGCTGTTGGGAGGTTTTCCAGCCATGTTCGAGGCGACACAGTCAGGTAACCAAAAAACATAATCTTTACCCAGAGACCACTGTTCCAGACAGAGTTTAACTTTGTCCGCGTGACACCACCATGAGATGTCAGGAATCGTTTCGGTCGTGTTTGTGGTGACAGAATCAGATATTTTGGGTCAGAACAGGATCTTTTTCTAACCCTAACCAAGAAGTTTTTCAGCTGAACCTATCAGGAGTATAAGCACAGCATCGTCACAACACACCACTGAAAACTGAACCTGAGGAAACGTAGTTTCAACATATCTGTGGTTCGATGTCTAACATTCAGGTAATATCACCACAGGCTGCAGCTGAAATGCTGGACGTCCTGCTCTGTGTCTCGCTCTCTCTAACGGTGGCACAGGACATTAAACCTCACAATAATTCTGACTTAATCCCCATGTAAGCGTTCACTCACTGTGATCCCATCTGATGTGAGCTCGACATGTGGATCTACAGTTTGTTCTCTGAGGCATCAGGGAAAAAGTGCCTGAGCCAGCTGTGTCAGAAATCATCCCTCATCACGACTCCTGTCCTTGAACGTGACCTCTTCATCTTCGCTGACCTCTGCAGAGTCTTCTGTGGTGATGCTGCAGTGGACTGATTGATGAGGACGGAGAGACGGACGCTGATCGGAGGCTGACAGCTTCATATTACTGACTAACAGAGCAGAGCAGTGATGTCTGAGGAGTTTTATTCCACAAAGTTTTATTTGCAGGATTTTTTGTTTACATTCATTTAAGCTAATGTGTTTGGTTACAAAGTGAAACTGAGCTGAATGCATTTAAAATGCTGTGTTTTATGAATATGTAATAAGAACCAGCTGTGAACATCATTAGCAGCAGTGCAGCTCTGTGACTTATTTCCCCCGTGAGACTGAGCCTGCCAGTCAACCCATCAACAGCTCCAACACCGTTCTTCTTCTTCTTCTTCTTCTTCTTCTTCTTCTTCTTCTTCTTCTTCTTCTTCTTCGTTGGTGCTATTCTAGACACACTGCACTGCGACGTCCTCGCCGTGTCCACAGTTGTGGGTACCAATTCCAGAATGTGGGCAGTCGAAGATACTCGACTCTGTTCCTGTGCATCGCAGCTCATCCAGCCAGATCTGACCGGACCCTGCAGAAGAACAGCAGTGTTAAGAGTCAGAAGTGGGTCATTCAGCGCCAACTCACCCCAAATCCAGAACTTGTCTTGAAATACATGTTGAAACTTCTATTAATTTCATGGGACCCTGCAGAATCCTGTCGCCAAACAGTTGTTGATGAATGTTTAGTTATCAAATTAATAACAGGAAGTCATTTTCAAAAATCCATATCTCCATTAGTTTTCACTTTCTTGCAACAAATTGTTGGTTCTGTTTAGTATTACTGTGGTTCTGTCACATCTAGAAGTTATTTAGTCCTGAATAAAAATGTTATTTGTTAAATATAGTTTTAAAGGTAAAGAACTAATTTTCTTGACTATTTAATTAGCTAATTTTTGGTACTCTTCACTGGCTGTGTTGTCTGATACCTACTGAGCCTGTTTTTCAGAGGAATCTGGTACATTAGCTGAAATAAGAGGTAACTGAGGTGCAATGATGATCTATGATAAATGATCTTTTGGAGAAGGAAGCAAGTAATCATATTTCCAAAAATGTTGGCCATATGATTACTTGCTTCCTTCTCCAAAAGATCATTTATTAACTATTTCTATCTAAATCTCATCAGCTCAGTAGATGGACATGAACATAATGAGCTTTAAAGGCAGCAGACGTCTCACCTGCTTCGGCGGGGAAGACAGAAGAAGCTCTGGTGTAGCCCAGCATCCTACAGATCACCGTCCCGTCATTGGTGTCGAAGCTGTCGTCACACACGGTGCCCCAGACGCCGTTGTGCCTCACCTCCACTCGCCCTCGGCGTCCACTCGGCACCAGACGCACGACCACTGTGGGGACAAAGGAGCAGCTACGAAACAAGTACAGGAACCAGTTCATTCAGCTGCAGTTCCCCTAAAACTCCCCAACATGATTCAGAAAAAGCTCAAATGTCTCTCTACACGAGCCTCCAGGTTGAAGCTTCCTTCTCTTTGACCACATCAGTCCTGTGCAGACTTACTGTCTTGTTCTCCCTTGGCTCCTTTGGGTCCTTGAAGTCCTGGAGGAAATGTGGAGGGAAAACATTTAAATATATCTTCAAACCAAACTGACACATGACATGAATTTATATGAACGTAAACCATCAACTGAGAATAAAACTGCAGATACCAGATTTGTTACCCACACATGTTGTAATGTTGCAGTTCTATCTATGGGTGAAACATGAAACTGATTTTCTTTTTAAATAAACTCATCCGTCTTTCTTTCTGCCTCGAACACACAGAGTGAAACACAGAGCTGCCGTCCATCAGGAAACATACAACTTAGAAAGTTCACGCTTGATTTCGGATGTTCTTTGAGGTTTTCTGTAGCTTTAAATGCTTTGAACGGTTCATCACATGTGGAAGAAACGTGATTCTGAATCAAGTTTCCTGTAACTTGAACATACACTCACCTTGAGCTCCTTTGGCACCAGGAGGTCCCGCTACACCTGGTGACAAGACAACAACATGAGAGCTGATGAGAGACACTGAGTGGAAGCCAACGGACGAACATGAGCGGATTAAAGGTAAAAACACATTGTGTATGAACGTCTGTAATTCACCTGTGAATAAGTTCATTTAATGTGATTTCATGTGCCGTGTTTTGTTTAAATGTAAAGAAAATAGTACAGGAAGGCATGTAAACCGTCAGGATATTAAGTAAATACACATAACAGTGTGCAGCTGACCTGGAGGTCCTGGTGGGCCGATGCTCCCCGGGTCTCCTTTTTGTCCAACAGATCCAGGAGCTCCAGGAACCCCAGGAGATCCTGGTGGTGAACCACAAATCAACAGAAATGCATTTAGTCCCTCCGGATGAGTAATCGTTTACATATACAGCATGAAAGTTTCTTTAGTCACCTTTCTCTCCAGCGCTCCCCTGGTCACCTTTAACTCCAACAGGGCCTGAAGGGACAAGATTCAGAATCAGACACAAACCCTGGCTGCTGTTCGATCTCTGAAACAGCATTTAGATGATAAAAGTCCTGAAACACTAGAAGTTTTATCAAAGTGTGAGCAGCTCTGTATGGAAGGAGATCCACCACGTCTACTCAAGAGCAGAAACACTAGTTATTGTAAGAAATTTAAGGGTTGTTTCAGGATGTTTTGACCTCTACTTTGGTGCCATGAACCTTTACCTTGGGCTCCAGTGTCTCCTTTCTCTCCCTTTGCACCTGGTCCCTGATCTCCTGGGGTTCCTGGGGGCCCAGGTGGACCGCCTGGACCTGCATTCACACAAACACACAATCAGAGTGATGATTTTGTAGATTTGAGGCTCACCATGATTTATTTCAATAAATGCAAGCTGTGCAAATCGTCCTCATCCATCGGATGGAATAACAGCGTGTCAGCAGATTTAGCGAAGATGACCAGAAGTTAAAGAAGGAACAGAAACTGTTTCTTCACATCAATCTGCTGAAAAATGTTTCCACACATGAGCGGAGTCAACATGATATGAAACCAGCGACGGTCACATTCTGTTTACAGCCAGTTTGTGCGTCACACGGTATGAGGAACACTATTTCAGGATTTCTTCCCTTCAGCGACGACCTGTAGCTTTTTCCAATGTATTTATCCTTTGTGGTCATTTGACAGCTGCTCCTGTTGACCAGAAGTTGTTAAGAAGCTGCTGAGCTGTCGATAAAATCAATATTTTTTCTATGATCATGACATCCTCTGACAAAAATCAACAAAATGACTGTACAGGTTGCAACATGCACAACATGCATGTTTTCAATATAAAATTACTAAATTACATAATTTATCATCCAGAAAAAGGAGAAATGATTGTTGGATTGTCACAAATCCAGCAGTCCTCGAATGAATCACATGTGATGAACGTCTGTGTCAGGAAATATTGCCAAATCTAAACTTAAAATAGTGACGATGCGCTTGAATCTGCATGTCTCAGCAAAGGTTTGCCAAAAATAAACTGTTAACATGAACCAGTTCCTGGAAAGAACTTTGGTTTTGTGATTTAAGCCTCTTTAACTCTCACGTCCATTTGTTCATTTGATGGTTTTTGTGAGCAGGATTACACAAAAACTGCTGAACAGACTTGCATGAAACTTGGATGGACGATGGGCCGCAGCCAACAACAGACCCCGTTAACTTTTGGTGTGGATCCAGGATTGTTTTCTCACTTTCTTGAACATTGCGAGATGGCTGCTTGTCAACAGTTTGGTTATTTTCTCGGGGAATAATGCAGTAACCAACCAGATGTATAAGGGTGGCTGGTATCTGGATGTTTTCATGGATGCTGGTCTTTAATAGATGCTCCACCCTAACAAATAGGAATAGAAACCTGCAACTACAACTAAACTAGAGACTTGCAAATGCTTTAAATCGAAATCTGCTGAAATCTGATTCAGCAGTTTAAAATATAAAGTGATACAGGGTTATAAAGTTTGATACTGGATTAGGCTTTATTGAATTAAAGGGGACTTCTGGGCCTTGGCGGAGGTATACGCTCTACTGAGTGCTGTTCCAGTTGCTTCTGTCTTGAATATATAAGGTAGAAAAAGTAGGAGGAACTCAAAATTGACTTTTGCGCAGTCTAACACAGTTATTATGGTTTAAATTAAAGGTTTCTTTGATAATTCAGTAAAAAATTGGAATATAAAATGGAATCTATAAACACACATTTTCACCCAAATAACACCAATATTGTAAAGTTCAGTGCAGCGTTTAAAATGAAACTTAAATAATTTTGTGTTTTTTCCAGAATCTGGTATATTTTGAAATTAAATTAAAATGATTTCTCAGTATTTTTAGTTTATGGTTATTTTTCCTGACAAACATGTTTGTCACATATGTTTCATTCAAGAGCCGTCAGATATGTGAACATCCGACCATCATTTTTTATTCTACAGTCTCTGGCTGCAGAAAATGTGTCAGTTTAGAGATTTTTTTCAAGAAAATTTGTTTCAAAATCACAAAGACAAGAAGATTTTTCCACTAATAATCACAATGAAACTCATCTGACCATCAGCTCCTGGCGCTCCTTGTTCCCCTTTGAGTCCTGGGTCTCCTTTTGGTCCTTGAGGTCCAACGACACCACTGTCACCTGGAAAGAAGAATACAGGTATGTAACCACCGATCACTTTATGATGATTCATCGCAATAATACAAACTAACAGTGATGATGTCGGCTGCAAATTTAAAACTCAAAAAAAACAGAATGTCAGCAAAATGGACAGAAGTAAAGTAAAAAGTAGGATATTTGGAAATACTTAAGTAAATGTAAAGTCACAACTAATTAATATATTTCAGTCACATGTGAGTCCAGCTGAACAGAGTCAACGAAAGTGTAAAATTCTGATTTTAACTTTACAAGACTCTCTACTTCCTGTTGTTCTGAGAGCCGAAGACAAAGGTCATCCTGGTCTGACCTGTTTGTGGAAGGGTCAGTACAGTCGAGAACAGTTCTTTCTTTTGGAAATACACTCAGCAGATGTAATTGCAGAAGGTGCAAAATAAATCTGCTGATTAGGTTTTGTACCAGGCTGTCGACAAATGGACAAAACTTAACTATATTGAGTCAACATTTACTGGAATCACCTCGTGACCTCAGTGTTAGAAACTGTCCTGTTTGGAGGCAGCAGTGTTACAAAGACAGATCTGTTGTTTGTTCCTGTGTAATGTCAAAGATAACCACACCCAAAGGTTGCTAAAGATCATTAACACCGGCTGTAAGCTTCATTAAGGTCTCATGGTTCTGTTCTGGGGTCGACCTATAGAACACGTCTGCCTCAGACTCTAATGTGTCGGCTTCAGTAAAAGTCCAGCTCTGATAGAGATCTCACTGAGGAAATGTCAGTGCTCTGACTAAGTTGCGAGGCTCTGTGAAATAATGTCTGCAGCTCATCCATCAGCCGGTTTTCATCATGCGGCCGTTTGACAAGAGATGACAGGTCATCATCGCCGGACCTGCAGCTGAAAGCTAATGCCTCCTGCTGCACACATATGCACCTCTGCTAAATCTGTCCTGAGGAAATTAACTTTTTACACCCAGAACTTTGATTCTGGTGTTGTTTTCTTCCTCAGAGTCTCTGACACTGCCAGAGTAACAGGTTTATTAACAAGAATGTCATAGTTATGATGATTTGAGAGAATTGTAGTCTGTTGTAGTTGAGGAGATCTTTGGTTGTTAAACACGACCACACTTCAGGTTCAGGTTGACTCACCTTTGGGGCCTTTCACTCCTGGTGCTCCTGATGGTCCATCTCTACCCGGAGGACCAGGAAGTCCTGAGGACACACACATATATATAAACCCTGCCCTTTGAATTCAGTCCAGGTTAAACTTAGCTGTGACTATCGGCCAAATGTTCTCACTCAGGTTTGTCTTGCTTCACTTGAGAGGACCTCATTCTTTAGCCCATTAATCTGAACCATCACAACTAAATGCCTAAACTCGATCCTTTACCAAAAACCTAAAAAAGCATTTTAAATCTTATTTTGGGGCAAAGTCACTGAACATGATTCTATACATGAACAGATTCTATGTCTCGGTGACGCTCTGGTTCTCGTCACACTCATTTAGATGGGAACCTGGTCTTGTTAGCCCAGAATAACTGCCAAGATGGCTGCCGAGTGGCCAGACTTTCCTTCAAAGGACTCTGATGATACCTTAACACCCAAGTCTAAACCTTCAAACAGCCCGTACCGTCTAAAATGTCAAAAGCAACAATGACTCTGGAAAAAACGAAAGCACACACACACACACACTCATACATGTCAATATTACCAACAGGGCACTACATTTCTCCACATCTAAGAGGGGACCTCTGTCTTTCACCACAATATTACTTCAGATATCTTCTTTAATCTTTAATAGGGGACTTGCATCCTCCAGCAACGTCTACCTGTCAAAGAGGGGGCTTCCACACACACACACACACACACACACACACAGGTGTGTATCCCACCTGCTGTGCGGCCGATGTTTGTCAGTTTGTCCTCCATGTTGTGGGTGCTGGTGTTGAGAAGCTTCAGGTCCGATTTCAGTCGGTCCAGCTGACCCTCCTCTCCACACATGCTCTGGACCTGTTGTCATGGCAACCAACAGATGCATCAACATCACGTTAAAGCAGTGCTGTGAATCACGACTAGCTTTAGAGTGAGACGCAGTGACTTTTGTTAGTGTTAATGAAGGAAGAGTTCACGCAGCCTGTTACATTTACTGCTGCTGGAGCGCCAAACGATCACCAGCGTTATTAAGATTCATCTGTAAGAGTGAAATAAAGATAATGTTGAGTTAAATGTGAGGTATGAACATCAGGAGGACCTGGCTCTGCAGCCTCCACAGGTGGCTCTTCAGGGTCTTGGTTTCTTGACTGTTGTTTCGGAGCAGAGTCTGGAGGACTTCTTCATCCTCTTCTCCACCCAGAGAAATGTGATTGGATGTCTGCTTCTCTGCTCTGGGGTCAGACAGTGAAGACTGCAACGTGGAAACTGAGAGAGGAAAAATACCATTTTATCAGTAATTTAATTCACGTCCCTTCTCTTCAGTATACTACATCTAAATATAATATGCAGTTACCTTTATAAATGAGGAAGGCATTGAGGGCGGTCTGCAGGATGAGGTAAATGACGATAACGTATAAACACCATGGTCTTCTGGGCCTCGCTGGCTTCAGATCTGAAACATTTAAAGCAGCAGGATGTGATCAGCTTCCCTCACGAAACATCCACGAGGGGAAAAAGTCATTTCAGGAGACGAAAAGTCGCCCGGTTCATCCAGCTGATACAAACGCTTTTATAAATTTGCAAAGCTCCGAGCGTAAATGTCAGCTGTCAATCACGATAAAATAAAAAAAACCTGGGAGGAAATGGAGACGTTTTCTTTTTGTCTGCAGAAAAGTCAAGAAAGTGACACCAGAGCAAACTGTCTGTGACTGAGAGGTGAACTACTGTCCTCCCTGAAGGGTTCAGAGGTGGATGAGAGGCAGCAGGGTGACAAGATGATTGTTTTTACTTTAAGTGTTTTCATTTAATCTTAGAAAAATAAGTAGATTATATGAGATGTTTCCTTATTTTGAGCTGTTGCAACAGCCCCGTCTCACAGAGGCCGTAGTAGAAGTGAAACTAGTAGAAGCAGTCGTGGCAGTAAAGGGCGTAGCATCATTAGCTTCAGCTGCTGTGCTGTTGCAGTAACAGCAGAAATAGTGACTGTGCAGCATTAGCAGGTGTTAGCAGCAGAGTTGTGCAGGAAATACATCAGCCAAGTAGGAAAACTGAAAGTCCTATGGATGAGTAGCGGACGAGGAGGACAGATGAGATACTTTGTACATTTAATTGTTTTACTGTTTTAAAGTTATTTGTTTTAAGTAACAGATATTATATATGTACGGGCGTGGGGTGAACAGCCACCGTTAGATACTGATATAAGAATGACAAAATCAGACAACTCTGTTTCTGTCAGGAAGCCTCTCCAACAGGAAGGATGAAACTTTGCTGCCACCTGCTGGTCCTGACTGTCACTTCAGTCACTCTCAGGTTCAACAGCTGCTGATGTGTTTGTGAAGCAGCAGAGATTAACGTGAATGTGACCAACAGACGATTCTGCTCAAACAACCAATCTGAGAAATAATAGTGTCTTTAATAATGATTTAATAATGTTAGTTTGCTGCACGATGCAAACAGTTTGCACTACATGTCCAGAACCAAACAGCATTCTCTGTCTGCAATAAAAAAACAACAACAACAAAAACAAATGAATGCAGATTTAATCTCATTAGTTCTCCTTGTGTTTAACAAGTCAAAACGTCTGCTGTTCTGCTCACAGGTCAATCGGTCAAATCATTTCCTAAGACACACAACCAAACACTGTGAAGGAGGAAGGAACCAAACAAAGACAGTGACTCAAAACAGACTTCTTCTTTATTTTATCTACTTATTACTTCCTGTGTTTGGATGCAAACGCTCTGAAAGTTGTCAGAAATGTTTCTTATTTGAAAGTTAAATGATCTTTAAAGAAAAACTTATTTGTGAATTATGATTTATAACAACACAGATCCCATGAAGACGAAGGCTCAACATTACTTAACGAGTGTGTCCTGTTTTAAGAATGTCACTTTCTGCCATTACTGAACATAAACTTAATGTATTTTAACCACAATATCCAGTTTCTGTTCTGTAAGTTTGTCTTCAGTTATATTTCTTGTGGCATCGAGGAGAACTTAAAAGTGGAAAAGGGAAAAAGAAACTGTGAACTTAAAGTAGGAAATAAATACATCAGGAAATAGAATATGAGAAGCAGACAAATAAGACACTATGTTTGATTCTGTTATTGAATATAACTTTTCCTTTTTTTAGTAAATTATATTTTTTCAGTTTCTTTTAATTCATATGTCATTTTTATTCAACTGGAGTTTTTCATCTTGTCCTTGAGTTGCTTTGAGCAACTCTGCTGGTTTAAATGTAAGAAATGTTTGTTGAAGTAAGTGATGACACGTCTGATTCTGATGTTCTGAACAGTGGAGTACCTCAAGGCTCTGACCCCGGCCCCACCCTGTTCCCATTTATATATTTCCATTTGGGGCCTTTTAATTCTTTGATTTAATAAATCTCTCTCCTGTTATGTGTTCGACATGAAGCTGCACTTTACAAACATGACGATCTCAGTAATATGAGTCATCTAAATGAGAGCCGGGACCGTATGACAGGCTGCATGATGCAAAAATGATTTCAATTTGGGTGTGAAAATAAACATTAAATTACATTTTAAACATTTCTTTTTAAAGTTTTCTAATATTGGTAACACTTGTGGGCAAAAAAATGTTGATTCCATTTTATTTTTCAACTTTTGTAGAATAAAATATCAAAATACATTTTTGAGTTCTCTGCACATCCTGACTGTGATGTTTCCATTAAAGAGCAGCACTTATATATTAAATACTGTGTGACAGAAGCAACTAAACTTTTTCTGACCATCTCCTAAATGGAAACTCTTTTCCATCACATCATTTTACTCACCGTCAGGATGGAAGCTGTAGAGATCAGTCCGGCTCAGTGACATGTCAAACAGCGGGTTATTTTGGGTGTACGAGACATGATCGTTCAACGTTGTCTCCATCATCTCCAGAGTCCAGAATCCAGAGTCACCTTCACTTCCTGCTTCAGCGACTCTTGTACCACACTGACAGTGATCTTGGATAAAATGTAATTTTCCTCCAGATTGCAACAGAATCTCCTTCGTAGCAGAAGAAGGAACTGCAGCTGATTTAAAGCTGAGGTGGACAAATTTCAGCCACAACACACCCAAGAAAAGCCGCTCGATGTAAGAAAGAGGAAGCTGGTGTTCTGATCACGGATGTAAAAAGGCCACACAAAGCAAAAATACAGATTATTCGTGTCATATTAAATATAAAGTACAATTTGAATCATCATGTCCGCAGAAGAAATCAGACAGGATCATTTTCTTACTTTCTTTTCTCTTTAATCTTTTTATTGCTCAAAACTTTTTATGTCTGTTCTTAATTCTTATCGTCCTTCCTCGTGTTTATTCTGTAATATTGTCTTCCGGAGAAAATGCTTTACTGATAAAATGTATTATTATTAATTATAACAAGCTGCAGGAGAGGAGAAAGGGGCAGGTTGAGACACATCGGGTGATTTTAGGGAGGATGCAGAGGAGTTGTTCAGCCCAGTGGTTGTCAACCTTTTCGAGTCGTGACCCCACAGATGGATGGATGGATGGATGGATGGACGGACGGACGGATGGATGGATGGATGGACGGATGGATGGATGGATGGACGGACACCCACCTGACCCGCAGCAGGAGAATATCAATAAACTTTATTCATACAGCACCTTTAAAAACAGAGTTCACAAGGTGCTTTGACAAACAAGCAGAAGCAGGAAACTGAGGAAGATAATAAAACAGAATAAACACTCAACAGTCGAGACGAAGCCTCAAACAAGAAGGCAGAACAGAATATGTAAAAGCACGAAAGGAACAAAAGTGATAAAACTGGCAAAATCACAGAGAAAGGAAGAAAAAGTAAAGCACATAAAGAGATAAAAGATTCAAATAATAAGACGACATCACATCAGAGGAGTTTTAAGGTCATTATTGCTGCAACTCTCAATGAACTGAAGGGAAACAGTGAAAAGTCACAAGTAAATAAGAAATGTATTATTTGTACAAACCTGTGTGATGTATTGGTTATTCTTGTATTAAATAATCTGTGACTCTGAACTGACCCTGAGCAGGCTGAGTCTGTTGTTTCACTGCTCTCGTGTGCCACCTGCTGGTTGTTGGTTCACACTGAAGCTGACACATCATACTGAATACTTCACCGCTCCAGACTCACATCTTTAGCAATGATGTCCACAGCCGGATCTCATTGTAGCACCTGTTCTTATTCTTACTCAGACTTGTCTTTAGTCTGTAGTGAAATGTAACACCACAGACTGTTTACGGCACTTTCACCCACATGTTGGCACTCGAATCACCAGCTGAGTGATAAGCACGAAGTTTTATCACTTTTATATGTTTTTTGTTTACATTTTCTGTTCTGCCTTCTTGTTTGAGGCTTCCTCTCATTCGTCTCCACTGTTGAGTGTTTATTCTGTTTTATTATCTTCTTCAGTTTCCTGCTTTTGGTTGTTTGTCAAAATTTGTAAACTCTGTTTTTAAAGGTGCTGTAGTTTATTGATATTCTCCTGCTGCGGGTCAGGTGAGTGTTCAGCTGAATCCATTCACTTCTTGGGTGTGTTGAGGCTGAATTTTGTCCACCTCAGCTTGATATCAGATGCAGTTCCTTCCTTTGCTTCGGTTGGTGTTCGGTATAAAAGTCCCTGAAGCGGAAAGTGAAGGCAACTCTGGACTCTGCAGACGATGGAGACAACGTTGAACGATAGTTTCTCTTCCGCCAGAAATAAGCCGCTGCTTGACATGCCACTGAGACAGAGAGATCTCTACAGCTTCCAGCCTGACGGTGAGAAAAATGATTATTAGAGCACAAAAAAGGAGTTTCCATTAAGAAGAGAGTAAGAATGGTAACCGCGTATAAAATTTTTTAGTTCTAAGACATTCAGCCAACCTGAGAGACTTTAAGTTTCTGGATTACTGTTTTTGAACAAAGACAGAAATGTTTATAACTTTCCGTCTGCAGATGAGCTACAGCTTCTTGGCATGAGAATAATAAATAACAACGGATTTACCCTCAAAATTACTAACTTGTCAATACTTTCAAATCATGAAAGTGTTCTAATTTTGGAAACATTTCCAAACAAATTTAAGACTTTGAACCCTTCAGGCAGTTTCGATGCTTCTGTCACACAATATTTAATATATAAGTGCTGCTCTGTGATGGAAACATCACAATCAGGATCTGCAGAGATAAAAAATGTGTTTTGTTCAGTTTGAAACAGTTTTCATGAAAAATAAAATGGAATCAACATTGTTGTGCCCACAAGTGTTACCAGTATCACAAAACTTTAATAAAATGTTTAAAATGTAATTTACTTTTTATTTATTATTATGAAATGACTTTTTTTCCCTCCTGGATGTTTCGTGAGGGAAGCTGATCACATCCTGCTGCTTTAAATGTGTCAGATCTGAAGCCAGCGAGGCCCAGAAGACCGTGGTGTTTATACGTTATCGTCATTTACCTCATCCTGCAGACCGCCCTCAACGCCTTCCTCATTTATGAAGGTAACTGCATATTATTTTTAGATGTAATATATTGAAGAGAAGGAGCGTGAATTAAATTACTGATAAAATTGTATTTTTCCTCTCCGTCTCAGTTTTCACGTCTTGGTCTTCAAGGTCTGACCCCAGAACACAGAAGCTGACGTCTAATCACATTTCTCTGGGTGGAGAAGAGGATGAAGAAGTCCTCCAGACTCTGCTCCGAAACAACAGTCAAGAAACCAAGACCCTGAAGAGCCACCTGTGGAGGCTGCAGAGCCAGGTCCTCCTGATGTTCATACCTCACATTTAACTCAACATTATCTTTATTTAACTCTTACAGACACAGGTCGGTACAGATATTCATGTTCCCCACAAGATGAATCTTAATAACTCGGGTGATTGTTTGGCTTTTCTCCTCAGAAGTTTCTTATTTGATCTCACAACAAAAATCTGGTTACAGCTTGAAAAGCATAGTGACAAACTGCTGTTAGCATTATTCATTAGTTATTCTTGTTTAACTTTGGACTGAGCCCGACTCCAGTATATATGTTAAGTGAGACTAACCACGTCCTGACTCTCACTACTTACCTAACACACATTCTTAGACTGGTATTGGAATGAAAAACAAGCAGCAGTAAATGTAACAGGCTGCATGAACACCTTCACTAACACTAACAAAAGTCACTTCGTCTCACTCTAAAGCTAGTCGTGATTCACAGCACTGCATTAACGTGATGTTGATGCATCTGTTGGTTGCCATGACAACAGGTCCAGAGCATGTGTGGAGAGGAGGGTCAGCTGGACCGACTGAAATCGGAGCTGAAGCTTCTCAACACCAGCACCCACAACATGGAGGACAAACTGAGATCAGACCTGGAGCTTCTCAACACCAGCACCCACAACATGGAGGACAAACTGACAAACATCAGCCGCAAAGCAGGTGAGATACACACCTGTGTGTGTGTGTGTGTGTGTGTGTGTGTGTGTGTGTGTGTGTGTGTTGATTTGAAGTAATATTGTGGTAAAAGACAGAGGTCCCCTCTTAGAAGTGGAGAAATGTAGTGCCCTGTTGGTAATATTGACATGTACGTGTGTGTGTGTGTGTGTGTGTGTGTGGAAGCCCCCTCTTTGACAGGTAGACGTTGCTGGAGGATGCAAGTCCCCTCTTAAAAATTAAAAGAAGATATCTGAATTGAAATTGTGGTGAAAGACAGAGGTCCCCTCTTAGAAACAGAGAAATGTAGTGCCCTGTTGGTAATATTGACATGTATGTGTGTGTGTGTGTTTGTTTTTGTTTTTTCCTTTTTTCCAGAGTCATTGTTGCTTTTGACATTTTAGACGGTACGGGCTGTTTGAAGGTTTAGACTTGGGTGTTAAGGTAGTTTAGTTTCGTCAGAGTCCTTTGAAGGCGCGTCTGGCCACTCTGCAGCCATCTTTGCCGTTTCTTCTGGGCTAACAAGACAAGGTTCCCATCAACATGAGTGGGAAGAGAACCAGAATGTTACAGAGACATATAAACTGTTCATGTATAGAAACAAGCTCAGTGACTTTGCCCTAAAATAAGATTTAAAATGCTTTTTTTTCAGAACAGATTTTTCTTTTCAAAATGTTTTAAGTGGTTTGTCCAAAGGTTCTGGTAAAGGATCGGGTTTAGGCATTTAGTTGTGATGGTTCAGATTAATGGGCTAAAGAATGAGGTCCTCACAAGTGAAGCAAGACAAACCTGAGTGAGAACATTTGGCCAATAGTCACAGCTAAGTTTAACCTGGACTGAATTCAAAGGGCAGGGTTTATATATATATATGTGTGTGTGTCCTCAGGACTTCCTGGTCCTCCAGGTAGAGCTGGACCATCAGGAGCACCAGGAGTGAAAGGCCCCAAAGGTGAGTCAACCTGAACCTGAAGTGTGGTCATGTTTAACAATCTAAGATCTCCTCAACTACAACAGACTACAATTTTACACTTTCGTTGATTCTGTTCAGCTGGACTCACATGTGACTGAAATATATTAATTAGTCATCAGTTTATTGTACTTAATTCAAGTTACTTTTCTTAAGAATTTCCAAATATCTTACTTTTTACTTTACTTCTGTACATTTTGCTGACATTCTGTTTTTTTGAGTTTTAAATTTGCAGCCGACATCATCACTGTTAGTTTGCATTAATCAGCAATAAATTATCATTAAGTGATCAGTGGTTACATACCTGTATTCTTCTTTCCAGGTGACAGTGGTGTCGTTGGACCTCAAGGACCAAAAGGAGACCGGGGACTCAAAGGAGAACGAGGAGCACCAGGAACTGCTGGTCAGATAAGTTTCATTATGATTATTAGTGGAAAAATGTTCTCGTCTTTGTGAGTTGGAAACAAAATTTCTTGAAAAAAATCTCCCAAATGACACATTTACTGCAGCCAGAGACTGTAGAATAAGAAATGATAGTTGGATGTTCACATATCTGACGGCTCTTTAATGAAACATATGTAACAAACATGTTTGTCAAGAAAAATAAACATAAACTAAAATTACTCAGACTTCTACAAAAATCTTTTTTTTCTACATGTATCATGTATAATTCACAAAAAATAAACCAGATTCCGGAAAAACTCGAAATTCTTTAAGTAAACTCTAACATTTTAAACTCTGCACTGAATTTTTCCAATATTGGTTTTACTTGTGTGTGTTTGTCCTTAGGACTTCCTGGTGCTCCGGGTAGAGATGGACCATCAGGTGCACCAGGAGTGAAAGGCCCCAAAGGTGAGTCAACCTGAAGCATTTAAGATAATGGGAAAGGAGGCTGGAAAACTGCACTTACTGTTGTTAAACAGTCCCCGGGTCTGTACCATCACTTTAGGCTTCATCAGTGCTGAAACACAAAATCAAATGAACCCTGACGTTGTGGTTACCCAGTGCCCCTATAGATTGCCCCTACAAAAGTGGAAGATTGTTAAGGAGCAGATTGAAGACACCAGATCTGAAGACCACCCTAGATCTTAAAAGTGGTTATAGGCAGGTGGAAATGAACCCTGAAAGCCAGCCACATGTCACATCTTTTGGGTTGTCCCATTTTCAGGTCATGCTTTTTGGTTTGAAGGCGCTCCAGCCACCTTCCAAAGGCTGCTGCATGGTCTACCTGGATGATATTATCATCTATTCTAAAGACACTCAGAAACATTTTGGTGACATCCAACCGGTGTTTGATTGTTTCCAGCAGGCTGGTTTTACCTTCAAGCTTAAGAAATGCCACTTCTGTTGCCCAGAACTTAAATTCCTCGGTCATGTAGTGAGTAGGAATAAGGGAGGGAAAGATCCAGCAAAGACGAAGGCTATTGCATGACTACCTGGTGCCAAGGAACCTGAGGGAAGTCCAAAGGTTTCTGGGTCTTGCGGGATGGTGCCATCGTTACGTCCTGAACTTTTCGATGATAGCAGAGTCTCTTAACACGCTGAAAAGAAAAGGAGCTGTGTTTCAGTGTCAGAGAGCATTTCAGTGTCTCAAAGACCATCTGACCTCGCCTCCTGTCTTTGATCACCCCTATATGTGTAACACCTTTGTTGTCTACACTGATGCAAGTTTGACAGGTCTTGGAGCTTTCTTGGCACAAAGATCTGACACTTCCTCCCAGGAGCAGTTTATAGAAGCCGCTCTCTGGCTGGCACAGTGCAAAATTTCTCAACCACAGAACAAGAGTGTCTCACAGTGGTCTGGATTTGGTGGTCACTGACCGCTCTTCATTGCTGTGGGTCTTTAAAACCATGAAAGCTAGCTCAAGGCTTATTCGCTGGCCACTGCATCTGCAAGAATTTTCTTTTACAATTGAGTATTGTGTGGGTAAGCTAAACAATGCATGCGATGCTCTATGGTGGGTCATTATTCCAGCCTCCCTGGCATGTAACGAAGATGTGTTCCTTTTCCTCTGACCGATGAGGATGTCTGGAAGCTCAGAGGAACAATCCAGCACACCAGAAAACTGTACGAGCCACTGTTTACGAATTGCTCATCATCTGGTGAGGCAGACTCTGGTTTTGTCATCTTGGAGGATAACGTTTACCAGAAAACCTCAAATCCGGACCAAGGTGACTTATACCTGGTGTATGTACCAGAGTCACTTCACTCTGTATTCCTGCAGGCATACCATGATAATCCTTTGAGTGGTCATTTCAGATGATATAAAACCTAACAAAGGATTCGGGAAGTTGCCTACTGGCCGACAATGTGGACTGATATTGGAAACTATGTCAAGTCTTGTTCTGTTTGTCAGAAATACGAGCTTTAGACCATGAAAACTGCCAGCTCTGTTACTTCGGTCCAACAGACTGTAGTAACAGAGCCATGGGAAATGCTAGATGTGGACCTCATGGGTCCTCTGCCTAGTAGATCAGTAGAAAACACACAATTACTTGTTGTGGTTGATTATTACACTCAGTGGTTGAGTTGTTTCCATTGTGTAATGCTACGGCTTCCACAGTCAGTAAGTATCTGCAGGAGGATGTCTTTACATGTTGGGGTATTCCAAAGTATATCCTGTAGCAGTCCCATTGTTTAAGACTTGCCTTCTTTCTCTGTTTTGGGCTGACATTGGGCTTTTACTTGAGATTTACGTGTTTTTTTGTATAAATTGTAATGTAGGTTGGACTGGCCTGTAAGCATTTTACTGCCAGTACCACCAGATACTTCATTCAAAGTACTTTACTTAAGTATTTCCAAATATCTTACTTTTTCCTTTACTTCTGTACATTTTGCTGACATTCTGTTTGTTTTTTTTGTTTTAAATTTGCAGCCGACATCATCACTGTTAGTTTCAGCTATAAAAATCATCATAAAGTGATCAGCAGTTACATACCTGTATTCTTCTTTCCAGGTGACAGTGGTGTCGTTGGACCTCAAGGACCAAAAGGAGACCGAGGACTCAAAGGGGAACAAGGAGTGCCAGGAGCTGCTGGTCAGATGAGTTTCATTATGATTACATGTGGAAAAATGTTCTTGTCTTTGTGAGATGGAAGCATGTTTTCTTGCAAAAATCTCAGAAATGTTACATATGTGACAAACATGTTTGTCAGAAAAAATATACTATCGACTAAAAATAGTGACACTTCTTCAAAATATTTTTTTTCTACATGTATAATGTAAAATTTCACCAAAAATAAACCAGATTCTGGAAAAAAACTAACAAAATTCTTTAACTTACACTTTAAACTCTGCACTGAATTTTTCCAATATGTGTTTCACTTTTGTGTGTCTGTCCTCAGGACGTCCTGGTCCTCCGGGTAGAGATGGATCATCAGGTGCGCCAGGAGTGAAAGGCTCCAAAGGTGAGTCAACCTGAAGCATTTAAGATAAAGTTGAAGTTAAACGCCTGCATGATGAAAATCAGCTGATGGATGAGCTGCAGAATTGGAACTTAGTCAGAGCACTGACATTTCCTCAGTTAACGTTTTCAGGCTGACAGAGAACTGTGCCGGTGCCGGTTCCCGCACCTAATCTCGAACCAACTGACGTGTTCACGCTGAAAATCAGAGCGTTCGGGAACCGAAAAGTTGGTTCCCAATGGGAACCAAGTAAAAGTTGTTTTTTCTGAGCGAACCGTGACGACAAAGTAGACGTCAGCAGGTTCATCCCATTGATATAGAGGGTCATGTGTCACGTGGTAAAATGAACAAACAAAGAAAACGTGTGTGTGGAATATGGCAGCGAAATCAAATGACAAGAAGATTGTGTTGTAGCATAGCTTGGCGCAGATAAATAATGATTTGTATGAGTACAAATGCTTGCTGGTAGTCGATGATTCGAGCCATGATTGTTATTTTCCTTGCTCTGACATCCGCTTTCGTATGGCCTTGTTTTTGGCAAATCAACACCCCCTGTCAATGACGCATCATGGGTTCACTTTAAATGGTATGAACGTGGGGCGTTCACCAGTAAGCACTTTCGTTCCCAGTGTAACTGGTGCGGAACCAGCACCGGCTCCATTCTGGCCAGCCTGAAAACAGCTAGAGAGATCTCTATCAGAGCTGGACTTTTACTGAAGCCGACACATTAGAGTCTGAGGCAGACTCAAGTACTGTACTTAATTCAAGGTACTTTACTTAAGTGACTCATTAATCAGCGATGAATCATCATAAAGTGATCAGTGGTTACATACCTGTATTCTTCTTTCCAGGTGACAGTGGTGTCATTGGACTTCAAGGAACAAAAGGAGACCGAGGACTCAAAGGGGAACAAGGAGCACCAGGAACTGCTGGTCAGATGACTTTCATTGTGATTATTAGTGGAAAAATCTTCTTGTCTTTGTGAGTTGGAAGCATCTTTTCTTGAAAAAATCTCCAAACTGACACATTTACTGCAGCCAGAGACTGTAAAATAAGAAATGATGGTCGGATGTTCACATATCTGACGGCTCTTGAATGAAACATATATGACAAACATGTTTGTCAGGAAAAGTAACCTGAAATTAAAAATACTGACACTTCTACAAAAATAACTTTTTATGTGTAATGTAAAATTCACAGAAAATAAACCAGATTCTGGAAAAAACATCAAATTCTTTAAGTTAAATTTTAAACACTGCACTGAATGTTGAATGTTCAATATTGGTTTCACTTGTGTGTGTGTCCTCAGGACGTCCTGGTGCTCCGGGTAGAGATGGACCATCAGGTGCACCAGGAGTGAAAGGCCCCAGAGGTGAGTCAACCTGAAGCATTGAAGATAAAGTTGAAGATAATTAGAGATTTGAAGATTGAACAACCAAAGACTAAACAACAACAAGCTACATTTCTGTCAAAAGCATCTTAACTATATCATTTTTGTTCATAAACCTGTTACTCTGGCAGTGTCAGAGACTCTGAGATAGAAAACAACACCAGAATCTAAGTTTTGGGAGTAAAAAGTTACTTTCCTCAGGACAGATTTAGCAGAGGTGCATATGTGTGCTGATGAAAACCGGCTGATGGATGAGCTGCAGACATTATTTCACAGAGCCTCGCAACTTAGTCAGAGCACTGACATTTCCTCAGTGAGATCTCTATCAGAGCTGGACTTTTACTGAAGCCGACACATTAGAGTCTGAGGCAGACGTGTTCTATAGGTCGACCCCAGAACAGAACCACGAGACCTTAATGAAGCTTACAGCCGGTGTTAATGATCTTTAGCAACCTTTGGGTGTGGTTATCTTTGACATTACACAGGAACAAACAACAGATCTGTCTTTGTAACACTGCTGCCTCCAAACAGGACAGTTTCTAACACTGAGGTCACGTCCTCTGATGATTTCACGAGGTGATTCCAGTAAATGTTGACTCAATATAGTTAAGTTTTGTCCATTTGTCGACAGCCTGGTACAAAACCTAATCAGCAGATTTATTTTGCACCTTCTGCAATTACATCTGCTGAGTGTATTTCCAAAGGAAGAACTGTTCTCGACTGTACTGACCCTTCCACAAACAGGTCAGACCAGGATGACCTTTTGTCTTCAGTTCTCAGAACAACAGGAAGTAGAGAGTCTTGTAAAGTTAAAATAAGAATTTTACACTTCCATTGACTCTGTTCAGCTGGACTCACATGTGACTGAAATATATGAATTAGTTGAGACTTTACATTTACTTAAGTACTATACTTCATTCAAAGTACTTTACTAACTTTACTAAGTTTTTCCAAATATTGTACTTTTCATTGTACTTCTGTACATTTTGCTGACATTCAGTTTTAAATTTGCAACCGACATCATCACTGTTAGTTTGCATTATTGCGATGAATCATCATTAAGTGATCAGTGGTTACATACCTGTATCCTTCTTTCCAGGTGACAGTGGTGTCGTTGGACCTCAAGGACCAAAAGGAGACCAAGGACTCAAAGGAGAACGAGGAGCACCAGGAACTGCTGGTCAGATAAGTTTCATTATGAATATTAGTTGAAAAATGTTCTTGTCTTTGTGAGTTGGAAACATCTTTTCTTTAAAAAAAACTCCAAACTGTCCAAACTGACACATTTATTCCAGCCAGAGACTGTAGAATTAGAATGATGGTTGGATGTTGGCATATCTGACGGCTCTTGAATGAAATGTATGTGACAAACATGTTCTTTCAAGTTTATTTTTGGTAAACCTTTGCTGCGACGTGCAGATTCAAGTGAATCGTCACATCTCGAATCGGACAAAGGCGTCCATCACACGTGATTCATTCAAGGACTATTGGATTTGTGACAATCCAACGATCATTTCTCCTGTTTCTGGATGATAAATTATGTAATTTTGGTAATTTTATGATGAAAACATGTTATCAGCTCACCAGCGTGTTGTGGGGATCAGAGGGTTAACCTGTACAGTCATTTCGTGATTTTTGTCAGAGGATGTCATAATCATAGAAAACATATCGATTTTACTGACAGCTCAGCAGCTTGTTAACAACTTCTGGTCAACAGGAGCAGCTGTCAAAATGACCACAAAGGATAAATACATTAGAAAAAGCAACAGGGTGGCGCCGAAGGGGAGAAATCCTGCAAATGTGTTCCTCATACTGTGTGACGCACAAACTGACTGTAAACAGAACGTGGCCGTCGCTGGTTTCATATCATGTTGACTCCATTCATGGGAAGAAGAATGTATCAGCAGATTGATGTTTAACAGTTTCTGTTCCTTCTTTAACTTCTGGTCATCTTCAGTAAATCTGCTGACACACTGCTATTCCATCCGATGGATGTGTTCAGATCAGATTACATTAGATCAGATTATATTAGATTGTCTTTATTTATCCCACAATGGGAGGATTAATCGCTCAAGATGCTCAAGAACAGGAAAAAGAATCAGACAAATCAATGTCAGTGATTGACGTCAGCTTGGCTTACATCCTCCTCAAACCCACCACGTCTCTGGAGTCCAGCGGACAGTCCAGGACAGAGCTGGCCCTCCTAACCAGTTTGTATAGTCTCTTCCTGTCCCTGTCCATGCTGCTACCTCACCAGAAGACCACTGCATAAAGAAGCCTGATACCACCACAGTGTCATGAAATGTTTGAAGTGATGTCCTCTGGACCCCAAATGACCTCAGTCACCTCAGCAGACGGAGGTGACTTTGGCCCTTCTTGTACAGGTTATCAGTCTAGTCCAGTTTACTGTTAAGGTGTACACCCAGGTATTTGTATTTTGCCACCATCTTCATGTCCAAACCCTGGATGTTTACTGGTGTGATCTGTGGTGTCTTCCTCTGGAAGTTGATTACCATCTCCTTTGCTTTACTGGTTTTCATGCAGGTGGTTGCATTCACACCAGTGAACAAAGTCATTGATGACCCCCCTGTATTCCTGTTCGTTCCTCCCAGACACACATCCAACGATGGCTGTGTCATCGGAGAACTTTCGGAGGTGACAGTTCACAGTGTTGTGACTGAAGTTCGATGTGTAGAGGGTGAAAAGGAAGGGAGAGAGAATCGTACACTGAGGTGCCCCTGTACTGCATAATACCTCATCTGAGACACAGTCCTGGAGTCTCACATACTGTGGTCTGTTAGTGAGAAAGTCTGTAGTCCATGCAGTCAGGTGTTGGTCAACTCCCGCCATTCCAGTTTCCACATAAGAGTTGCCCACTGTATTATATTGAAAGCACTGGAGAAGTCAAACAACATGACTGCGTCATCCACCCTAATTATATTTAAAATAAAGATGTGAGCCCCCCAAAAATTACAAAATCATCACTCTGATTGTGTGTTTGTGAGAATGCAGGTCCCAGCGGTCCAGCTGGGCCTCGTGGAAACCCAGGAGCTCAAGGACTGGGTGCAAAGGGAGCGAAGGGAGACACTGGAGCCCAAGGTAAGGGTCTGGGTATTGGTTGACATTATAAGAGTTTATAGCACCAAAGTGGAAATAATTCTTTAATTTCTTACAATAACTAGTGTTTCTGCTCTTGAGTAGACGTGGTGGATCTCCTTCCATACAGAGCTGCCAACACTTTGATAAAGCTTCTAGTGTTTCAGGACTTTTATCATCTAAATGCTGTTTCAGAGATCGAACAGCAGCCAGGGTTTATGTCTGACTTCTGAATCTTGTCCCTTCAGGCCCTCGTGGAGACAAAGGTGACCGGGGGAGCACTGGACAAAAAGGTGACTAAAGACTCTTTCATGTTGTGTATGTGAACATGTACTCATTACACATCCGGAGGGACTAAAGCCATTTCTGTTGATTTGTGGTTCACCACCAGGATCTCCTGGGGTTCCTGGAACTCGTGGATCTGATGGACGAAGAGGAGACCCGGGGAGCATCGGTCCACGAGGACCTCCAGGTCAGCTGAACACTGTTATGTGTATTCACTTAATATCATGACGGTTTACATGCCAGGAATACGCTTCCAGCCTTATCTGTGAATCCAGCCACAACTTAATTTATTGAGTGCATGCATTATATTCATGGGTGCACTTAAGTACAACTTCAAAGAACAAACATTTAAGCGGACTGTTTATAAGTCTACTAAAATACACTTCTGAGGAGGTCATAGGGCGATGGAAGGAATACTTTGGTGACCTCCTGAATCCCACTCAGCCACCCTCTGTAGTGGAGACAGAGTTGGAGGATGACGGGGTATCATCGCCGATTTCCCTGGGTGAAGTCACAGAGGTAGTCAAACAACTCCACAGTGGCAAAGCCCCAGGGATCGATGAGATACCACAAGAAATGCTGAAGGCTCTGGGTGTTGAGGGGCTGTCTTGGTTGACACGCCTCTTCAACATTGCGTGGGGGTCGGGTCGGTGCCGAAGGAGAGGCAAACAGGTGTGGTGGTCCCTATCTTTAAGAAGGGGGACCAGATGGCGTGTGCCAATTACAGAGGTATCACACTACTCAGCCTGCCTGGGAAAGTCTACTCCAAGGTGCTGGAAAGGAGGGTCCAGCCGATTGTTGAACCTCAGATTGAAGAGGAAGAATGCGGATTCCGTCCTGGTCGTGGAACAACGGACCAGCTCCTTACTCTTGCAGGGATCCTGAAGGGGGCCTGGGAGTACAATCTACCAGTCCACATGTGCTTTGTGGATCTGGAGAAGGCGTATGACCGGGTCCCAAGGTATGTTCTGTGGGAGGTGCTGCGTGAGTATGGGGTGAGGGGGTCCCTTCTCAGGGCCATCCAATCCCTATATTCTCAAAGCGAGAGCTGTGTGCATGTACTTGGAAGTAAGTCAGACTGGTTCTAAATGGGTGTTGGCCTCCGCCAGGGCTGTGCCTTGTCTCCAATCCTGTTTGCAATATACATGGACAGGATTTTGAGGCACAGTCGTGGTGTGGAGGGGTTACAGTTCAGTGGCCTAGAGATCGCATCACTGCTTTTTTGCAGATGATGGGGTCTTGATGGCATCATCGGCCTTAGATCTACAACGCTCACTGGATGGGTTCGCTGCTGAGTGTGAAGTGGCAGGGATAAGGATCAGCACCTCTAAATCTGAGGCCATGGTTCTCAGTAGGAAACTGGTGGCTTGCCAACTCAGGGTGGGGAATGAGTCCTTTCACCAAGTGAAGGAGTTTAAGTACCTCAGGGTTTTGTTCACAAGTGAGGGGATGATGGGGCGGGAGATCGACCGGAGAGCCGGAGCAGCCGGTGCGGTGTTGTATGCGCTTCACCGCACGGTTGTGATGAAAAGGGAGCTGAGCCAGAATGCAAAGCTCTAGATTTACCAGTCAATCTTCGTCCCTACCCTCACCTATGATCATGAGCAATGGGTCATGACCGAAAGAATGAGATCGCGGATACAAGCGGCCAAAATGGGTTTTCTCCGCAGGGTGGCTGGGGTCTCCCTTGAGAGTGGGTGAGAAGGGTGAGAAGCTCAGCCATCTGGGAGGGACTCGCTGCTCCTGTGCATGGAAAGGATCTAGTTGAGGTGGTTTGGGCATCTGATGAGGATGCCACCACGGCGCCTTCCTAGGGAGGTGTTCCTGGCTCGTCCAACTGGGAGGAGACCTAGGGGTAGACCCAGGATGGATGACAATGGATGGATGGATGGTGTTCGTCCATTGGTTTCCACTCAGTGTCTCTCATCAGCTCTCATTTGTTGTCTTGTCACCAGGTGTAGCGGGACCTCCTGGTGCCAAAGGAGCTCAAGGTGAGTGTGTGTTCAAGTTACAGGAAACTTGATTTAGAATCACGTTTCTTCCATCTTCCATTCTTCCAACATCTGAAATTAAGCGTGAACTTTCTAAGTTGTATGTCTGATGGACGGCAGCTCTGTGTTTCACTCTGTGTGTGTTCGAGGCAGAAAGAAAGACGGATACGTTTATTTAACAAGAAAATCAGTTTTATTCTCAGTTGATGGTTTACGTTCATATAAATTCATGTCATGTGTCAGTTTGGTTTGAAGATATATTTAAATGTTTTCCCTCCACATTTCCTCCAGGACCTCAAGGACCCAAAGGAGCCAAGGGAGACCGAGACAGTAAGTCTGCACAGGACTGATGTGGTCAAAGAGAAGGAAGCTTCAACCTGGAGGCTCGTGTAGAGAGACATTTGAGCTTTTTCTGAATCATTCCAGTTTTAGGGGAACTGCAGCTGAATGAACTGGTTCCTGTACTTGTTTCGTAGCTGCTCCTTTGTCCCCACAGTGGTCGTGCGTCTGGTGCCGAGTGGACGCCGAGGGCGAGTGGAGGTGAGGCACAACGGCGTCTGGGGCACCGTGTGTGACGACAGCTTTGACACCAATGAGGGGACGGTGATCTGTAGGATGCTGGGCTACACCAGAGCTTCTTCTGTCTTCACAGCTACAGCAGGTGAGAAGTCTGCTGCCTTTAAAGCTCATTATATTCATGTCCATCTACTGAGCTCATGAGATTTAGATAGAAATAGTTAATAAATTCTCTTTTGGAGAAGGAAGCAAGTAATCATATTTCCAAAAATGTTGGCATGTTCTTTTTTGTTGGAATGTTTTATGCATCATATAAGATCAAAGTTCTGTAAAGAAAACATCATTGCACCTCTGAGTTGCAACTTCTTTCAGCTAATTTGCCAGAACCCACTGAAAAACAGGCTCAGTAGGTATCAGACAACACAGAACCAATGTCAGAATTGTGTTGCAAGATTGTGAGAACTAATGGAGATATGGATTTTTGAAAATGACTTCCTGTTATTAATTTGATAACTAAACATTTATCAACAACTGTTTGACGACAGGATTCTGCAGGGTCCCATGAATTTAATAGAAGTTTCAACATGTATTTCAAGACAATCCCTGACATGAACTGGGAGAAGTTCTGGATTTGGGGTGAGTTGGCGCTGAATGACCCACTTCTGACTCTTAACACTGCTGTTCTTCTGCAGGGTCCGGTCAGATCTGGCTGGATGACCTGGGATGCACAGGAACAGAGTCGAGTATCTTCAACTGCCCACATTCTGGAATTGGTACCCACAACTGTGGACACGGCGAGGACGCTGGAGTGGAGTGTGTCTAGAATTGCACCAACGAAGAAGAAGAAGAAGAAGAACGGTGTTGGAGCTGCTGATGGGTTGACTGGCAGGCTCAGTCTCACGGGGGAAATAAGTCACAGAGCTGCACTGCTGCTAATGATGTTCACAGCTGGTTCTTATTACATATTCATAAAACACAGCATTTTAAATGCATTCAGCTCAGTTTCACTTTGTAACCAAACACATCAGCTTAAATGAGTGTAAACAAAAAATCCTGCAAATAAAACTTTGTGGAATAAAACTCCTCAGACATCACTGCTCTGCTCTGTTAGTCAGTAATATGAGGTTTAATGTCCTGTGCCACCGTTAGAGAGAGCGAGACACAGCCTGTGGTGATATTATCTGAATGTTGGACATCGAACCATAGATATGTTGAAACTACGTTTCCTCAGGTTCAGTTTTCAGTGATGTGTTGTGACGACGCTGTGCTTATGCTCCTGATAGGTTCATCTGAAAAACTTCTTGGTTAGGGTTAGAAAAAGATCCTGTTCTGACCCAAAATATCTCATTCTGTCACCACAAACAGCCAAAACTATTCCTGACATCTCAATAAAAATATCTAGTGGTGTCATGCTAAACTCTGTCTGGAACAGTGGTCTCTGGGTAAAGATTATGTTTTTTGGTTACCTGACTGTGTCTCATTGAGACGATCTGGAACAGCAGTCTCTGAAATATATTGTTGAGGCGTCCTGAAGCCTTTAGTGGCATCTAAATACTGCACCTCTCTTGTTCTCCTTTAACAATCCCAACAAATCTGTTATTATCTGTGGTGTTTTTTCTTTTGTGTGACCAAACAGGTGAGAAATATAAATAGAAAGATTTGTAAAGAGGCAGAATCAGAATTAGCTTCATTGGCCAAGTTTGTGTTCACAAACAAGGAATGTGAAGAGAAAAGAAAAAACTGAGACAAACTGAATGTTTCACAGCGTCGATTCAGAATTAAAAAATGTCAAAGTAGAAAAAAGTAGAAGGAAAAAAACAGCTGAATTGTGTCTGCAGGAGGAAATGTGACGGAGAGAATCCCTCTGTACACTTTAAATCACTTTCATTATCACAGTGTTTCCTCTGTTCATGTGTCACGGCCCAATGCTGCAGAGAGAAACTGATACCAGAGCGACACCTGGTGGTCAGAGAGAGAAACACCTGTACTGCTGATAAGGCTGACGACCGAGCAGCGTCACACACTGGTTTATTATCAGTGACTGTTTATTTCACAGGTGGAGTCAGAGTGGATCCAGAACATGTGACAAAATGTACATTTCCATATTTAAAACCATCTAAAAGACAATCAGAGAGGAAACATGTGGTGATGCTTCTGGACGATGATCTGCTCCAGTCACATTGTTTGGTACCTGCTATCTCTTTATTTTAGCTGAATGTCAGAATCCCTTCCGGACTGATGGCATTAGACTCTTTCTCCTTTTGGACCTTGTACTCCCGGAGAACCTGCGAGGGAATAACAGTCAAATACATCAAAACAAACTGACAGTTTACATAAAGTGAGGAGGAAAAACAAAGAGAAAACTGTATCAAATTAAATACATTTGTAGAATTCTAACCTTTTAAATCAAATGTCATTGGCTACATTATGTGTCAATCATCTAGAAGCTGGTGCGTAAGTGGCTCAGGAGAGAGGGGAGGGAACAAGGAGCGGGTCTCCTGTCTATGAAATCACATGTTGGCTGTTGCAGGCCACAGGGCGGGCATAGAAGCTCCTAACTGGTCAACCGAAGTATCAATCAACAGGTCAGAGGTCAGCAGTCATCTTAAGTGACTCTGAATTGCAGTTTGACGGGGTTTCCCTTCAGATAGTGGAGTTTTTTGATGGAAAAGTGTATGTTGCATCTAATCGTGGAATATTGAGCTTCGGACTAAAGAATTTACTGACATTAATCTACTGGACAGCTGATGTTGGAGTTTCATTCACTACTGAAACACCCGGATGATTCATCGATGAGTTGCCAACAAGTCCTACACACTTGTTTGTCACAAGAGTTGGGGTGTTAGCCTCCACTCCCCTGGTGAGCAGAGGCATTTGTGAAATTTGGGATTCCCATGTTTGTGTGGATTGGACCAGTTCTCAGGCTTCTTCCCATCAGTGCCGCCACTAAAAATGGCCTGAAGACTTCCCTCGATCAGAAAAAAACAAAAGACAACAAAGAGATTCCAGGTCTGCAGTGGGTCAAAGACAGAATCAGGCTGAGCCAGGTGTGTTATTCTCCACCTCTCTTAAGCCTTCGTGAGAGGGCGTCGTCCCGCTCCGATTGGCTGTGAAGAGAACGACCCAAGCTGCTCTGTATAATTAATCAGGAGTCAGCCTTCTCACCTGAACAACAGGTGTTCTGAATCTACTGCAGTCAGTCCAGATCCAGACAGAGGCTGAGTCTCAATTCAGGGTCTGTATCCTTCGAATGACCCGGTCTTTGCGGTCTTTGAAGGCGAGTCCTTCGGAGAGACCTTCGAAGGCCGTGTCAACCGTTGCTAAATGGGACGGTCTAGCCTTCGGAGCATTTCCTGGTTGTGTCACCAGATGTTCCCGCCCTTACCATTACGTCACGATTTCTGCCGCCCAGGTCTGCGAAAGGTCCTGAGTTTGACTGTCAAATATGTTTGAGCTACAGGAATTCCTGATTTTCTTTTTAATCCTCCTCCTTGTGGGGGAAGAGGAGAAGTGGCTCCGTCGGAATAACAGAATAACATCAATAAAGGACATAAGAAAAGGATCCTGTCTGGTTTCTTCAGCACAAGTTAATCAGCAGACATGATAATTAAAATTATACTTTATATTTGATATGACAATAATAATCTGTATTTCTGCTTCTTGGGTGTGTTGAGGATAAATTTTGTCCACCTCAGCTTAATATCAGATGCAGTTCCTTCCTCTGTTTCAATCGTGTTTGGTATAAAAGTCCCTGAAGCAGAAAGTGAAGGCGACTCTGGACTCTGCAGACGATGGAGACAACATTGAACGACAGTTTCTCTTCCATCCAAAATAAGCCGCTGTTTGACATGCCACCGAGCCGGAGAGATCTCTACAGCTTCCAGCCTGACGGTGAGAAAAATGATTATTAGAGCACAAAAAATGAGTTTCCATTAAGAGGAGAGTAACAATGATTTTTGATATTTTATTCTACAGAAGTTGAAAAATAAAATGGAATCAACATTTTTGTGCCTACAAGCGTTACAATACTAAAAAACATTATAAAATGTTTAACATGTAATATAATCTGGATCTGGTTTGTGCAGTTTAATCAGTTTTAATCCAATTTAACACCCAAATTGAAATCATTTTTGCATCATGCAGCCTGTCATACGGTCCCTGCTCTCATGACTTATAGCCTATTACTGAGATCGTCATGTTTCTAAAGTGCAGCTTCATGTCGAACACACAACAGGAGAGAGATTTATTAAATCAAAGAATTAAAAGGCCCCAAATAGAAACATGGCCGAGGTCAGAGCCTTGAGGTACTCCACAGTTCAAAACATCAGAATCACAGACGTGTCATCACTAACTTCAACAAACATTTCTTACATTTAAACCAGCAGAGTTGCTCAAAGCAACTCAATGACAAGATGAAAAACTCCAGTTGAATAAAAACGACATGTGTATTAAAAGAAACTGAAAAATTATAATTTAGGAAAAAAAGGAAAAGTTATATTTAATCACAGAATCAAACATGTTTTCTGCTTCTCATATTCTATTTCTTAATTCATTTATTTCCTACTTTTAGCTCACTGTCTCTCTTTCCCTGTTCCCTTTTTAAGTTCTCCTCGATGCCACAAGAAATGTAACTGAAGACAAATGTACAGAACAGAAACTGGATATTGTGGTTAAAAACATTAAGTGTACGTTCAGGAATGGCAGAAAGTGACATTCTTAAAACAGGACACACTCGTTAAGTAACGCTGAGCCTTCGTCTTCATGGGATCTGTGTTGTTATAAATCACAATTCACAAGGAAGTTTTACTTTAAAGATCATTTAGCTTTCAAATAAGAAACATTTCTGAAGACTTTCAGAGCGTTTGCATCCAAACACAGGAAGTAATAAGGAGATAAAGTAAAGAAGAAGTCTGTTTTCAGTCACTGCATTATAGAATTTCCACACAGAATTTCTTTAGCTAGTTGCTAACTTTAAACGCTGTTTGGTACTGGACGGGTAGTGCAAACAGAATGTGTGCATGTAAACAGGAAATGTTCTCACATCCACCCGAAAGAAACAAGAACTTCATGGAAACTGTTTGCATCATGCAGCAAACTAACATTATTAAATCATTATCAAAGACACTGTAATATTTCTCAGATTGGTTGTTCGAGCAGAATCGTCTGTTGGTCACATTTATGTTAATCTCTGTTGCTTCACAACCACATCAGCAGCTGTTGAACCTGAGAGTGACTGAAGTGACAGTCAGGACCAGCAGGTGGCAGCAAAGTTTCATCCTTCCTGTTGGAGAGGCTTCCTGAGAGAAACACGAGGGTCCTGCAGTAAATGTTTCCTCAGGTTAAAGCGACTGCACCAACATTTTAAAGCTTTTTAACAGAGTTTTTAACAAGTAGGAGGACAGAAACCACAGCTGTGCATAGGTGAGATCATAAATGAGTCACAAAATAAACATATAGCAAATAACAACAACCCAGTTTTCTCTAAAATAGCCTTCATCTGATGAGCTGGGAGTGAGACTCTTCTTACAAAAAGCACCTTTAAGTTGATGGCATTAATAAAGGGAAAAAAGAATTGTGTCATTTTTATATCAGTATCTAACGGTGGCCGTTCACCCTACGCTAGAACATGTATAGTAACTTTTATTTAAATCAAATAACTTAAAAACAGTAAAACAATTAAATGTACAAAGTATCTCATCTCTGCTCCTCGTCCGCTACTCATCCATAGGACTTTCAGTTTTCCTACTTGGCTGATGTATTTCCTGCACAAATCAGCTGCTAACACCTGCTAATGCTGCACAGTTACTATTTCTGCTGTTACTGCAGCAACACAGCAGCTAAATCTAATGATGCTACTCACCGTTACTGCCACGACTGCTTCTACTAGTTTCACTTCTACTACGGCCTCTGTGAGACGGGGCTGTTGCAACAGCTCAAAATAAGGAAACATCTCATATAATTATTCTTCTGAGATTAAATGAAAACACTTAAAGTAAAAACAATCATCTTGTCACCCTGCTGCCTCTCATCCACCTCTGAACCCTTCAGAGAGGACAGTAGTTCACCTCTCAGTCACAGACAGTTTGCTCTGGTGTCACTTTCTTGACTTTTTTGCAGACAAAAAGAAAACGTCTCCGTTTCCTCCCAGGTTTTTTTTATTATATCATGATTGACAGCTGACATTTACGCTCGGAGCTTTGCAAATTTATTAAAGCGTTTGTATCAACTGGATGAACCGGGCGAGTTTTCGTCTCCCGAAATGACTTTTTCCCCTCCTGGATGTTTCGTGAGGGAAGCTGATCACATCCTGCTGCTTTAAATATTTCAGATCTGAAGCCAGCGAGGCCCAGAAGACCACGGTGTTTATACGTTATCGTCATTTACCTCATCCTGCAGACCGCCCTCAACGCCTTCCTCATTTATGAAGGTAACTGCATATTATATTTAGATATAGTATACTGAAGAGAAGGGACGTGAATTAAATTACTGATAAAATTGTATTTTTCCTCTCCGTCTCAGTTTTCACGTCTTGGTCTTCAAGGTCTGACCCCAGAACACAGAGGCTGATGTCTAATCACATTTCTCTGGGTGGAGAAGAGGATGAAGAAGTCCTCCAGAATCTGCTCCGAAACAACAGTCAAGAAACCAAGACCCTGAGGAGCCACCTGTGGAGGCTGCAGAGCCAGGTCCTCCTGATGTTCATACCTCACATTTAACTCAACATTATCTTTATTTCACTTCGTCTCACTCTAAAGCTCGTCGTGATTCACAGCACTGCTTTAACATGATGTTGATGTATCTGTTGGTTGCCATGACAACAGGTCCAGAGCATGTGTGGAGAGGAGGGTCAGCTGGACCGACTGAGATTGGACCTGAAGCTTCTCAACACCAGCACCCACAACATGGAGGACAAACTGAGTTCGGACCTGGAGCTTCTCAACACCAGCACCCACAACAAGGAGGACAAACTGAGAACGGACCTGAAGCTTCTCAATACCAGCCTGAGATCAGACCTGGAGCTTCTCACCACCAGCACCCACAACAAGGAGGACAAACTGAGTTCGGACCTGGAGCTTCTCACCACCAGCATCCACAACAAGGAGGACAAACTGAGTTCGGACCTGGAGCTTCTCAACACCAGCCTGAGATCGGACCTGGAGCTTCTCACCACCAGCATCCACAACATGGAGGACAAACTGACAAACATCAGCCGCAAAGCAGGTGGGATAAGAATCTTAAGTCTTCGTTAATCACATAAAGAAAGAGAGAAACAGACAGAGTGTGTGTGTGTGTGTGTGTGTGTGTGTGTGTGTGTGTGTAAGCCCCCTCTTTGATAGGTAGACATTGCTGGAGGAAGCAAGTCCCCTCTTTGGAATTTCTTTTAACAAAAATTTTAAAGAAGACATCTGAAGTAATATTATGGTAAAATACCTTAACAGAATATTTTCTATTCTATTTTTGTTTTTTCAAAATGACAACAAACAGAGGTCCCCTCTTATAAAGTGGAGAAAAGTAGTCCCCTGTTGGCAAGATTGACATCAATCAATCAATCAATCAGACTTTATTTATATAGCACTTTTCATACAAATAAAAATGCAGCACAAAGTGCTTTACATGATAAAAACAAAAATAAAACAGTGAAACACAAGACCAAATACAGACAGACAGACAGACATATGCACACACACACACACACACACACACACACACACACACATAAACATACACGGCACACATAGTGGGAGGACGGTAACTGAAGCGCTATCTTACTGTTGACATGTTGCAGTGAGGAAACACCAGAAACTTGATAAAACCAAATAAATCAAAGGAGCTAAAAATAAGTAAAATGAATAAATAAATAAAAGATAAGGAAATTGATAAATACTATTCATTAAAAATAATAACAGTGATAAGTCGACGTAAAGGTTAAAAGATGTTAATAAAACAAAAATCAATTCAAATCCGAATTAAAATTTGCCTTGTTACAAGGAATAAAATTACAGAATAAATAAGCTAAATACACAGATAAAGAAAATTAAAACATATCGTAAAAGAATAGAATATAATAATAAAAAACTATAAATAAAATTTAATCAAAAGCTAGGCTAAAAAGGTGGGTCTTAAGTTTGCTTTTAAAAATGTCCACACTTGCAGCTGCTCTCAGGTCTTCAGGGAGGCTGTTCCACAGGCGTGGAGCATAATAATAAAAAGCTGCTTCCCCATGGGTTTTAGATCTAATTTTCGGAATTAATAAAAGACCTCTATCTGAAGACCGGAGGGTTCTGGATGGCTCATAGTTTAAAAGCAAATCTGATAAATAAGAAGGACTAAGACCATTAAGAGCTTTGAAAACCAGTAAAAGAATCTTAAAATCAATCCTGAAGCATACAGGTAACCAATGCAGAGACTTTAAAATTGGTGTAATGTGAGCTCTCTAGCTCTGTAGGTGTGTGTTTCTTTTTACCAGTGTCATTGCTGCTTTATGACTTGCTAGATGGTACTCAAAATTTCAGATTGCTGTTTGAAGGTTGAGACTTGGTTTTAAAAGATTTGGTTAAAATTTAGTATCGTGAGAGTCCTTTGAAGACGAGTCTGCCATCTTGGCATTTCTATTTCTCTTTCTCTTGAACCTTAAAGTTCCACTCAGTTCCACTTTGCTCAGTATTTTGTCTTATTCTTGTAACTGCTTTTTCAATTTTTTTTTGTTTAAGTATTTTTTGGCCTTTATATGGCTTTATTGATAGATCAGCTGAAGATACAGGAAACGGGTTGAGAGAGAGGGGGAGTGATACGCAGCAAAGGGCGCCAGGCCGGGAGTCAAACCTGGGGCCGCTGCAGCGAGGACAAAGCCTCTGTCCATGAGACGCCGCTCCACCAACTGAGTTAAACTGCGCCCCTTCTTGTAACTGCTTAAGTATATAGTGTTTGCATATTGTGTATAGTACTTTTTTTTAATATCTATATTCGCCCTTACTTTTTGATTGTATTTTTACTGCTGTTATGATGACCTAATTTTCCCTCGGGGATAAATAAAGTTATCTATCTATCTATCTATCTATCTATCTATCTATCTATCTATCTATCTATCTATCTATCTATCTATCTATCTATCTATCTTTTGGCAGTTATTCTGGGCTAACAAGACCAGGTTCCCATCTTAATGAATGTGAAGAGAACCAGAGACATGGAAACTGTTCATGTATAGGATCAATATCAGTGACTTTGCCCTAAAATAAGATAATGTTTTTTTTTCTTTTTTTTTTTTTTAAGATTTTAGTATTTTGTCCCCTATCTTAGAATGTGGGTTTAGGCATTTAGTTGTGATGGTTCAGATTAATGGGCTAAAGAATGAGGTCCTCTCAAGTGAAGCAAGACAAACCTGAGTAAGAACATTTGGCCGATCATCACAGCTAAGTTTAACCTGGACTGAATTCAAATGGCAGGGTTTACACGTGTGTATGTCCTCAGGACTTCCTGGTCCTCCGGGTAGAGATGGACCATCAGGAGCACCAGGAGTGAAAGGCCCTAAAGGTGAGTCAGGTTAGTTTGCATTAATCAGCTATGAATCATCATAAAGTGATCGGTGGTTACATACCTGTATTCTTCTTTCCAGGTGACAGTGGTGTCGTTGGACCTCAAGGACCAAAAGGAGACCGAGGACTCAAAGGAGAACGAGGAGCACCAGGAACTGCTGGTCAGATAAGTTTCATTATGAATATTAGTTGAAAAATGTTCTTGTCTTTGTGAGTTGGAAGCATGTTTTCTTGATGATAAATGATGTCATTTTGGTAATTTTATGATGAAAACATGTTATCAGCTCACCAGCGTGTTGTGGGGATCAAAGGGTTACAGATGTACAGTCATTTTGTTGAGTTTTCATCAGAGGATGCCATGATCAGAGAAAAAATATCGATTTTACCAATTCTGGTCAACAGGAGCAGCTGTCAAATGACCACAGAGGATAAATACATTAGAAAAAGTAACAGGGCGGCGCTGAAGTGGAGAAATCCTGAAATAGTGTTCCTCATACTCACTGACCTTAAATTATTTTCACTGGAACAGAAAATGACCGTCGCTGGTTTCATATCATGTTGACTTTGTTCATGGGAATAAAAATGTATCAGCAGATTGATGTTTAACAGTTTCTGTTCCTTCTTTAACTTCTGGTCATCTTCAGTAAATCTGCTGACACACTGCTATTCCACCTGATGGATGTGTTTAGATCAGATTACATTAGATCAGATTAGATTAGATGGTCTTTATTTATCCCACAACGGGGAAATTCAGCTCAAGAACAAGAACAGGAAAAAGTCTCAGACATCAGATATGTGATGGGTTTCAAAGTCTGCTGCTGAAGGAGCTGCTCCAGACTTCCACAGTCTAGTGCAGGGGGTGAGAGGTGTTGACCATGATTGACGTCAGCTTGGCTGACATCCTCCTCAAACCTGACACGTCTATGGAGTCCAGTGGACAGTCCAGGACAGAGCTGGCTCTCATCGACAGTTTGTTCAGTCTCTTCCTGTCCCTGTCCGTGCTGCTACCTCCCCAGAAAACCGCTGCATAAAGAAGCCTGATGCCACCACAGTGTCATGAAATGTTTGAAGTGATGTTCACTGATGTGATCTGTGGTGTCTTCCTCTGGAAGTTGATTACCATCTCCTTTGTTTTACTGGTGTTTATGCAGGTGGTTGCATTCACACCAGTGAACAAAGTCGTTGATGACCCCCCTGTATTCCTGTTTGTTCCCCCAGACACACATCCAACGATGGCTGTGTCATTGGAGAACTTTTGGAGGTGACAGTTCAGTGTTGTGACTGAAGTTTGATGTGTAGAGGGTGAAAAGGAAGGGAGAGAGAATCGTACACTGAGGTGCCCCTGTACTGCATAATGCCTCATCTGAGACACAGTCCTGGAGTCTCACATACTGTGGTCTGTTAGTGAGAAAGTCTGTAGTCCATGCAGTCAGGTGTTGGTCAACTCCCGCCATTCCAGTTTCCACATAAGAGTTGCCCACTGTATTATATTGAAAGTACTGGAGAAGTCAAACAACATGACCCTCAGTGCGTCCAGCGTTCTCCATGTTTGTTAGAGTTCCTTGCAGTAGGTAGATGACTGCGTTATCCACCCTAATTATATTTAAAATAAAGATGTGAGCCCCCCAAAAATTACAAAATCATCACTCCGATTGTGTGTTTGTGAGAATGCAGGTCCCAGCGGTCCAGCTGGGCCTCGTGGAAACCCAGGAGCTCAAGGACTGGGTGCAAAGGGAGCGAAGGGAGACACTGGAGCCCAAGGTAAGGGTCTAGGTATTGGTTGAGATTATAAGAGTTTATAGCACCAAAGTGGAAATAATTCTTTAATTTCTTACAATAACTAGTGTTTCTGCTCTTGAGTAGACGTGGTGGATCTCCTTCCATACAGAGCTGATAAAACTTTGATAAAACTTCTAGTGTTTCAGGACTTTTATCATCTAAATGCTGTTTCAGAGATCGAACAGCAGCCAGGGTTTATGTCTGACTTCTGAATCTTGTCCCTTCAGGCCCTCGTGGAGACAAAGGTGACCGGGGGAGCACTGGACAAAAAGGTGACTAAAGACTCTTTCATGTTGTGTATGTGAACATGTACTCATTACACATCTGGAGGGACTAAAGCCATTTCTATTGATTTGTGGTTCGCTACCAGGATCTCCTGGGGTTCCTGGAGCTCGTGGATCTGATGGACGAAAAGGAGACCCGGGGAGCATCGGTCCACGAGGACCTCCAGGTCAGCTGAACACTGTTATGTGTATTTACTTAATATCATGCCGTTTACATGCCAGGAATACACTTCCAGCCTTATCTGTGAATCCACCCACAACTTAATTTATTGAGTGCATGCATTATATTCATGGGTGCAATTAAGTACAACTTCAAAGTACAAACATTTAAGTGGACTGTTTATAAGTCTTTTAAAATACACTTCTAAGGAGGTCATAGGGCGGTGGAAGGAATACTTTGGTGACCTCCTGAATCCCACTCAGCCACCCTCTGTAGTGGAGACAGAGTTGGAGGATGGCGGGGTATCATTGCCGATTTCCCTGGGTGAAGTCACAGTGGTAGTCAAACAACTCCACAGTGGCAAAGCCCCAGGGATCGATGAGATACCATAAGAAATGTTGAAGGCTCTGGTTGTTGAGGGGCTGTCTTGGTTGACACGCCTCTTCAACATTGCGTGGGGGTCGGGACGGTGCCGAAGGAGAGGCAAACAGGTGTGGTGGTCCCTATCTTTAAGAAGGGGGACCAGATGGTGTGTGCCAATTACAGAGGTATCACACTACTCAGCCTGCCTGGGAAAGTCTACTCCAAGGTGCTGGAAAGGAGGGTCCGGCCGATTGTTGAACCTCAGATTGAAAAGGAACAATGCGGATTCCGTCCTGGTCGTGGAACAACGGACCAGCTCTTTACTCTTGCAGGGATCCTGGAGGGGGCCTGGGAGTACAATCTCCCAGTCCACATGTGCTTTGTGGATCTGGAGAAGGTGTATGACCGGGTCCCAAGGGATGTTCTGTGGGAGGTTCTGCGTGAGTATGGGGTGAGGGGGTCCCTTCTCAGGGCCATCCAATCCCTATATTCTCAAAGCGAGAGCTGTGTGCATGTACTTGGAAGTAAGTCGAACCGGTTCCAAGTGGGTGTTGGCCTCTGCCAGGGCTGTGCCTTGTCTCCAATCCTGTTTGTGATATACATGGACAGTATTTCGAGGCGCAGTCGTGGTGTGGAGGGGTTACAGTTCAGTGGCCTGGAGATCGCATCACTGCTTTTTGCAGATGATGTGGTCTTGATGGCATCATCGGCCTTGGATCTACAACGCTCACTGGATGGGTTCGCAGCTGAGTGTGAAGCGGCAGGGATGAGGATCAGCACCTCTAACTCTGAGGCCATGGTTCTCAGTAGGAAACTGGTGGCTTGCCAACTCAGGGTGGGGAATGAGTCCTTTCCCCAAGTTAAGGAGTTTAAGTACCTCTGGGTTTTGTTCACGAGTGAGGGGATGATGGGGCGGGAGATCGACCGGAGAGCCGGAGCAGCCGGTGCGGTGTTGTATGCGCTTCACCACACGGTTGTGATGAAAAGGGAGCTGAGCCAGAAGGCAAAGCTCTAGATCTACCAGTCAATCTTCATCCTTACCCTCACCTATGATCATGAGCGATGGGTCATGACCGAAAGAATGCGATCGCGGATACAAGCGGCCGAAATGGGTTTTCTCCACAGGGTGGCTGGGGTCTCCCTTAGAGAGTGGGTGAGAAGGGTGAGAAGCTCAGCCATCTGGGAGGGACTCGGAGTAGAGCCGCTGCTCCTGTGCATGGAAAGGATCTAGTTGAGGTGGTTTGGGCATCTGATGAGGATGCCACCACGGCACCTTCCTAGGGAGGTGTTCCTGGCTCGTCCAACTGGGAGGAGACCTAGGGGTAGACCCAGGATGGATGACAATGGATGGATGGATGGATGGTGTTCGTCCGTTGGCTTCCACTCAGTGTCTCTCATCAGCTCTCATGTTGTTGTCTTGTCACCAGGTGTAGCGGGACCTCCTGGTGCCAAAGGAGCTCAAGGTGAGTGTATGTTCACGTTACAGGAAACTTGATTTAGAATCACATTTCTTCCACATGTGATGAACCGTTCAAAACATTTAAAGCTACAGAAAACCTCAAAGAACATTTGAAATCAAGCGTGAACTTTCTGAGTTGTATGTTTTCTGATGGACGGCAGCTCTGTGTTTCACTCTGTGTGTGTTCGAGGCAGAAAGAAAGACGGATGAGTTTATTTAACAAGAAAATCAGTTTCATGTTTCACCCATAGATAGAACTGCAACATTACAACATGTGTGGGTAACAAATCTGGTATCTGCAGTTTTATTCTCAGTTGATGGTTTACGTTCATATAAATTCATGTCATGTGTCAGTTTGGTTTGAAGATATATTTAAATGTTTTCCCTCCACATTTCCTCCAGGACTTCAAGGACCCAAAGGAGCCAAGGGAGACCAAGACAGTAAGTCTGCACAGGACTGATGTGGTCAAAGAGAAGGAAGCTTCAACCTGGAGGCTCGTGTAGAGAGACATTTGAGCTTTTTCTGAATCATTCCACCCAGTGGCCATGTTGGGGAGTTTTAGGGGAACTGCAGCTGAATGAACTGGTTCCTGTACTTGTTTCGTAGCTGCTCCTTTGTCCCCACAGTGGTCGTGCGTCTGGTGCCGAGTGGACGCCGAGGGCGAGTGGAGGTGAGGCACAACGGCGTCTGGGGCACCGTGTGTAACGACAGCTTCGACACCAATGACGGGACGGTGATCTGTAGGATGCTGGGCTACACCAGAGCTTCTTCTGTCTTCACAGCTGGAGCAGGTGAGAAGTCTGCTGCCTTTAAAGCTCAAGCTTTGAAAATGACTTCCTGTTATTAATTTGATAACTGTAAACATTTATCAACAACTGTTTGACGACAGGATTCTGCAGGGTCCCATGAATTTAATAGAAGTTTCAACATGTATTTCAAGACAATCCCTGACATGAACTGGGAGAAGTTCTGGATTTGGGGTGAGTTGGCGCTGAATGACCCACTTCTGACTCTTAACACTGCTGTTCTTCTGCAGGGTCCGGTCAGATCTGGCTGGATGAGCTGCGATGCACAGGAACAGAGTCGAGCATCTTCAACTGCCCACATTCTGGAATTGGTACCCACAACTGTGGACACCACGAGGACGTTGGAGTGCAGTGTGTCTAGAATAGCACCAACAAAGAAGAAGAAGAAGAAGAAGAAGAAGAAGAACGGTGTTGGAGCTGTTGATGGGTTGACTGGCAGGCTCAGTCTCACGGGGGAAATACGTCACAGAGCTGCACTGCTGCTAATGATGTTCACAGCTGGTTCTTATTACATATTCATAAAACACAGCATTTTAAATGCATTCAGCTCAGTTTCACTTTGTAACCAAACACATTAGCTTAAATGAATGTAAACAAAAAATCCTGCAAATAAAACTTTGTGGAATAAAACTCCTCAGACATCACTGCTCTGCTCTGTTAGTCAGTAATACGAGGTTTAATGTCCTGTGCCACCGTTAGAGAGCGAGACACAGAGCAGGACGTCCAGCATTTCAGCTGCAGCCTGTGGTGATATTGTCTGAATGTTGGACATCGAACCACAGATATGTTGAAACTACGTTTCCTCAGGTTCAGTTTTCAGTGATGTGTTGTGACGATGCTGTGCTTATGCTCCTGATAGGTTCAGCTGAAAAACTTCTTGGTTAGGGTTAGAAAAAGATCCTGTTCTGACCCAAAATATCTGATTCTGTCACCACAAACTGCCGAAACTATTCCTGACATCTCAATAAAAATATCCAGTGGTGTCACGCTAACAAATGCTAAAACTCTGTCTGGAACAGTGGTCTCTGGGTAAAGATTATGTTTTTTGGTTACCTGACTGTGTCGCCTCGAAATGGCTGGAAAACCTTCCAACTTCTCATTGAGACGATCTGGAACAGCAGTCTCTGAAATATATTGTTGAGGCGTCCTGAAGCCTTTAGTGGCATCTAAATACTGCACCTCTCTTGTTCTCCTTTAATAATCCCAACAAATCTGTTATTATCTGTGGTGTTTTTTCTTTTGTGCGACCAAACAGGTGAGAAATATAAATAGAAAGATTTGTAAAGAGGCAGAATCAGAATCAGCTTCAGTGGCCAAGTTTGTGTTCACAAACAAGGAATGTGAAGAGAAAAGAAAAAACTGAGACAAACTGAATGTTTCACAGCGTCGATTCAGAATTAAAAAATGTCAAAGTAGAAAAAAGTAGAAGGAAAAAAACAGCTGAATTGTGTCTGCAGGAGGAAATGTGATGGAGAGAAACCCTCTGTACACTTTAAATCACTTTCATTATCACAGTGTTTCCTCTGTTCATGTGTCACGGCCCAATGCTGCAGAGAGAAACTGATACCAGAGCGACACCTAGTGGTCAGAGAGAGAAACACCTGTACTACTGATGAGGCTGACGACAGAGCAGTGTCACAAACTGGTTTATTATCAGTGACTGTTTATTTCACAGGTGGAGTCAGAGTGGATCCAGAACATGTGACAAAATGTACATTTCCATATTTAAAACCATCTAAAAGACGATCAGAGAGGAAACATGTGGTGATGCTTCTGGACGATGATCTGCTCCAGTCACATTGTTTGGTACCTGCTATCTTTTTATTTCAGCTGAATGTCAGAATCCCTCTGGACTTATGGCATTAGACTCAGATCACCTGTTGTGCAGGTGAGGAGACACCTTTCTGTGACGCTGATCCCAGTCCTCTGCAGACTCACGGTCGTGGACCCCCTTCTCCTTTTGGACCTTGTACTCCCGGATAACCTGCGAGGGAATAACTCACGGTAGCCCGGAAAAGGCTACAGAGGCATTTGTGAAATTTGATTTGAATTTGATTCCCATGTTTGTGTGGATTGGACCGGTTCTCAGGCTTCTTCCCGCCAGTGCCGCCACTAAAAATGGCCTGAAGACTGCAGAAAAAAACAAAGGACAACAGAGAGATCTCAAAGCAGAGAGAGTTTCCAGGTCTGCAGTGGGTCAAAGACAGAATCAGGCTGAGCCAGGTGTGTTATTCTCCACCTACTCTTAAGCCTTCATGAGAGGGCGTCGTCACGCTCTGATTGGCTGTGAGGAGAACCCAAGCTGCTCTGTATAATAAATCAGGAGTCAGTCTTCTCACCTGAACAACAGGTGTTCTGAATCTACTGCAGTCAGTCCAGATCCAGACAGAGGCTGTGTCCCAATTCAGGGTCTGCATCCTTCAAAGGACCCGGCCTTTGCGGTCTTCGAAGGCGAGTCCTTCGGAGAGACCTTCGAAGGCCGTGTCAACCGTTGCTAAATGGGACGGTCTAGCCTTCGGAGCATTTCCTGGTTGTGTCGCCAGATGTTCCCGCCCTTACCATTACGTCACGATTTCTGCCGCCCAGGTCCGCGAAAGGTCCTGAGTTTGACTGTCAAATATGTTTGAGCTACAGGAATTCCTGATTTTCTTTTTAATCCTCCTCCTTGTGGAGGAAGAGGAGAAGCGGCTCTGGTTTATCTCCAGTTGAGAGGACCGTGGAGAGGTGAACGTGTTATTGAACCCACAGTACTGTTATCAATATTATCATTATTGGCTAGTTAACAGTTAGGGGTAATTAACATACCGATACATTACCTTAATGCTGACATATAAACTGTTGATTGCTACATATGGTTTTATTTTAATTTTAAAGGCATTATTCCTATCTATAGTGTTTGGTAGATAGTTTTGTTTGTTGTAATAATTTATTATTATTATAATTATATCATGAAATTATAATTCTTGCCTCTTTCTTAAAAAAATCTTAGTGACATGGCGGCCGTCGATCGAGTCAGCCCTGCAAACCCAGTTGATGGAAGATGTGGTGGACGGTGGAGACTACACCCCCAAACACCGTGAAGACCAACCCAGATGATGTCCCACTGACACCAGGGTCTTTACTGTGGCATCCCATCCAGCCCAGCAGCCCTGCAGGGACTCCTGCTCACTGTTACTGTACATCATTAGTAACTGTTTTAATATTGTTTTTAATAATTGTCTTTGTCAATAGTTAATAATAATCTGTAAATACTTATTTATGCTGTAACTTTGTAAATAGTTAAATGTTAAAACCGTGATTATAAAAGAAAAAATTAAATCCCTTGTTGTCCATGAAAAATAGCACTTGATGCTGTTTGCTGTTATAAATTGTACTTAAGTTGTAAATACTGAATGGAATAGACAACGTGTAACACTAGAACAATATTTTACTTCATGAATTATGTAAAATGAACAATTATGAACAAATTATTTAAAAAGAACTAGTAAATTAACTAAATAACAACAGAAATAATGTAACAATTGGCCGTCCTCTGTAGCAGACAGAGCCTCTCCATCCTCCCTCTGCAGCCTCATGTCCTCCTTCATCCTCCCTCCTCCTCTTTCTCCTCGGCCCTGGCTGGCTCTCCTCCTCCTCATCGCCGCCATCTTCCTCCTTCTGGTCACCCGCCGTGGCCATGAGGACAAACCAGGACCAGTAGCAGCGCTGGGCCTCCCGCTGACCCCCTCTCCTGTCCCTGGATATTTTTAAGGCAGTGGAAATCAATCACGTCAGCAATTTTCAGCAAATTATTTATTAACTTGCATGGATAAAACAAATATAACTTAGCTTCTACATCATCATTCAAACCTGCACCTACTTTGTACTTGTTCTCTAAATGGTCCCACTTGTTTTTGGCCTGCTGGGCTGGACCTTCCCCTGCAGGCCCATTGTTTCCAGAACTGTTCTGAACACAGAGAGAAGCAAGAGAAAAGGTAAACACAAGATCACATTAACACAGGGATGCAATGATTTACAAAAAGTGACATCAGGACTGACAAATGGGCTATTTATTATGTATTATTTATTATTGCCTTATTTCCATCCAGCTGCGGCTGAATATTTTGCTCCTGTGAAGAAATGTTCATTCTGACCTCGGACAATGATGAAGCTCTCTGTTTGCTGCCTAAAACACAATGAAATGTAAAAGACGTTTTGTGTCATGTCAACAGACAAAAGGGGTCTAATATAGCGAAAATATAATCATCATAAGGATCCTAAACTTAGTTCTTTATTCAATTCAAACGTTTACCTAGACTTTACAGTTTTACAGTCTGGAAATAAAGCAGGGATCACAGCTAAGTCAAGAAGATTAACTAGAAGTTAAAGGAATAAAAGCCATAAAACAGGCAAAGTCACAGAAAAAAAAGGAAGATGGAAAAAATAATAAATAACAGAATAACATCAATAAAGGACGTAAGAAAAGGATCCTGTCTGGTTTCTTCAGCACAAGTTAATCAGCAGACATGATAATTAAAATTATACTTTATATTTAATATGACAATAATAATCTGTATTTCTTCTTCTTGGGTGTGTTGAGACTGAATTTTGTCCACCTCAGCTTAATATCAGATGCAGTTCCTTCCTCTGTTTCAATCGTGTTCGGTTTAAAAGTCCTTGAAGCAGAAAGTGAAGGCGACTCTGGACTCTGCAGACGATGGAGACAACGTTGAACGATAGTTTCTCTTCCACCCAAAATAAGCCGCTGTTTGACATGCCACCGAGCCGGAGAGATCTCTACAGCTTCCAGCCTGACGGTGAGAAAAATGATTATTAGAGCACAAAAAATGAGTTTCCATTGAGAAGAGAGTAACAATGATTTTTGATATTTTATTCTACAGAAGTTGAAATATAAAATGGAATCAACATTTACCAATATTAAAAAACATTATAAAATGTTAAAAATGTAATTTATTGTTTATCTTCAGGATCTGGTTTGTGCAGTTTAATCAGTTTTAATCCAATTTAACACCCACATTTAAATCATTTTTGTATCATGCAGCCTGTCATATAGTCCCGGCTCTCATCTAGATGACTTATATTACTGAGATCGTCAAGTTTGTAAAGTGCAGCTTCATGTCGAACACATAACAGGAGAGAGATTTATTAAATCAAAGAATTAAAAGGCCCCAAATGGAAATATATAAATGGGAACAGGGTGGGGCCGAGGTCAGAGCCTTGAGGTACTCCACAGTTCAAAACATCAGAATCACAGACGTGTCATCACTAACTTCAACAAACATTTCTTACATTTAAACCAGCAGAATTGCTCAAAGCAACTCAACGACAAGAGGAACAACTCCAGTTGAATAAAAACGACATGTGAATTAAAATAAACTGAAAAAATATAATTTACTAAAAAAAGGAAAAGTTATATTTAATAACAGAATCAAATATAGTTTCTTATTTGTCTGCTTCTCATATTCTATTTCTTAACTCATTTTTTTCCTACTTTAAGCTCACAGTTTCTTTTTCCCTCTTCCCTTTTTAAGTTCTCCTCGATGCCACAAGAAATGTAACTGAAGACAAATGTACAGAACAGAAACTGGATACTGTGGTTAAAAACATTAAGTGTACGTTCAGGAATGGCAGAAAGTGACATTCTTAAAACAGGACACACTCGTTAAGTAACGCTGAGCCTTCGTCTTCATGGGATCTGTGTTGTTATAAATCATAATTCACAAGGAAGTTTTTCTTTAAAGATCATTTAGCTTTCAAATAAGAAACATTTCTGAAGACTTTCAGAGCGTTTGCATCCAAACACAGGAAGTAATAAGGAGATAAAGTAAAGAAGAAGTCTGTTTTCAGTCACTGCATTATAGAATTTCCACACAGAATTTATTTGGCTAGTTACTTACTTTAAACGCTGTTTGGTACTGGACGGGTAGTGCAAACAGAATGTGTGCATGTAAACAGGAAATGTTCTCACATCCACCCGAAAGAAACAAGAACTTCATGGAAACTGTTTGCATCGTGCAGCAAACTAACATTATTAAATCATTATTAAAGACACTGTATTATTTCTCAGACTGGTTGTTAGAGCAGAATCGTCTGTTGGTCACATTCATGTTAATCTCTGCTGCTTCACAACCACATTAGCAGCTGTTGAACCTGAGAGTGACTGAAGTGACAGTCAGGAAAAATGTCTCCTCGGATTAAAGCGAATGCACCAACATTTTAAAGCTTTTTAACAGAGTTTTTAACAAGTAGGAGGACAGAAACCACAGCTATGCATAGGTGAGATCATAAATGAGTCTTCATAAGAAATAAAAGGTCTCATAAAATAAACATATAGCAAATAACAACAACCCAGTTTTCTCTAAAATAACCTTTATCTGATGAGCTGGGAGTGAGACTCTTCTTACAAAAAGCATCTTTAAGTTGATGGCATTAATAAAGGAAAAAAAAAGAATTGTGTCATTTTTATATCAGTATCTAACGGTGGCTGTTCACCCCACGCCAGTACATGTATAGTAACTTTTATTTAAGTCAAATAACTTTAAAACAGTAAAACAATCAAATGTATAAAGTAGCTCATCTCTCCGCGACTCATCATGACACATTAAAAACATTCATCAGTAGTGCAAGAAGAGAAAGTGCTTTCAGTTTTCCTACTTGGCTGATGTATTTCCTGCACAAATCAGCTGCTAACACTACTACTGCTGCACAGTTACTATTTCTGCTGTTACTGCAACAACACAGCAGCTAAATCTAATGATGCTACTACCGTTGCTGCCACGACTGCTTCTACTACAGTTTCACTTCTACTACAGCCTCTGTGAGACAGGGCTGTTGCAACAGCTGAAAATAAGGAAACATCTCATATAATCTACTTAGTCTTCTAGATTGAATGAAAACACTTAAAGTAAAAACAATCATCTTGTCACCCTGCTGCCTCTCATCCACCTCTGAACCCTTCAGAGAGGACAGTAGTTCACCTCTCAGTCACAGACAGTTTGCTCTGGTGTCACTTTCTTGACTTTTCTGCAGACAAAAAGAAACTGTCTACATTTCCTCCCAGGTTTTTTTTATTATATCGTGATTGACAGCTGACATTTACGCTCGGAGCTTTGCAAATTTAAAAAAAGCGTTTGTATCAGCTGGATGAACTTTTCGTCTCCTGAAATGACTTTTTTCCTTCCTGGATGTTTCGTGAGGGAGGCTGATCACATCCTGCTGCTTTAAATGTTTCAGATCTGAAGCCAGCGAGGCCCAGAAGACCATGGTGTTTATATGTTATCGTCATTTACCTCATCCTGCAGACCGCCCTCAATGCCTTCCTCATTTATGAAGGTAACTGCATATTATATTTAGATGTAGTATACTGAAGAGAAGGAGCGTGAATTAAATTACTGATAAAATTGTATTTTTCCTCTCCGTCTCAGTTTTCACATCTTGGTCTTCAAGGTCTGACCCCAGAACACAGAAGCTGACGTCTAATCACACTTCTCTGGGTGGAGAAGAGGAAGAAGAAGTCCTCCAGACTCTGCTCCGAAACAACAGTCAAGAAACCAAGACCCTGAGGAGCCACCTGTGGAGGCTGCAGAGCCAGGTCCTCCTGATGTTCATACCTCACATTTAACTCAACATTATCTTTATTTAACTCTTACAGACACAGGTCGGTACAGATATTCATGTTCCCCACAACCTTAATAACGCGGGTGACTGTTTGGCTTTTCTCCTCAGAAGTTTCTTATTTGATCTCACAACAAAAATCTGGTTACAGCTTGAAAAGCATAATGACAAACTGCTGTTAGCATTATTCATTAGTTATTCTTGTTTAACTTTGGACTGAGCCCGACTCCAGTATATATGTTAAGTGAGACTAACCACATCCTGACTCTCGCTACTTACCTAACACACATTCTTAGACTGGTATTGGAATGAAAAACAAGCAGCAGTAAATGTAACAGGCTGCATGAACTCTTCCTTCATTAACACTATCAAAAGTCACTTCGTCTCACTCTAAGCTAGTCGTGATTCACAGCACTGCTTTAACGTGATGTTGATGCCTCTGTTGGTTGCCATGACAACAGGTCCAGAGCATATGTGGAGAGGAGGGTCAGCTGGACCGACTGAGATCGGACCTGAAGCTTCTCAACACCAGCACCCACAACATGGAGGACAAACTGAGAACGGACCTGAAGCTTCTCAATACCAGCCTGAGATCAGACCTGGAGCTTCTCACCACCAGCACCCACAACAAGGAGGACAAACTGAGAACGGACCTGAAGCTTCTCAATACCAGCCTGAGTTCGGACCTGGAGCTTCTCAACACCAGCACCCACAACATGGAGGACAAGCTGAGTTCGGACCTGGAGCTTCTCAACACCAGCACCCACAACATGGAGGACAAACTGAGAATGGACCTGAAGCTTCTCAATACCAGCCTGAGATCGGACCTGGAGCTTCTCACCACCAGCACCCACAACAAGGAGGACAAACTGAGAACGGACCTGAAGCTTCTCAATACCAGCCTGAGTTCGGACCTGGAGCTTCTCAACACCAGCCTGAGATCGGACCTGGAGCTTCTCACCACCAGCATCCACAACAAGGAGGACAAACTGAGTTCGGACCTGGAGCTTCTCAACACCAGCCTGAGATCGGACCTGGAGCTTCTCACCACCAGCATCCACAACATGGAGGACAAACTGACAAACATCAGCCGCAAAGCAGGTGGGATAAGAATCTTAAGTCTTCGTTAATCACATAAAGAAAGAGAGAAACAGACAGAGTGTGTGTGTGTGTGTAAGCCCCCTCTTTGATAGGTAGACATTGCTGGAGGAAGCAAGTCCCCTCTTTGGAATTTCTTTAACAAAAATTTTAAAGAAGACATCTGAAGTAATATTATGGTAAAATACCTTAACAGAATATTTTCTATTCTATTTTTGTTTTTTCAAAATGACAACAAACAGAGGTCCTCTCTTATAAAGTGGAGAAAAGTAGTCCCCTGTTGGCAATATTGACATGTAGGTGTGTGTTTCTTTTTACCAGCTGCTTTATGACTTGTTGGGTGGTACTCAAAATTTCAGATTGCTGTTTGAAGGTTGAGACTTGGTTTTAAAAGGTTTGGTTAAAATTTAGTATCGTGAGAGTCCTTTGAAGACGAGTCTGCCATCTTGGCATTCCTATTTCTCTTTCTCTTGGACCTTAAAGTTCCACTCAGTTCCACTTTGCTCAGCGTTTTGTCTTATTCTTGTAAATGCTTTTTTAAATGTTTTTTTGTTTAAGTTTTTTTTTGGCCTTTATATGGCTTTATTGATAGATCAGCTGAAGATGTGACAGGAAACGGGTTGACTATATCTATCTATCTATCTATCTATCTATCTATCTATCTATCTATCTATCTATCTATCTATCTATCTATCTTTTGGCAGTTATTCTGGGCTAACAAGACCAGGTTCCCATCTAAATGAATGTGAAGAGAACCAGATAGTCACCGAGACATAGAAACTGTTCATGTATAGAATCAATTTTGAAAAAAATCGACTTTGCCCCAAACTAAGACTTAAAAATGCTTTTTTCTTTTTTTTTTTTTTTTTTTACAGATTTTTGCAGTTTGTCCCCTATCTTAAGATGTGGGTTTAGGCATTTAGTTGTGATGGTTCAGATTAATGGGCTAAAGAATGAGGTCCTCACAAGTGAAGCAAGACAAACCTGAGTGAGAACATTTGACCAATAGTCACAGCTAAGTTTAACCTGGACTGAATTCAAAGGGCAGGGTTTATATATATGCGTGTGTGTCCTCAGGACTTCCTGGTCCTCCGGGTAGAGATGGACCATCAGGAGCACCAGGAGTGAAAGGCCCCAAAGGTGAGTCAGCCTGAACCATTTAAGATAAAGTCTAAGTTGATTAACGGTTGGAAAGTTTAACAACCAAAGACTTCCTCAACTACAACAAGCTACATTTCTGTCAAAAGCATCTTAACTATTACAAATTTGTTATTCCGGACTATTACAAATTTGTTATTCCGGAGGTAGAGATTAGTTAAAGTCAGAATTTTACACGTTTGTTGATTCTGTTCAGCTGTGACTGAAATATATTAATTAGTCGTCACTTTACATTTACTCAAGTACTGTACTTCATTCAAAGTACTTTATTTAAGTATTTCCAAATATCGTACTTTTTACTTTACTTCTGTACATTTTTTTAAATTTGCAGCCGACATCATCACTGTTAGTTTGCATTAATCAGCTATGAATCATCATAAAGTGATCGGTGGTTACATACCTGTATTCTTCTTTCCAGGTGACAGTGGTGTCGTTGGACCTCAAGGACCAAAAGGAGACCCAGGACTCAAAGGAGAGCGAGGAGTGCCAGGAGCTGATGGTCAGATGAGTCTCATTATGATTATTAGTGGGAAAATTTTCTTGTCTTTGTGAGTTGTAAGTTTCATCACATGTGATTGATTCAAGGACTGTTGGATTTGTGACAATCCAACGATCATTTCTCCTGTTTTTGGATGATAAATTATGTAATTTTGGCAATTTTATAATGAAAACATGTTATCAGCTCACCAGCATGTTGTGCGGATCAGAGGGTTAACCTGTACAGTCATTTCGTGATTTTTGTCAGAGGATGTCATGATCATTGAAAAAATATCGATTTTACCGACAGCTCAGCAGCTTCTAACGACCACAAAGGAGAAATACATGAGAAAAAGTAACAGGGTGGCATTTGAGGGGAAAATCCTGAAATTGTGTTCCTCATACTCACTGACCTTAAATTATTTTCACTGGAACAGAACTTTGACCACCGCTGGTTTCATATCATATTGACTTTGTTCATGGGCAGAAAAATGTATCAGCAGATTGATGTTTAACAGTTTCTGTTCCTTCTTTAACTTCTGGTCATCTTCAGTAAATCTGCTGACACACTGCGATTCCACTTGATAGATGTGTTTAGATCAGATTAGATTGGATCAGATTAGATTAGATTAGATTAGATTGTCTTTATTTATCCCACAACGTGTGCAGGGGGTGAGAGGTGTTGTCCATGATTGACGTCAGCTTGGCTTACATCCTCCTCAAACCCACCACGTCTATGGAGTCCAGCGGACAGTCCAGGACAGAGCTGGCTCTCATCGACAGTTTGTTCAGTCTCTTCCTGTCCCTGTCCGTGCTGCTACCTCCCCAGAAGACCACTGCATAAAGAAGCCTGATGTGAAATGTTTGAAGTGATGTCCTCTGGACCCCAAATGACCTCAGTCTCCTCAGCAGATGGAGACAACTTTGACCCGTCTGTGTTGACAGTCTAATCCAGTTTACTGTTAAGGTGAACACCCAGGTATTTGTATTTTGCCACCATCTTTATGTCCAAACTCTGGATGTTCACTGGTGTGTTCTGTGGTGTCTTCCTCTGGAAGTTGATTACTATCTCCTTTGCTTTATTGGTTTTCATGCAGGTAGTTACATTCACACCAGTGAACAAAGTCATTGTTGACCCCCCTGTATTCCTGTTCGTTCCTCCCAGACACACATCCAACGATGGCTGTGTCATCGGAGAACTTTCGGAGGTGACAGTTCACAGTGTTGAACTGAAGTTCGATGTGTAGAGGGTGAAAAGGAAGGGAGAGAGAATCGTACCCTGAGGTGCCCCCGTACTGCATAACACCTCATCTGAGACACAGTCCTGGAGTCTCACATACTGTGGTCTGTTAGTGAGAAAGTCTGTAGTCCATGCAGTCAGGTGTTGGTCAACTCCTGACATTCCAATTTCCATATGAGAGTTGCCCACTGTATTATATTGAAAGCACTGGAGAAGTCAAACAACATGACCCTCAGTGCGTCCAGCGTTCTCCATGTTTGTTAGAGTTCTGTGCAGTAGGTAGATGACTGCGTCATCCACCCTAATTATATTTAAAATAAAGATGTGAGCCCCCAAAAAATTACAAAATCATCACTCTGATTGTGTGTTTGTGAGAATGCAGGTCCCAGCGGTCCAGCTGGGCCTCGTGGAAACCCAGGAGCTCAAGGACTGGGTGCAAAGGGAGCGAAGGGAGACACTGGAGCCCAAGGTAAGGGTCTGGGTATTGGTTGAAGAGTTTATAGCACCAAAGTGGACATTATTCTTTAATTTCTTACAATAACTTGTGTTTCTACTCTTGAGTAGACGTGGTGGATCTCCTTCCATACAGAGCTGCTCACACTTTGATAAAACTTCTAGTGTTTCAGGACTTTTATCATCTAAATGCTGTTTCAGAGATCGAACAGCAGCCAGGGTTTATGTCTGATTCTGAATCTTGTCCCTTCAGGCCCTCGTGGAGACAAAGGTGACCAGGGGAGCGCTGGACAAAAAGGTGACTAAAGACTCTTTCATGTTGTGTATGTGAACACGTACTCATTACACATCCGGAGGGACTAAAGCCATTTCTGTTGATTTGTGGTTCACCACCAGGATCTCCTGGGGTTCCTGGAGCTCGTGGATCTGATGGAAGAAAAGGAGACCCGGGGAGCATCGGTCCACCAGGACCTCCAGGTCAGCTGCACACTGTTATGTGTATTTACTAAATATCATGAAGGTTTACATACCTTCCTTTACTTCCTATACTTACATGAAGGACATTTAAACAAAACACGGCACATGAAATCACATTAAATTAACTTCTTTACATGTGAATTCCACATTTTCACATGTGAAAATAAAATACTGTGTTATGAATTCAAATTTCCACATTAGAAAATCATATTTTCAAAGTTGAATTACAGATGTTCATACACAATTTGCTTGTACCTTTAATCCGCTTGTGTTCGTCCGTTGGTTTCCACTCAGTGTCTCTCATCAGCTCTCATGTTGTTGTCTTGTCACCAGGTGTAGCGGGACCTCCTGGTGCCAAAGGAGCTCAAGGTGAGTGTGTGTTCAAGTTACAGGAAACTTGATTTAGAATCACATTTCTTCCACATGTGATGAACCATTCAAAGCATTTAAAGCTACAAAAAACCTCAAAGAACATCTGAAATCAAGCGTGAACTTTCTAAGTTGTATGTTTTCTGATGGACGGCAGCTCTGTGTTTCACTCTGTGTGTTTTCGAGGCAGAAATTAAGACGGATGAGTTTATTTAACAAGAAAGTCAGTTTCATGTTTCACCCATAGATAGAACTGCAACATTACAACAGGTGTGGGTAACAAATCTGGTATCTGCAGTTTTATTCTCAGTTGATGGTTTACGTTCACATAAATTCATGTCATGTGTCAGTTTGGTTTGAAGATATATTTAAATGTTTTCCCTCCACATTTCCTCCAGGACTTCAAGGACCCAAAGGAGCAATGGGAGACCAAGACAGTAAGTCTGCACAGGACTGATGTGGTCAAAGAGAAGGAAGCTTCAACCTGGAGGCTCGTGTAGAGAGACATTTGAGCTTTTTCTGAATCATTCCACCCAGTGGCCATGTTCGTGCGTCTGGTGCCGAGCGGACGCCGAGGGCGAGTGGAGGTGAGGCGCAACGGCGTCTGGGGCACCGTGTGTGACGACAGCTTCGACAACAGTGACGGGACGGTGGTCTGTAGGATGCTGGGCTACACCAGAGCTTCTTCTGTCTTCACAGCCAAAGGAGGTGAGAAGCCTGCTGCCTTTAAAGCTCATTATGTTCATGTTCAGCTACTGAGCTGATGAGATTTAGATAGAAATAGTTAATAAATGATCTCGATAAATGATGAGGAGAAGGAAGCAAGTAATCATATTTCCAAAAATGTTGGCGTTTTCCGTTTTGTTGGAATGTTTTATGCATCATATAAGAGCAAAGTTCCCAACTGACCACAAAGGAAAACATCATTGCACCTCAGAGTTACAACTTCTTTCAGCTAATTTGCCAGAACGCGCTGAAAAACAGGCTCAGTAGGTATCAGATGTTGGGACCCACAGATGAAGTCATTCATTGTAGATTTCAAAATGGACTCTGAGCTGAACTCAGTGTCCCGGAATTCCTCATTCTTCACACCTAGGTGCAAAATTCAGCTTTGAGCTACAATTGGTCAGGGTGACAGACCCCCCGCTGATCAGATAGTCAAAACTCTAGCGCCTTCCTTGTTCTCTCTCTCTCACTCGACGCCCTCTACTCCTTCAACTTTTGATCTTCAAGGGCTCCTCTCCATCCCCCCAATCACTGTTGGTGTTATTATGACCTCAGGTCAGGTTATTGGTAGTTTGCTTTGCTACACGGCTAATTCGACGTTAGTCGAATGCTCCTTCACACAGACTCAGGGTCTCTGCATGCAACTAACCATCTTCTCTAACCTGGCATCACGTCACACACACACACATTCCTTGAGCCTGGAGCCTATTACACCCACATTTGGTATCAGTGACCACCATTGTTTCTTTATTCTGCCAGACCTGTATATAGTACATGTTAGTTAGATTGTGTGCTTTCATCTTTGCATTGAATAAAGACTTTTGAACCTTCTTGCTGTTTATTTAATATTGTACAAGAGTGAATGTTGCCAACCTCTACACTGTGAAGAACTCCTAAATCCTTCAACCATTACTAGCTGTTATGATAAATCTGGTTGTAGTTATCAAGTTAATTATTGATCAGAGTTATAAACAGTTTACTACCTTTTTATGAGACCGATTTGGTAAATTTGCTATGTTTTCCCTTCTTCAAGGTGGTGCCCCGAGGTGATCTAATGTAAATTAGATCATATTCTTTATCATAATTAATGATTATCCCTGATAACCATTAATTATTATTGATAGCTAAATTTGACCTAAATTTCCCTTTTGATGTTGCATAAACACTATTTAATTGTTCCTCGTGTAATGCAAGGCCCAACACAGACAACACAGAACAAATGTCTACAGATGAAATAAAAATACTGAATGTGATATTACAGCCAGTGAAAAGTACCAAAAATTTGCTAATTAAAAAAAATCACAAGTGAAGGAAATTAGTTTTTTTTTACCTTTAAAGCCATTTTAACAAAACACATTATTTTATTCAGGACTAAATAACTTCTAGATGTGACAGAACTACAGTAATACTACACAGAACCAACATTTTGTTGCAAGAAAGTGAAAACTAATGGAGATATGGATTTTTGAAAATGACTTCCTGTTATTAATTTGATAACTAAACATTCATCAACAACTTTTTGAGGACAGGATTCTGCAGGGTCCCATGAATTTAATAGAAGTTTCAACATGTATTTCAAGACAATCCCTGACATGAACTGGGAGAAGTTCTGGATTTGGGGTGAGTTGGCGCTGAATGACCCACTTCTGACTCTTAACACTGCTGTTCTTCTGCAGGGTCCGGTCAGATCTGGCTGGATGACCTGGGATGCACAGGAACAGAGTGGAGTATCTTCAACTGCCCACATGCTGGAATTGGTACCCACAACTGTGGACACCACGAGGACGCTGGAGTGGAGTGTGTCTAGAATAGCACCAACAAAGAAGAAGAAGAAGAACGGTGTTGGAGCTGGAAATAAGTCACAGAGCTGCACTGCTGCTAATGATGTTCACAGCTGGTTCTTATTACATATTCATAAAACACAGCATTTTAAATGCATTCAGCTCAGTTTCACTTTGTAACCAAACACATTAGCTTAAATGAATGTAAACAAAAAATCCTGCAAATAAAACTTTGTGGAATAAAACTCCTCAGACATCACTGCTCTGCTCTGTTAGTCAGTAATATGAAGCTGTCAGCCTCCGATCAGCGTCCGTCTCTCCGTCCTCATCAATCAGTCCACTGCAGCATCACCACAGAAGACTCTGCAGAGGTCAGCGAAGATGAAGAGGTCACGTTCAAGGACAGGAGTCGTGATGAGGGATGATTTCTGACACAGCTGGCTCAGGCACTTTTCCCCTGATGCCTCAGAGAACAAACTGTAGATCCACATGTCGAGCTCACATCAGATGGGATCACAGTGAGTGAACGCTTACATGGGGATTAAGTCAGAATTATTGTGAGGTTTAATGTCCTGTGCCACCGTTAGAGAGAGCGAGACACAGAGCAGGACGTCCAGCATTTCAGCTGCAGCCTGTGGTGATATTACCTGAATGTCAGACATCGAACCACAGATATGTTGAAACTACGTTTCCTCAGGTTCAGTTTTCAGTGATGTGTTGTGACGACGCTGTGCTTATGCTCCTGATAGGTTCAGCTGAAAAACTTCTTGGTTAGGGTTAGAAAAAGATCCTGTTCTGACCCAAAATATCTCATTCTGTCACCACAAACAGCCGAAACTATTCCTGACATCTCAATAAAAATATCCAGTGGTGTCATGCTAACAAATTTAAAACTCTGTCTGGAACAGTGGTCTCTGGGTAAAGATTATGTTTTTTGGTTACCTGACTGTGTCGCCTCAAAATGGCTGGAAAACCTCCCAACTTCTCATTGAGACGATCTGGAACAGCAGTCTCTGAAATATATTGTTGAGGTGTCCTGAAGCCTTTAGTGGCATCTAAATACTGCACCTCTCTTGTTCTCCTTTAACAATCCCAACAAATCTGTTATTATCTGTGGTGTTTTTTCTTTTGTGTGACCAAACAGGTGAGAAATATAAATAGAAAGATTTGTAAAGAGGCAGAATCAGAATTAGCTTCATTGGCCAAGTTTGTGTTCACAAACAAGGAATGTGAAGAGAAAAGTACAAACTGAGACAAACTGAATGTTTCATAGCGTCGATTCAGAATTAAAAAATGTCAAAGTAGAAAAAAGTAGAAGGAAAAAAACAGCTGAATTGTGTCTGCAGGAGGAAATGTGATGGAGAGAAACCCTCTGTACACTTTAAATCACTTTCATTATCACAGTGTTTCCTCTGTTCATGTGTCACGGCCCAATGCTGCAGAGAGAAACTGATACCAGAGCGACACCTGGTGGTCAGAGAGAGAAACACCTGTACTGCTGATAAGGCTGACGACAGAGCAGCGTCACAAACTGGTTTATTATCAGTGACTGTTTATTTCACAGGTGGAGTCAGAGTGGATCCAGAACATGTGACAAAATGTACATTTCCATATTTAAAACCATCTAAAAGACAATCAGAGAGGAAACATGTGGTGATGCTTCTGGACGATGATCTGCTCCAGTCACATTGTTTGGTACCTGCTATCTCTTTATTTTAGCTGAATGTCAGAATCCCTTCCGGACTGATGGTATTAGACTCTTTCTCCTTTTGGACCTTGTACTCCCGGAGAACCTGCGAGGGAATAACAGTCAAATACATCAAAACAAACTGACAGTTTACATAAAGTGAGGAGGAAAAACAAAGAGAAAACTGTATCAAATTAAATACATTTGTAGAATTCTAACCTTTTAAATCAAATGTCATTGGCTACATTATGTGTCAATCATCTAGAAGCTGGTGCGTAAGTGGCTCAGGAGAGAGGGGAGGGAACAAGGAGCGGGTCTCCTGTCTATGAAATTACATGTTGGCTGTTGCAGGCCACAGGGCGGGCATAGAAGCTCCTAACTGGTCAACCGAAGTATCAATCAACAGGTCAGAGGTCAGCAGTCATCTTAAGTGACTCTGAATTGCAGTTTGACGGGGTTTCCCTTCAGATAGTGGAGTTTTTTGATGGAAAAGTGTATGTTGCATCTAATCGTGGAATATTGAGCTTCGGACTAAAGAATTTACTGACATTAATCTACTGGACAGCTGATGTTGGAGTTTCATTCACTACTGAAACACCCGGATGATTCATCGATGAGTTGCCAACAAGTCCTACACACTTGTTTGTCACAAGAGTTGGGGTGTTAGCCTCCCCTCCCCTGGTGAGCAGAGGCATTTGTGAAATTTGGGATTCCCATGTTTGTGTGGATTGGACCTCTCAGGCTTCTTCCCATCAGTGCCGCCACTAAAAATGGCCTGAAGACTTCCCTCGATCAGAAAAAAACAAAAGACAACAAAGAGATCTCAAAACAGAGAGAGTTTCCAGGCCTGCAGTGGGTCAAAGACAGAATCAGGCTGAGCCAGGTGTGTTATTCTCCACCTCTCTTAAGCCTTCATGAGAGGGCGTCTTCACGCTCCGATTGGCTGTGAGGAGAACGACCCAAGCTGCTCTGTATAATTAATCAGGAGTCAGCCTTCTCACCTGAACAACAGGTGTTCTGAATCTACTGCAGTCAGTCCAGATCCAGACAGACTCTGAGGCCACGTTTATACATAGCAGGGTATTTAGAGAAACGAATATTTCCCCCCTTCGTTTTCAAAAAAGTTGTCATTTCCATCAACCCGCATAAATACGCCGTCGAGCGCCATTATAACTCTGCCAAACCTCTGGGCGGCAGTGTAGGGAGAAGGATAAAGCCATGCAAGCCAATCAGAATCCTCAGAATCAACAACAACGAATAACACGAGCGACTTCCTGTTCCTTTCAAAACAACGCTCACATGACGTTAAGCATTTTCTGGCGCATAGCCTAATGAGCGTGAGAAGCTAAAACCCCGTTTCTCCCAGCTGACACGACAACACATAACCGGAGTTTTCCAAATTCTCCACTTTGCCCGGAGTTTTTAGAAATAATCGTTTTCTGTGATAAAAACAGGGTTTTCGTGTAAATGAGAGGCCAAACCGCCTGGAAATATCTGCGTTTTCCCTTCGTGTAAACGGGGCATGACATTTAGCTCAATAAAAAGACAACAGGGACCAGATGTTGGGACGTTTTCTACCTTGAATACACAAAGTACATTACGGATACATTTTACCTTCAGCTGTTGGTGTTTTCTGTAACTTTAGGTGCTTTGAACGGTTCATCACATGTGGAAGAATCATGATTCTGAATCAAGTTACTGTGACTTGAACACAGACTCACCTTTCTCTCCTTTGGCACCAGGAGGTCCTGCTACACCTGGTGACAAGACAACAAAATTAAATCCGATTAAAAGACATGAGTGAATTATGACAGCTGGCCTCACTGCATCCGGAGGTCCATTCAGAAGTAGGTCACTTTGTATTTTTCAAAACATGCAAAATAATATCTTCATCTTAAAGTCTTCATCCAAGTGATACCAACATAAACAAGACAAACCACAATAAAGTCTTATTATTACTCCTATTTATATGTATTGTTTGGTGATGATCTCCGGCGACTGTAGTAATTATTACAGCAGTTAAGAGGAGGTGGAGTATATAAAGACAAGAGACTGTTGTTCATGTCCGGCTGAAGTCAAAAATCCACTGCGAGTCATTTTAACTGGAGTGATAACTGGTGTGTTGAATCTGTTGATATCCCGTTGTTATTTGTGCTGTATGCACATTTTCCATTTCATCTCATTTTTAAACAAAATTTCTCCAAAATATTTGACAGTGTGCCCAAAACCAGAATTGTATCACCGACAGTTAGGAAACGTATGTTCACTTGATAGATAGATGATAGACACAGTGTGCAACTGACCTGGAGGACCTGGAGGACCATAACCTCCAGGTTCTCCTTTTGCTCCTTGAACACCAGGAGGTCCAGGAAAACCAGGATTTCCACGAGGTCCAGGAGGTCCAGGAGGTCCTGGTAGTAAATAAATCAACAGAAATCCATTTAGTGTCTCACACAGGAGGACGCATTTATGTCGGGAGCATGTAAGATTTACAGTTACCTGGTATGCCGGGGAACCCCACATCTCCTTTGTATCCTGCAGTCAAAACAGAGGGACACGAGTCAGAGGCCACAGATAATCAGAACTTCATCTCTGACACAGCAGTCAGATGAGAAATGAGTGCCGTTTATTTCAGTGTCAGCAGCTCTTCAGAACAACCACGTCTGTTCAACGGCGAAGAAACTCATTAATGTAAGAAATTAAAAATGATTTTCAGGATTTCTATGAACTCTTCAGTCGATATCCGGACCCTCACCTCGGTCTCCTGGGTCTCCTTTCTCTCCCTTTGCACCTGGTCCATCATCCCCTGCAGTCACACAAACACAATCAGTGATTCAGTCTCGTTTTATTCTAGATTCTGTAAATGTCGTCTCGTTCAGCAGGTGAAACGGCAGCCAGTCAGCAGATTTACTGAAGATGACCAGAAGTTACAGCAGGAAGAGAAACTGAATTATTTCAAGATGGTAATTTAGATTTTTCCATAAAAGAACTGAAGAATAAGAGCATTTGGTATCACTGTGAGTCAGTGAGTGAGTCACACAGGATCATTTCCTCAGGGTTTCTGGCCTGAACACCAGCGATGGAAGTTATTCTTCCACTCAACTACATTTATTTGATAACTGTATTTACTAGTTTGAGGATTACATGCTGCATCAGAGAAAAGGTAATATATTTTGAAATGTATTTAAATGATCAACAATTAAAGAAAAAAAACAGAACACTCACTCAGAGAAGAAAAACAATGTGGATTATAGGATCAGATCATCATCCAGGGTGATGACTGGTCGACCAGTATAGCTTCAGTTTACAGGTAAATATAAAGAGAATTTACTTCTACTTTGCTTCAGCTACACCTGATGCTCCTGCATTGCTCACCTGGGTCTCCTTTCATTCCCATTCCCTTTGGTCCTGGAGGGCCAGCAACACCTGGGTAGAAGAATACAGGTATGTGACCACTGATCACTGAGTCCAAGTACTCAGATCCATGAGTGAAAATACTCAGTGAGCTCCAGGGTCAGTGTGGGTCGACTGACAGAACACGTCTGCCTCAGACTCCAATGTGTCGGCTTCGGTAAAAGTCCAGCTCTGATAGAGATCTCACTGAGGAAATGTCAGTGCTCTGACTAAGTTGCGAGGCTCTGTGAAATAATGTCTGCAGCTCATCCATCAGCCGGTTTTCATCATGCGGCCGTTTGACAAGAGATGACAGGTCATCATCGCCGGACCTGCAGCTGAAAGCTAATGCCTCCTGCTGCACACATATGCACCTCTGCTAAATCTGTCCTGAGGAAATTAACTTTTTACACCCAGAAACATTTATCCGTCGTTGTTTTCACACTCGCATCGTGACATTTTCACAGAAATGTAGCTCGTCGTGCACAAGGACAACGTTGGTTTGGTCTTCTGACTTTATCTCAAGTGCTTCAGGTCGACTCACCTTTGATGCCGTTCTCTCCTTTTTCACCTTTGGGTCCAATCAATCCGTCTCTACCCGGAAGTCCAGGAATTCCTGAGGACACATGTAAAAATCATTGCTGCCTTTGATAAACTCTGCTCTTAAAGTGTGTCCAGGTTTCTTTACACATGTTTCCATCGTGAACAAACTCTGACGAAAACGTAGAAAACGAGACCTGTTTTGTTGACGATGCTGGTCAGTTTGTCCTCCAAGTTGTGGATGCTGGTGTTGATCAGGATCAGGTCCGATATCAGTTGGTCCAGCTGACCCTCCTCTCCGCTCATGTTCTTTACCTGTTGTTATGTTAACCAACAGAAAGATATTCTGTAAAACTGCTGGCCTTTAGTTCAGTTTCAGGGTTCATGTGTCGTCAAAGCACATGTCAGCATTAGCAATGTGACGTTAGCTGGTTAGCTACCGAGACATCAGCCAATCAGTCACTGTCTTATTCTTATAATGAAGAAAAAGACCAGAAAACACTGAAACAACTGAGAGTTATTGTGACCGTCAGTCAGGCTGTTATCAGTATTTCGACATCGTATAAGTGGCGTAACCTGTTCCAGCAGCCTGTAGCACATTGAGTCACCTGTCGTTTAAAATGTGCTAAGTGAATAAACGTGACCTGACTTGTGGTTCTTGAAGCTCTGGTGCAACTCGAGAGATTTCCAAACCAGATCTGTCTTCACTTTTCCATCTTTCAACAAGACGAACTGTCGGCTTGCGTCAGATTTCCTAACGTTATTTCTTGCATGTTGAGGACGTCTACGAGGAGCGTCTCTCAGTTACGACTGATCCTCCTCATGCTCCACTTAAAGCTCATTTTTGAAGGAAACTGTTTTAGCTGTTAAGTTTTGTGTCTGGTTTTGTTTCAAAAAGAACTGTCAACTTTAAAATGTCCTGTTGAGTTAAACCATACAGATGTTTGATACAAGCGTTATGAGGACCTGGGTCTGCAGCACCCACAGGTGGCTCCACAGGGTCTTGATTTCCCGACTGCTGTTGTGAAGGAGGGTTTCATCCACCTGCCGTTCTCCACCCGGACAAACGTCATTGCATGTCAGCTCCTGCGACCTGAGGTTGGACAGTGCACACTCCAACGTGACGACTGGGACAGGCAGGGGAAAATAACAAGCGTTTTATTCACTTCCAACAGAATCCATGGTGAGAGATAATCTGGATTCTCTTCAGTAAAAAAACATGTTTACCTTTGGAGATGAGAAATATAATGAGGGCGGCGAGCAGGGCGAGGTAAGCAACCAGGACATAACAGCACCACGGTCTTCTGGGCTTCGCCGGCTTCACATCTGAAACAGTGAAAGCAGCAGGCTGTGATCGGTCCCTCCAGCTGAAACAAACACTTCGACACGTTTGCAAAGCTGCGAGTGAAAATGTCAGCTCTCGATCAGGAGGAGAGACCCTGGGAGGAAATGGAGATCATTTCTTTTTGTCTGCAGAAAAGTCCAGAAAGTGACACCAGAACAAACCGTCTGTGACTGAGAGGTGAACTACTGTCCTCTCTGAGGGGTTCAGAGGTGGATGAGATGATGAGGAAGATGAAATGAGCACTGAAGAGGTCAGTGACGAGGTTTAGATGTTTGTATTAGTTCATTTATCGGCTGTACAGTCATAGAATTAGCAGCATTCGTGGAAATATTACTATTGTCATCAGCAGCGTTATTTTTCCTCCCCATCCCAAAGAGAAGCAGCTGGTCTGCAGACAGTTTGAACGCCTCACCCTCTGCTGTGAAACTCACCGTCAGTCTGGAAGATGTTGAGGTCACTCCTGCAGGAAGACATGTTGCTTTCGGGGGATTGTTGATTGTCTGCTGACATCTCCATCCAGCCCAGAGTCACCTCACCACCCTACTGCAAGACCTCTTATACCACACAGAGCAGGATGTTGGGAAATCATGATTCACTCCAGATTACGTCACAATATTCTCACGCTAGGCACTGAAGCAGCAGAGGGAAAAACGACTGGTTCGATAAAATGAGGTTGCTGAATTTCAGTCCGCAACATGCCCTCACAGAGCAGAAGTTATCAGGAAGTCAGAGCTCCGACCGCAGAATCAAGGAGGCCTTGCATAACAGACATGAACAAGTTGAGTGCTGTCACATAAAAGGTGAAGTTGAATGACTGGTGAAATTATTATGTCAGGATTTGATGTTGTTGCTTCATCGTCAAGTCCACCAGATGAACTTTACAGTGTACAGTCAGAGAGAAGTGGCTGAGGTTGATTCAGTCACACACACTGTGGGTTATTTAAAGCAAGACAAGGAGGGTGAGCAGTTCCCTTAATAACCTGCCATCCCTCTTCTGTATCTCCTGGTAGCAGAGAGAGTGAACAGTTGATAACATGCACAGGAGGTGATCGGAGGCAGGATGCAGTCTCTCTTGTTGCTCCTCTACATCTCGTGGCAGAGAGAGTGTAAAGTTGAAGCTGAGTGCTCGGTGACCTGAAGTGCTCAGGATGGATCAGGTGTGTCGAAGTACAGGAGCGTCTCCTTATCAGTGCAACAAGTCCTGTGAAACAAACTGTGGACCGCCTCCAAAACGTATGTGTCTCAAGAAGTGTGTTGATTTATCGTTTGGAAAACCAGGTTGTTATAAGAACAAGACATTTTCTCATGTAGAGATTATCTCTAACATGAATTGTGATTAAATATGACACAGTGCTTAAACCACTTAACAATAGAAAACAATATTTACTGGCATTTAAATCTTACAAAGGCCTCCTCAATGACACTAAAATATATTTCTTCCCTTAACCTCTTTAAAGTTTCATAAATGAAATGAAAAAGCTAGAAACGGTATAAAGAGTTCACAAAAGAAACATGCGGGCTGTCGTAAGGACAGAAGAGACCTGATATCTGTAACCTCGTTGAATGTGACCTTCTCATCGTCACTCAACTTGACAGTAACACGTTCAAAATGTCCCTCAATCAGGAAGAAGGAAGGACAACAAGGAAGTCTCAGCAGGCTCTGAGCCTCTGGCACAAAACAAAAGACAAACAGGGAGTAGAATCAACAAAATGTAACTTTAAATAAACCTACTGGAGCTGGAAACAGAAGCTGGCAGAGCAGATAAAAGAGGCTGGAAAAGTCCAGACAAAGACCAGTCCAACAGTCAGTGATCCAAACGGGAGTTCTCCACGGAGAGAAAAGAGAAAGCTAAAAGATAACTGAGGAAAACAGGAAGACAAGGAGGAATGTAAACACTGGGAAACACCAGGGGACTGACGAGGAAGGGACAACACCAGGACACAAGAATCAGAGGTGTCCGGTGGTTTGCCTGACCACAGAGAACAGGGGGACCAGAGAACTCAGCCTGGAGGCAAAAGTACAGGACAGAGGTGGAGGTAGAGATGGAGACTTCAGGTGGACGACTAGGAGGCGGGGCTCGGGGTCAAAGCAGGACTGGAGGGTGATTTAGAGGCAGGGCTGAGGGGAGAAGCAGGTCTGGAGGGCAGCAGTGAAGGAGGAACTCCGACGGAAGCAGTCAATGTGGAGATCAGGACCAGAATCTGGTATTTGGAGTGCAGCACCAGAGACCAGCAGCTAAAGATCTGGGCAGGAGACCAGCGACAAGGCAGCAGGACCAAAGACCAGGACTGCAGCAGGGGGTCAGTGACAAGGCAGCAGGGATGGATGGCTGAGGACCAGGAGCAGACATCATTCAGGGTAGAAGGAGGACGGAATCAGAATGTTTGCCTCCTCTCTTAAACCCTCACAGAAAGGTGTCTCCTCACCTGCACAACAGGTGATCTGAGTCTCCTGCCATCAGTCCGGAGGGATTCTGACATTCAGCTGAAATAAAAAGACAGCAGGTACCAAACAATGTGACTGGAGCAGATCATCATCCTGCATGAAGCTGTGGAGGGAAATAAAGTTTGTAAATGTGCTCGACAGAGAACTGAAAACAAGCTGGAAGCGTCTCCACAGACCCCGACAGACCCCCGCAGACCCCCACAGACCCCCTCAGACCCCCACAGACCCCCACAGACCCCCACAGACCCCCACAGACCCCCACAGACCCCCACAGACCCCGACAGACCCCCACAGACCCCAACAGACCCCCACAGACCCCCACAGACCCCCTCAGACCCCGACAGACCCCCTCAGACCCCGACAGACCCCCACAGACCCCAACAGACCCCCACAGACCCCAACAGACCCCCACAGACCCCCACAGACCCACCACACCCTGGGAGACGGTTTCATCTTGTCCCCTCTGGGTGGTGCTACAGAGAGCAGCACTGCACAACAACCAGACACCAGAACAGAGCCGGGTTCTTCATCTGTGGTCCAAACTGTAATATTGTTGACTATTTTTAATTTTATATAATAAATGTAGCAACTGTTTAAATCCTTGTAAACGTTTATGAAGCATTGCATTGTTGTTTAGCCAAATAACTTTAACTTTAATCACCTAAATGTTTATTAGTGACGATGGTTATTATAAAGTGATATCGTACAAACATTATTGTTCTGGATCCACCTGTGAAACAAACAGTCACTGATAATAAACCAGTTTGTGACGCTGCTCTGTCGCTGCTCTGTCATCAGCCTCGTCAGTAGTACAGGTGTTTCTCTCTCTGACCACCAGGTGTCGCTCTGGTATCAGTTTCTCTCTGCAGCATTGGGCCGTGACACATGAACAGAGGAAACACTGTGATAATGAAAGTGATTTAAAGTGTACAGAGGGATTCTCTCCGTCACATTTCCTCCTGCAGACACAATTCAGCTGTTTTCTTCTTCTACTTTTTTCTACTTTTACATTTTTTAATTCTGAATCGACGCTGTGAAACATTCAGTTTGTCTCAGTTTGTACTTTTCTCTTCACATTCTCATTTGTTTGAGTTGTTTTTGCATTGATGCTGCAACAGACGGAACCAGACAGAACCTGCAGGCAGCTCGTCTCCACTTCCACTGTCAGTTTACACGACACAAACTGATCAGAGGTCAGTTTCACAGCCACAGTTTGCAGCTGATTGTGTCGTCGTGTTTGTTCATCTACAGACTTCATAAAGTTATCTGCTCATTTTATCTCGTGTTTCCTCACAGAAGCTTCAGACAGCAGGAAGCTGCACAGACTCAACTTTTACATTTCACACCTCATCCGGACACAACGGCTCGTTTTTACATGCGTTTCATAATTTGGCGTTTTGAAAAATCTAAAAATTCTCCTTGTGATGGAAGAACTGCGAGAATTATTATTATTATTATTATTATTATTATTATTATTATTATTATTATTATTATTATTACTGGTCATATAAAGAGACGCTCGTTTGATTAGTTTCTTTCAGTCACATTTATCATTTTCAAAATAATTAAATTATTGTTTTAAAAATGTGTAAAATCTGAATTTCTGTCTTTGTTTTTTTCCTGCTTAAAATAAATCCCCATAATGCACCTGTCCTCACAAATAAATGTCTACTAGGTTTGAGATGAAACCAATCAACAACGAGAAAACTAAACACTGCTCGTCTGTTTTTATTTTAATGTACTTATTGATATTTTTATTGATATTGTGTTGAAATGTATTGTTGTGTCTTTCAGCTTCTTCTTCTCTTCCTGCAGTCTCACATTTATTTCTCTCCTCAGTGCGAACGAGAGGCTGAAGATCAGAATCAGGCGCGAGGCTGTGAATCCTTCATGAGAGGAGCTGAGATGAACAAATGTTCACCCAGATACAGCCCCTTATCTGTGTGTGTGTGTGTGTGTGTGTGTGTGTGTGTGTGTGTGTGTGTGTGTGTGTGTGTGTGTGTGTGTGTGTGTGTGTGTCTATGTAGGCAAACGTTATTAGAGGTGAAACCAGCGGGAGGAACGTCTGACACTCTGCTGATATCTGGGTATTTTACTATACAACACATAGAATCTGTGTGATTCTCACTGTTGACAAACAGCAGAGAGATTTACAACAAATTAATTGTGGAAAATAATAAATTATTGAATCCAGCCCTCTGTAGACAGACACGTGTACGTGCGTAAAATGCGCGTAAATCATCCAAAACACATTTACGCACATTTCTCCAGCAGTTCTTTCTGTCTTCTTTTTTGTTGATACCTTTTATTGGTGCTTTAATGTTCTGTTATTCTCTACAGTTCTGTCCTGAACCATTTAACATTCTATATTCTTCATATTTCACTTCACAGGTCTTGTTGTCTTTCTTCCTCGGTTTGTCTGTTTGTGAACACTGATTCTGCCTTTTTATAATCTGTCTATTTTTATTTCTACTTACCTGTGTGGTCGAACAAAAGAAAAACACCACAAACAATAACAGATTTGTTGGATTACAAGAGATGTGCAGTATGTAGATGCCACTAAAGGCTACAGGACGCCTCAACAATATAATTCCCTGCAGGATTCATACAACAGTCCGCTGTTAGAGTCTCCAGGAAGAAAACAAGGCGCATAAAATAAACAAAACCAAATAAAAATTCTGCTAAAACATCTGTAAAATAAATCAAAGTTATTGCAGGAATATTACAGAGACACTGAAGATCATTTTGTTGGGATGAATTTCTCTCCACGTGTTGTCCGAGGCCTCACATTAAAATAAAACAAAAGCTTTAATAAGAATCAGAGCAATTAAGTTGTTCCTCTCTGTGTATTTCAGCCTTTTCTGCCTTGAAGACGCGCCTCAGCCTGTCGCTCTCCTCTGCTGCGTTTATTATTCCGCTGTGCGTAGCGTGATGAAGTGTTCGGCGCGCTGACGCTGACAGAAGCTTTGAGCCGCTTTTCTCTCGGCAGCCAGGTGATGAACGTCCGGCTGATCAGGCGGAATATGGAGTAATTAAAACCTATAAATTATCCGCCGGCAGCTCCTCGTGTTCTCCCTCACCGAGAGATAAGAGCGCGCGGCCTGGAGGAGAATACCGGCTGACAAAAGGAGGAGGAGGAGGAGGAAGAGGAGGAGGGGAGGAGGGGGTGCATGAAGATGTAGGAGGTGTAGAGTTTAGTTTGGATAAAATGTAAGAATAGAGTCTCCATCATCAAACACGCACTGAGTTACACGTAGAAGCAGAATTAGAATTGTGTGAGATGTTTGGGGTCCAGTTGATGGAAAATTGGCCAATTCTGCGCGTAAATGTTGTTGTTTTACGCGCACAGAGTGAACTACCTGCAGAGGAGCCGCTGAATTCATCCAGCATCAGCCGAGACGACGGTGTGTGTGTGTGTGTGTGTGTGTGTGTGTGTGTGTGTGTGTGTGTGTGTGTGTGTAGTCTCTCTCAGCTGTATAAGATGTAACAGATACACCGTCTCGGAGCAGTGATAATCTCTTGTTTGGTTTCTGTGTGAAGCCTGCTCGCTGCTCCACAGCTCCCCTTTTGGCTCTGAGACGCCTGACATTATTGGACATCGTCACCCCATGTCCAAAAGTGTCCCGGCCGGTGATTGGCCCGCTGCGCTTTGGATGCTATTCATGCGCCTCCGTGTGTGTGTGTGTGTGTGTGTGTGTGTGTGTGTGTGTGTGTGTGTGTGTGTGTGTGTGTGTGTGTGTGTGTATGCGCGCGCACGCATGGCAACGTGATGTGAGGACTTTGTGAAGATCCGACTGTCATGCAGCGGTGAAAAGCTCCGAGTGTGTAAGAGAGCAGCAGCCGCAGCCAGTCTCAGAGTCACTCACCGACCATGACGCGCCGGAGCGCCTTTACGCAGGCAGGATGTCCACAGTGTGCGAATAATTACAGCGTCCAGCAGCACTCCGGAGAGAAAATAACTATGTTTTAGTGCTTCCTCTGCTCATATTGTGGATACAAACGCAGGCCCGCAGAGTGGAAGTGGATCGAGAGAACAGACTCGTTCTTCAGAGCAGCAGCGATGGAGGAGCAGCGGGATCTGAACAGCACGGATAGCAGCGAGGGAGAGAGCGTGTCCCCGTCCCCCAGCCTGCCCTCGCCGCCCATACTGCCTCTGCAGGTGGCCCAGCAGGCCCACAGAACCACCAACTTTTTCATCGACAACATCCTGCGGCCGGACTTCGGCTGTAAGAAGGAGCACGGCCTGGGCCCGCGGGAGAGGGCGCACACCTCCGGCCGGGAACGCGTCCATCCGGCGGTCAGCAGGCCGAGCCTCCCCGGGACGCCGTGCCAGGACTCCAACTGTAGCACCGACAGCTCCTCGTCCTCCGCCTCCTCCGCCTCTTTGGCGAGTCCCAAAAAGAGCAGCGGCGGCGGCGGAGGAGGAGCCGCGGCGGGCGCTGGCTCCACCGGAGGCAGCGGCGTCAAAGCCGAGGAGAGGACAGGCGGCGTGGCCGCGGAGAACAACTCGTCCTCGCTGGTGGTGCTGAACGGCTCCGCGGCGGCGACACCGGAGAGCCAGCCGCTGCTGTGGCCGGCCTGGGTGTACTGCACCCGGTACTCGGACAGGCCCTCATCTGGTAAGGCAAAAGTTTCATGAAGAGACGGTCTGAGCGCGAGGCTCGATTATTATCACTTCATAGTTTAATTCTTTTTTTTTTTTTCTGAACAAACAAAATAAAAAAAACCTCAGAATATTTTTTTTCATGGAACAAATTTAATTAAACAAATTAAGATTTATTTAAAGAAAGTAAAGCGAGAAATTATGTTTTTACAAATTATTATTAAATATTTGACCAGTTTTAATTTGTTTTTCTAAAATAAAAACATTGAAACATGATTTAACATCAAACTTCATCTGAATCATATAATCAAACACATGATCTAAAATCTTACAAATAATATTAGTTGTGTTTTTTTAACTGTATTTAGATTTTCTATGTTTTAATTTTAAATGTTTTAAATCAAATGAACAACATCAGAATCATTAGATAATAAATATCTCGCGCGCTGCTTCGTTACCGTCAACGAGGATTTAACTAAACTAAAAAACAAAGGTCACGTTTTTTCTTCTTTAACATTTAAATACATTTTTCAACCAGACGAACACAAATTAAATGTTTAGTTTTATTTTTCTTTATCAGAAACAGTCTGTGTGTTTTTATATAAATGTGCAGAATAAAAACAACGTTTCTGTTCCTCTAAAACCTTTTTTACAAACAAAATAAAATTAATATTTAATGGAAATGTTGTAGATATTATTTATGTTTTATGAGCTGCAGACACAGAAAACACGTGAAGCAGGAAGATTTTAATTTCTCCAAAAAAAACAAAACAATCATGAGTGTTTGAGGCAGAATAATGTGAGAGTGATCACATTTACATGATCAGACTGAGAGCATCGATCTGAGGAGAGGAGAGGAGAGGAGAGGAGGAGAGAGGAGAGGAGGAGAGAGGAGAGGAGGAGAGAGGAGAGGAGAGGAGAGGAGGAGAGAGGAGAGGAGAGGAGAGGAGAGGAGGAGAGAGGAGAGGAGAGGAGAGGAGGAGAGAGGAGAGGAGAGGAGAGGAGAGGAGAGGAGGAGGAGAGGAGAGGAGAGGAGAGGAGAGGAGAGGAGAGGAGAGGAGGAGAGGAGAGGAGAGGAGAGGAGAGGAGTCATTATTCACCTTTAACCCTACTTTCGTTTACTCCTCTCCTCTCCTCTCCTCTCCTCTCCTCTCCTCTCCTCTCCTCTCCTCTCCTCTCCTCTCTCCTCCTCTCCTCTCCTCTCCTCTCTCCTCCTCTCCTCCTCTCGTCTCCTCCATGAGGAGACATTTTGAATCCATTAGCCGCCTGCAGCACTTTCACTTTCACTGATATCCTTCATGCGTAAAACACACAAACACATGAAGATTCACCGTCTCTCGGATCTGATTATTGTTTAGTTCCTGCAGTTAATTCTGATGTTCACATTTTATTTTGACGCGTTTATTTCAGCAGTTTAAATCAAAAAGTTCAATGTTGCTCTTAAATGACTAAATGTGAAATCAGAGTTAAATTATATTTGACACTGAACACGTTTTATTTTTAAAACCAACACATGAAGTCAAACATGTGGTGTTTGTCTGAACTGAAGCGGGATGTGACCGCACACAGCCGAGCGGCTCGTGATTTATGGATCTGTAACTTTCACTTTTTACTTCGTTTTTTTAATGTTTTTATTAACAAATGTTTGAGGAGGAGTTCAGCACCGCTTTAAAAAATAATTGTGTGTGTGTGTGTGTGTGTGTGTGTGTGTGTGTGTGTGTGTGTGTGTGTGTTGATCCGTGCGTCACTGATCAGAATCTGATCACTGAAACATTTTATCAGCAGCGATGATGACTGTAAAAACACACACACACACACACGTGCTCTTTTAGGGTCATTACGGTAAAAGTGATCACCTTCATTAAACATTCAGAACGTTAAATATCATTGAAACACGTTCAGCCTCGCAGTTATTTGAGTTCTGTGACTGTTAACTTTATAAACCTTCTATTAAAACATTATAAAGGTTTACAAACATCAGCTGGCAGCAAAATAACGTTTATCAAAGAACTAAACAATATTTATTAAACATCTGTTGCAGATTTATAATAAATAATGTCTTGATAAATGTTTACAAATAATTGTATTGTTTGTTAGCAGTGAAATATCGAATTACTAAAGTTTAATTATACATGTACAATGTATTATTATAAATGTTTTATTATTGTTATTATTATAATTATTATCATTATCATTATTATTAGTAGTAGTATTGTTATTATTATTATTATTATTATTATTATTATTATTATTATTATAAGGTGTTGTTGTCAGAAGGATTTTTTAATTATTATTTTATGTTGAAGAAAACAATCTAACAGAAACATCTAGAACTTTTATTATTTTTATTTTTCTAAAAGTGATTATTACAATTTCTATAATAATGATAATAATAACGTGTGTGTGTGTGTGTGTGTGTGTGTGTGTGTGTGTGTAAGTGTTTACCGTCATGGTGTGTTTTCGGTGTGAGTGTAACCGGATGCGTTCTGGTGTTTGTGTGTGTATTTCTGTGTTGTGTTGTCGCTCCTGTCTTCAGGATGATGATCAGCTGTTGTTGTTTGTGTTTCGTCACTATTGTTTGTAAAATGTGCGTAAAAGTAAACGCGTAAACCTCCTCCCGGCGCAGGAGGAGCTGAACCTGATCTCCGGCTGTTGGCTCGCTGTACTTTATGAAATCTCTCTCTGTGTGTGTTATTGGATCAGTTCTAGCCGCCGCTCTCCGCGCGCTGAATATTCATTTTCCCGCTCTCTGTCTTCCGTCCTACTGCAGGCCCAAGGACACGGAAACTGAAAAAGTCCAAAAGCGGCAAGGAGGACAAGCGGCCGCGCACGGCCTTCACGGCCGAGCAGCTGCAGAGACTGAAGACGGAGTTCCAGGTGAACCGCTACATCACGGAGCAGCGGCGCCAGTCTCTGGCCCAGGAGCTCAACCTGAACGAGTCCCAGATCAAGATCTGGTTCCAGAACAAGCGGGCCAAGATCAAAAAGGCCAGCGGCTTCAAGAACGGGCTGGCGCTGCAGCTGATGGCGCAGGGACTGTACAACCATTCCACCACCACCATCCAGGAGGACAAGGAGGACAGCGACTGAGACACACACACGCACACACACACACACACACACACACACACACACACACACACCGTGTACATTGTAAATAGATATGATCTAATTTAATGACGAGGAGGAGGGAGCCTCTTCTTCACCTCCTCCTCCTCCTCCTCACTGCAGAACAGACTGCCGCTCCTGACTGACCTGCCGCCGCAACAAAACCAAAGATTTTATCGGAAACAGAGCCTGGACACAGACAGACAGACAGACAGAACAACATCTTCTCATTTAGATCCATGCTGTTTCCTCCTCTTCCTCCTCTTCCTCCTCTTCCTCCTCCGCCGGCTGGTGCTTCAGCTCCGGTTCTGAGCCCCCGAACAACAGCCGCGGCCTCGTTATTAGACTTGTGTTGTTTTCTGGACCAACTGAGCTGAGCTGTGATAATCCTACTGAACGCTACACACGTTTAACGAGCCCAGAGCGCGCGAGAGAGCGCGACACCTCCCAGGACTATTACAGGAATATTACACAAATCACTATTTACATTTCTACAGATGAAAATTCAGGATTTTTTGGTGCAAAAATATTAATATTTGGCGATTTTTGCCCCCAAAAATAAACGAATTAATAATCGATTCTGCGTGTTCCCACCAGAATCTCGCTCCTGTCGATGAGTAGAAGGCTCGGAACATAAACTGAGACCATAAACAAAATTAAAAATGATGAATAGAATATTTCAGAGAGAGAAAAGTGGATGTGTTGTTGCGCACAGGCCTCAACAACACGTCGGATCACTTTACAGCGTGAAAACCACAAAGAAGGTTTTTCATATTCCTGTAATCTCCTGTTTGATTCTCTATTTATAATTGATTTGTAATGTTCCTCTTTAATATTTCCACTGTGCAGTTTGTATAATATCTTTAGGATTACTACAGTTCATCCACACACACACATTTCACTGTAAAGACTCCGAACAGCAGAGATATTCGGAGTGTTTGGCTCCTCACGTCCGCGCGTCATTTCCTCTGCTGCTTCCTTTATTCTGTTCAGCATCAGACTATCTGACGTGTGTGTGTGTGTGTGTGTGTGTGCGCGTGTGTGTGAGCTCCTCACCGGAAGAAGAAGAGCTCGGAGGTGTGGGGGGAGGTGGGGGTGAAGGGGGGAGGTATATATTCTGTACATTTAAACCATGTTTCCAAATAAACACTTTTTTATTGGAAAAAGAGAAAAAAAAACAGCTGGTGAGGAAACACACTGACCCATTTGTTCTGCCGGCTGACACCGAATATTCAATTAATAAATGGAGGTGTGTGTGTGTGTGTGTGTGTGTGTGTGTGTGTGTGTGTGTGTGTGTGTGTGTGTGTGAGGAGAGGAGGGAGTCGCAGCTCATTGGTTCAAGTGAGTGGGGACAACTGGATCCATATTCATAGGTGTTTGGAGAAGGAGGAGAATTTACGCGCCGCTATCAGCTGTTCAAAGCGTTGCAGAGCATGAAATTGCCTCTTCGTCTCTGTGTTCACTCATTTCATCAGGCAGCCGAACAAAAATACAGAAATACAGAAATACAGGAGTGTGTGTGCGTGTGTGCGTGCGTGTGCGCGTGTGTGTGCGTGTGTACAGGACCGACACACTAATCTCCGCAAATACACAAAGAAATGATGGAGAGAAAAATGGATTTAAAGTCATCTGAGATAAATGTTCCCACAGAATCTGAGCAGAAACAAACAGAACACGTCACAACGAGCCGAATTCATTCGTTTCTATTATTTTTATTTATTTATTTGTTTATTACACATTTACTTCTCACCTGATCTGTCGGATGAAGCTAAACGGAAACAGAATAATCCAGGTCAGGAGATCACAGCCTTCGTTTATTGTTTTATTTTATTGAATTGTTTTAATGATTGGCTGAAGATCAAAACATTACAATATGTGCAACAATAACAATAATAATAATAATAATAATAATAATAATAATAATAATAATAATAATAATAATAAGACAATGAAATAATTAAAGCTCAGAGAAATAAACAAAAACAAATGAATAAATTAATGAATTAAACGTCATCACTTGTATTGTGGATGATAACTCGATCACTCTGAGCTCCGACATGAGATTTGATTTTCTCAGTGAAGTTAAACACAAACTGATCGTCTGTTCGCATCGACACGTAGATAAAATCAGTTTTTAGAACATTTGAACGTTAAATTTAAATTATCTGTCTTGTGATATTATTAAAGAAACAAGCGGACATTTCCAGGGAAATAAATACAACAACACATTTTACTAAAATGTTGATTAAATCAGCCTGTTTAGTTCAAACTGGGTTTTCTCTCACAGCCTGGTGCTGGTACCGGTCCACGACCCGGTGATTGGGAACCTTCCTGATCTAATCTATCAGAAATAATTTCTATCAATCGATGAATTAAAGCTCCTGAAACACTTCTGACAAAACAATCATTCAAACTGCTGTTTAAATAATTCTGGTTCTGTTTTTAAAACAATAAACTCAGTTATTATTTTAATATAATGACCCTTAAATTAATGAAAACTGGAGGATTTTTGTGGTTAAACAAATGTTTTATTATAATTCCATAAAATATTCTGTCCTCACAAACATGAAGCTCCAGAAAAACTTTTTTATAATTTTTTTTTAAATAACACCAGAACAGATCAGATCAGATGCTCTTCTCACATTAGGAAACATTTCAACAGAGCGTTTTTACCTCAAAATATAAAAACTGCATAAACATTTATTTTAAATAAAAAACACATTTTAATTTTCTTTTGTTTTTAGGCCAAACTGCAGCTCATGGCGGCTCCACACCGGCTGCAGATACACATGTCGGCTGCACCGTCACCTTTCAAACCTTACCACTGATTTAAACTCCTTAAAAACCCTCTTAGATCGATAACAAGCTGACATTAAAACGTTTTTACCATTTGTACAAATGAACAAGAAAGAAACATTATTTTCTATTTTAAATTGTGAGTTTTTAATGTTTTTTGCTGAGATTGTTCCACATGAACCGTCAGCAGAGCAGCTGTGAAACATTTAGAGGAGCTCAGTGTAGTTTTGGAAAAAAAGAAAAACAAACTCAGAAATATGTCTTTAACATGTTTCTGTGAGCAGTTTAAAGTCCACAGAGGCAGAAATATCCTGCAAATATAAAATGACTCAGAACACAGAGCGCATTTAAAACACAGCGCGCGCCTCCTTTTTCTTTTTTCTTTTTCCATTTCTCGTTAATATATTTTCGCAGCTCTCGTCCTCTCAGCGAGCTCAGCGGCAGGACGAGGCTTCAGCTCTCTGAACACATCGTTTATTATACAGTGAGTGAGAGAAGATGAACAGATGTGATCTCAAACTGACAATAAGGTTAAAAAGATATGTGGAATATTTGAGCCCTCCGGTTACTGAGAGAGGGAATGAATGATCACTGCAGCGTCCTCCGACTGCACACCGACACACTGGATTCATAGAGTCTCAGGTAGATAGATAGATAGATAGATAGATAGATAGATAGATAGATAGATAGATAGATAGATAGATAGATAGATAGACAGAAGAGTGCAGATGTAAACTCAGAGTGGTGTTTTCACTCGTCCTCTGTGTGTAATTATTTTGGACCAAATTACTTATCGAGTGAGCGTCTTCCTGCTGCTGCTTCCTCCAGCCTGGAGGTCATCTGTCATCCGGAGCTTCATACTTCCCTTATAGGAAGAGTTTGTCTCTCCTATAATCGCTCTGGAGCCTGTCCAAAGAAACTATTCCTCCTCCCCCTCCCCCCTTTTTACAAGAAAGAAAGAAAATAGCGGGGGAACAGTAGGCTGAGATCAATTTGTCAAATTCAAAGGTAAATGTTGTGACAGGCCGACTGGATCTCTGCCTCTACCTGTTCTCCTGCCGGCCTCGGATCTGCGGGGGGAGACGCTCTGTAATTAGCCAATAGCAGCAGAGAGAGAGCAGAAGCTAATGTATGCACGCGCCTCTCCGGTCCATGCATGCGTAATGACATAATAAAGGCAGAGTGTGTGAAATCACAGAGTGGGCTGCAGATTTCAGAACAATTAGACAAATTAACATTTCCCTACCAATTACACAGGACCGTGTGTGTGTGTGTGTGTGTGTGTGTGTGTGTGTGTGTGTGTGTGTGTGTGTGTGTGTGTGTGGACAGTGGCTGCGGCCCTGCGGCTTTAATTTACATGCAAATGAAGGTAATAAACAGAGAGGAGCTGCTGCTGATGGAGGTACAGTAACACCACACAAGGAATATGATTCATACAAAAGGTTTTTATTTTAGGTTTACAGAGCAGGAATCAGAACAGAGAGGTGTGTTCAAGGCTCGGATGAAATATATAATTAATATACAGCAATTGATTTATTTTTATCATTTTAAAACAGTTTTAAAATGTGAAATTGTTCGTTTTACTCTTTTGGTCCGACACTTTAGTCTCAGAGATGTTTCAAGGTCACATCTGTTCATCCTTCAACGACACCGAGCTGCAGAACCAAACTGTCTTTTCAGCTTCATCACAATCCAACTGTTCCACATGGAGGTTATTTCTCCCAACAAATCATAAAAAAGCAAATGTTTGTTATTTAAAGGAGCAAAAAAACAGATTGAAATCAGGTTTCAGGTTTAAATGAACAGACGTCTGACCGCTGCTGTTTCCTCTCACTCACTTCATGGAGTCATAAAATAAGAAGAAATAAAATAAGAATATTTTTTCACTTATTAATTACATATTCAAACATGCAATAATGCAGATAAATAAATAATTATTTTCATCTTATTTCAGTTATATTTAGCTGAAAGTAAAAAGCTGTGACCTGCATTTTAATGTGTTTTTATAAAAATGACATTTTGTTCCCGTATGAATCCACAGAGCACATTAACACACAAACACTCGCGTCGTTGACTCATTTTGGGATTTACAGTAACGAAACCTGTCGCTTATTTTGTGGCGTTTCAACATTTGGAAGAAAGAAACCGCTGGATGTTTTTAACGGGACACTTTCAGCTGTTAGTTTTGGACAGAACCAGTTTTTTATCTTGTCCAAACCCTCAGAGAGTTTCAACATGTGTGAGCGTGAAACCGCTGGATATTTTTAACGAGACGTCGGGACGTTTTCCAGGAGCGACTGCAGAGACAGCACCAGGTGTTTTTCTAACCCGAACAGAACAAAAGGCTGCCGAGCCAGAGACCACTGTTCCAGACAGAACTTCAACATGTATAAGCGTGAAACCACTGGATGATTTTAATGAGACGTCAGGACAATTTCCAGCTTTAGCTGTGGAGACAGATCCAGGTACTTTAAGTCAGAACATGTAGTTCTTCACCTTGCCTTGGTGTTGTGTTAGTGAAAAGGCTGCCGAGCCAGAGACCACTGTTCAAGATGATTAGAGGATTATTTTAGAGACACTTGGAGCTTTTCTCCAGCCGCCTTTTTCTAACCATGACTAGGTGTGTTGTGGCGTGAAGGCTACTGAGCACGAGGCGGCTGTTTGAGAGAACATTTCAACGTTTTGCGTGAAACCGCTGGATACTTCTGACAGGATGCTTCCAACTGAGAATTGTCTGCTGAAATTCTGCATGTTGAGATTTGTTGAAAACATTAACAACAGGAGAACGTGTACACCAAAGAGCAAAACAAGGAACACATTCAGAGCATTGATTACTCACAGAACCAATACGATCAATCAATCTGCAGCCAACAGTTTGTGAAATCAGAAGAGGACGCCGCCGTCTGATTTCTGCTCGTCGACTCCATTTCTGGACGGCCTGGCGTCACGTCGAGCGAACCCGGACCTCTGTTCACATCCTGCACCCAATAACTCATCCTCGCTCTTTGATCCCCAACACACACACACACACACACACACACACACATGCTGGTGCAGACGGGCAACAAGACCATCGGGGGTACACAAACACACAAGCGAGGGCTTTACATGCACACGGGCTTGTATACATGTGTTCCATATGCAGGGACACGGGGGCTGACAGTGGTGGGTGGTGCAGGCGGAGGCAGGCTGCAGCTCCACATGCCTCCCTCCGTCTACCAGCCTGTCAACAAGTGAGCTGTGAGGGCCAGCAGAGCAGTTGTGGCACAAATGGCCGCCGTTGTTTTATCATGGGTGAGTAACAAGAGTGGCATTGAGATGTACAGGCCTCCCACACTGCTGCTACACACTGTGTGTGTGTGTGTGTGTGTGTGTGTGTGTGTGTGTGTGTGTGTCACTAAGCTGTGTAAATCATACATGGATTAGCTGCTAGCTGGTTCTGTATGTGTGTCCATCTGTCTGCTCGGCCCTGAGCTCGAGGACGGTTCTTCTGGTTCCTTGATCATCAGATGTTTTCAGCTCTGACGTGTTGACTCCTCCTTCTCCTGACATCAAGAAGCTGAAATGATTCGTTACACTGTTTATTCACTGAATCACTCGGCACTGTTTAATGACATGTTGCAGGATTAAATGTTGAGATTTTAACACAGAAATGTTCAAATGATATGTTTCAAATGTCTCATATCATGCTCATGTTCATGTGTATGAGTTTTGTCAGGAGGCCAAGCCAGACACCACTGTTCAATGTTTCCACATTTGTGCGCCTGAAGTCACCTGATGTTTTCAACATGATGATACCTGGAGAGAGACGACCACCGAGGGAGAGACCGCCGCACCACAGTTGTCTTCTGTGTTTGTTGCAACACAACCAAGTATTTTAAGTAATTTAAGCCAAAACATGATGTTTTCTAACCCTGACCAAGTGATTTTGGTGAGAAGGCTGTGGAGCCAGAGACCACTGTTCAGGCTGGTGTTTCAACATTTGTGAGCATGAAACTGCTGGATATATTTAATGAGACATTGGGGAATATATTCAGTCCTGTCTGTGGAGACAGAACCAGGGAGTTCAAACCAGAATATGATCTTTTCTTAACAATAACAAATCTCAAACAAAACCTGAGACCACTGAACCAAAGAAACAGAAAGTATCCACAGTTTGCAGAAATGTCAGTGCCAGTATTTACTGACTGAGTTGGTTTTATGTTTGCCTCACAGTTCCCCTCTGTTGCAGATTGGTGGGTCAGTCTCTGTCTTTAAGAGCTGATTACAGTTAATTCATTTGAATTATCAGCAGAGTTTTAGTTCCCAGTGATGAAGAAAACCCTTCAGAGGCTTTTTACAGAATCAAACCAACCAGAGGAGAAAAAAGACTTTAAAGACACACACGATTTATAATAAAGCAGCTTCATCACTGACTGAGACCCACCGGTTGGACTGGTTCAGACTCACTGGTTGGACTGGTGCAGACTCCCCGGTTGGACTGGTGCAGACTCACTGGTTGGACTGGTTCAGACTCACTGGTTGGACTGGTACAGACTCACTGGTTGGACTGGTGCAGACTCACTGGTTGGACTGGTGCTGACTCCCCGGTTGGACTGGTGCAGACTCACTGGTTGGACTGGTGCAGACTCACTGGTTGGACTGGTGCAGACTCACCGGTTGGACTGGTACAGACTCACTGGTTGGACTGGTGCAGACTCACTGGTTGGACTGGTGCAGACTCCCCGGTTGGACTGGTGCAGACTCACTGGTTGGACTGGTGCAGACTCACTGGTTGGACTGGTGCAGACTCACTGGTTGGACTGGTGCTGACTCCCCGGTTGGACTGGTGAAGACTCACTGGTTGGACTGGTTCAGACTCGCCGGTTGGACTGGTTCAGACTCACTGGTTGGACTGGTTCAGACTCACCGGTTGGACTGGTGCAGACTCACTGGTTGGACTGGTTCAGACTCACCGGTTGGACTGGTACAGACTCACTGGTTGGACTGGTGCAGACTCACCGGTTGGACTGGTACAGACTCACTGGTTGGACTGGTGCAGACTCACTGGTTGGACTGGTTGGACTGGTGCAGACTCACTGGTTGGACTGGTGCAGACTCACCGGTTGGACTGGTGCAGACTCACCGGTTGGACTGGTGCAGACTCACCGGTTGGACTGGTGCAGACTCACTGGTTGGACTGGTGCAGACTCACTTGGACTGGTGCAGACTCACTTGGATTGGTGCAGACTCACTTGGATTGACTGGTGCAGACTCACTGATTTGACTGGTACAGACTCACTGGTTTGACTGGTACAGACTCACTGGTTTGACTGGTGCAGACTCACTGGTTGGACTGGTACAGACTCACTGGTTGGACTGGTGCAGACTCATTGGTTGGACTGGTACAGACTCACCGGTTGGACTGGTTCAGACTCACCGGTTGGACTGGTGCAGGCTCACTGGTTGGACTGGTACAGACTCACCGGTTGGACTGGTACAGACTCACCGGTTGGACTGGTACAGACTCACCGGTTGGACTGGTGCAGACTCACTGGTTGGACTGGTGCAGACTCACTTGGACTGGTGCAGACTCACCGGTTGGACTGGTTCAGACTCACTTGTTGGACTGGTGCAGACTCACCGGTTGGACTGGTGCAGACTCACTTGGACTGGTGCAGACTCACTGGTTGGACTGGTGCAGACTCACTGGTTGGACTGGTGCAGACTCACCGGTTGGACTGGTGCAGACTCACTTGGACTGGTGCAGACTCACTTGGACTGGTGCAGACTCACTTGGATTGGTGCAGACTCACTTGGATTGACTGGTACAGACTCACTGGTTGGACTGGTGCAGACTCACCGGTTGGACTGGTGCAGACTCACCGGTTGGACTGGTGCAGACTCACCGGTTGGACTGGTGCAGACTCATTGGTTGGACTGGTACAGACTCACCGGTTGGACTGGTGCAGACTCACCGGTTGGACTGGTGCAGACTCACCGGTTGGACTGGTACAGACTCACCGGTTGGACTGGTGCAGACTCACCGGTTGGACTGGTACAGACTCACCGGTTGGACTGGTGCAGACTCACCGGTTGGACTGGTTCAGACTCACCGGTTGGTACTATTTCTATGTACTTGGACTTTATGCTACTTAATATCTGTACTTCATGTCAGAGGAAAATACTTTTTAACTTTTCCACTTCACTAAATGGTTTTGAAAACTTGAGTTCATTATTAAAACAAAATAAAAATAATCAAATAATCCAATAATAATAAAATCTACAGAATTCTGAGCCGTTCTGCACAATAAGTACTTTGAGTACTTTAAGTGTGAACAAGTAGTACTTGTATTTCCACTGCAGTGTCGCTGCTTCTCCCAGCTCGTACTCCATCGCTGGTCACATGTGAGAGTTGTTTGTTTGCGGTGATGTCGGCTGCATATTTCTAACAAAGCTGAATTTATGATGTCGGTCAGTTTGAATAAATGTCAGCGTTTATCTTTAAAACAATGTGAAACTGCAGAGTTTTGAGAACGTCTTCCGAAACGTATCATTTCCAAGATGTCCTCGGTCACAGAACAGAGACGTCCTGCAGCCGTGAGCCTGAATCAGACCGTCTGTAGTGTCACCGATGTTTCCACCATCTTTAATTACAGCAGCCTTTAAGTTCAGCTCGTCCCAGCGTCCAAAATACACTCCCACTTCAATCAGGAGACACGCAGAATACCAAAAACACACCAGCGTTTTATTTGTTTTCCGAGCAGCGCAGTAAAACTGTCTCTGCTGAGCGTCCAGTACGAAAGGTTAAAGAAGTGATAAAAGTGACAGCGCTGGCATTTCCCCAAATCATCTGTTTGCAATTCACCCAAGACTCACAAACAAAATGGCAGCAGAGCTCGCTGGAGGAAAATGGTGTCAGCTCCGGTTCAGCACAGAACGCAGGAATTCATTCATCCTAACATGATAAAAGAGATGGAAACACATCGTACTTTAATAAAAGTCATATGAGACTCTGATCGTATCAGAGCGGCGACGTTATTAACAAGACTTCAGCGTTTTCTTCACGTCTGTGCAGCCACACGGGCTAAAAACCAGCAGATTTCAAATGGAGTTTGGTTGAAATCAACATTTAAAGGTTTAAAATAATCTGACAAAGATTAGAAAGTAAAACTTTTATATCTGAATAAGTTTTATTGAGTTTTACTTTATACAGTGATGGAAAATAATGAAGTACAGTTTTGAGGTAATTTATATGAATATTTCAATTTTCTGCTGCTTCATACTTTTATCTGACAATTTTAGTTACTAGTTACTTTGCACTTTTAGTTCCATCATACAGAATCTAATCTGTGTGATATTATAGATTGATACTAAACTTTATTGATCTCTGAGGAGAAGAACACACAGCAGATAATGAACACATGAGCGTATCAATAATTATAATGTACTGATGTACTTTTACTTTTGGTAAATTATGATGTAATATCACAGATTATATATATATATATATATATATATATATATATATATATATATATATATATATATATATATATATATATATATATATACATATATATATATAATCTGTCCAGATATAATTTATATATATATATCATAATCATCATAATTTATATATATATCAATTCATTTATCAGTAACTGGATCAGGAAACGTTTTCTTTTCTGATCAGAAAACATTTAATATCAGAACTGAGATAATCAATCGGCCCAAAGTATATAAAGTATAAATGTTTAGTATGTATTTTCTTGTACTTTTGATATTTTAGTACATTTACTTTCAGATACTTTAAGACTTTTACTCAACTAAAATTCATGTGGGTGCCTTTCACTTTTCCCAAAGTCATATTTAACATGATATCTTTACTTTACAACCCTGGTATTTGTACACTAAAGTGTTTATTTAAGTACAAACTCTGTGTGTTTCCTCCACCTCTGATCACACCATCAAATACACATCAACATTTACACATTTAATCAGAGCAATAAAAGAAATATAAAGTTGACTCGGTTTAAAGTGTTTTGCATGTGATCCTTAATGATTGTGTTTGACTTCAGGTGGATGTTGTGTTGTTGGTGTGAAAGGCCTCCTCGCTCCGCTCTGCTCGGTTCTGCTCGGCTCGGTTCTGCTCGGCCCGGCCCGGCTCTCCTGGATCTCACGCTGTATAAATATGTATGAGTGAGTGGGGGAGGTTTCCCGTCGCCGCAGCAGAGCAGACATTTATAGAGGTGTCACAGGCAGATAATCGAGGCGAGGGAAATGAAAATGCTGCCGCAGGAGGCCTGTGCTCCTCCTCTGGGCAATAATAGACTCGCAGCGTGTTGTGATTCTGAATCTTATCATATTGCTGCTGATAAAAGGCTGCAGAGTGTTTACAGACGGACAGGAGTTATTACTGAGCTGCAGGACGGCTGATAGCAGCTGCTGGAAGTCACAGAAACACAGCGTCACAACGCTTTACTGAAGGTATGAAGGAACATATTAATACACAAGTACGTGACACAATACGGCACATTCTCACAGTGCAGTGCATGATGGGTAATCATTCTGAATATTACAGAAAGCTGCTGTGAATTTGAATTTACGTGAAATTCTGAAGCGACTGTAAAAGAAAAGCAAAAAAAAGGAACGAAGAATAAGATAATAACAGCATTTTACAGTAAATGAGCGATGAAATGTTTCACATGCTATCAAGCTAAAAAGCTAACAACATGCTAAGAGGCTAATAAGCAATTTAACTGTGTTAATGTGAAAACACAGCACACAGCTGTAATGTACATGTGCTGTATTTACAACAAGCAGTACGCTGCTTACAGCATCATAATGTAATCTTATAGTTTACAGTGATGTCTGTCAGGTTACTATAGAAACACGGTATATTACTGTGAGATCACTGCAGTTATTAACCTTCATTTACTGTAAAAAGACGTTATTTACAGAGACACCTGGTGTATTTCAGTTGTTGAGTTAAGTCTCTATATTATTGGTGAACTGCTTCTTTAATAATTTAACTTCTATTTCTAACAGTTAAACTAATGTGAGATTAAAATGTGTGAATAAAATCCATATTTTAATTAAGCTCAGTCAAACTTTTTGGACCTGACGATCACAACATACCTGAATAGAATTAAAGTGTTTCTAAGTGTATATAATGGATTACATGTGATGAATATGAGTTCACAGGCTTCATTTATTCCTCATTTTCTAACACAGGGCTGTTTGATGAAATGATTTTAGTTTTGCTTCTTTACAAAACAACAAATTAAAAACATGGATGAATGAATCAGTAGTAGAAAGTAAACGTGCAGAAGTATTGTCACATTTTAATGATTAAATAAATTCGACTCACTTCAAGAATCATCCGTCGACCTCCAGGCAGAATCAAAGACTTTCAGCGGTGAGTGTAATGATTCCTGAAGCTGCACTAATTAATATTTTTATCCTAAAAATGGGTCAAATGACTACATGTAAAGTAAAAGAGGTCAGTCACAGTGAGGAAGCCTACAGAGGATTATTAACATCATTAATCTGCAGTCAGCCTCTCTGTTCTCATCAGCTGATTCCAGACAGCAGCAGCTCTTAGTTAAAAGACTTAAAGCTCCCTGAACAGAACCAGACAGAACCGGACAGAACCACAGGGAGCAGCTCAGGGAACACTAACAGAGTGAACGCACCGGGTTTAAACAGGCGGGACGGGAAAGTTTTAAACTAAAGTGTTAATGTTCTACGTTTACGGAGGAACAGATGTGACACCAACATCTGTCTGCGTTTAACGTTTGTGACTTCAGTTAAATGATAAAGAAAATATTTTATTAATTAAATTGAAAGTTACGGATCAGATTCATGTGTAACTCTGAGTTTACGCTGCGTTAAACAAATAAATCAGATGATGTGCTGATCCTCTCTGACCGACAGAATATATTTCATTACAAACCACACAAAGAATGACAAAAAACAATCTGGATGTCTGGATCGGTCCACAGGTGAACAGGTGAACAGGTGAACAGGTGTGTTGGTGACAGGTGACAGGATCATGACCCGGTTCAGTCGTAGTCACGTAGTCAGACACGAGGAGGACCAAAGAAAACCCTGAAAGGGAAGTCATCGTTATGAGAGAGGGTTAGATTTGACTTTTTATCTCATGATTATTACTTATCGTGAGAATATTTTACATTTACAGAATATTTTTTTATAATATATATAATATTTTTCCATATTTTTTTCATCTTTAACTGGCTCCAATGGGCTTCCATACAAACACCTATTGTTTTATTAAGATGTGAAATGGTACCAGAATCTAAAGCTCCCTGGACTTTGACTTGATCATGATAAAAATAATTAATAATTAAGGATCCTTCGTATTCAAAGAGCAGAAAACAACTAAACACCATGTTTATTACCACTGAACACATCCAGCTCGGTCTGATATGAAGAACAGACCTCTGGTGTTGTTGGAGTCAGTTCATCATCTCTCTGCAGAGGAACGTTGTGCTGCAGAATATTAAAGTAAAAGGTCAAATAAAACTGTGCTGCTGCAGCTCGTCCTGGTTCTGACGGGCCGGAGGACTCTGACACAGCTGGAGATGGAGCTCAGGAGATAATCAATACATTTACCACTCGATGTGTGTGTTTGTGTGACTCTCAGAGCTTCTCAGAGCCTCTCGGAGCCTCTCGGAGCAGCAGGGAGAGCGATGGATGCAGTGGTCATCACATGTGCTCCTCAAAGAGTTCAAGTTACAACTGGGAGGCATGTTGGGAATGAAGCTCCGCTCAGAGCGTAGCTAACAGCTTTAACACCAGCAGCAGCGTCATGTGTGGTCCCCGAGGAATCCACTGTGTGTGTGTGTGTGTGTGTGTGTGTGTGTGTGTGTGTGTGTGTGTGTGTGTGTGTGTGTGTGTGTGTGTGTGTGTGTGGGACAGAGACAGGAATGAATCACATGTGTGTCTCGACCTGTAGCTGTGAGTTTAATTGAGGAAAGTGTTTCTTGTTTTCCAGCATTAAACTGAGCGTCCGTCCGTCGTCGTCAGCTGGGTCGGGCCTCGGATGAGTCGGGCCTCGGTTGGGTCGGGCCTCGGTTGGGTCGGGCCTCGGTAATAATCGAGTTCTGCTGCTCAGCTCTTCCTCCTGTAATCACATGAAGTGCAGCGAAGCAGCCGAGCGACACAGTTACTGACTCTCGTTTACAGTCGGTGTAGATCACAGCTCAGCGCTGCTCACACGGACCTCATGATGTCACTGCTCATATTTCTGGACTCAACACGGACTGACAGGCGTGACGAGTGTGTGTGTGTGTGTGTGTGTGTGTGTGTGTGTGTGTGTGTGCACAAGGTCAAGGCTTTTTGTTTTCCATTAAAACAAGAAATGAGAAGTAAAGCAACAAAATGATCTATATCTTATTGATTACAGTGTATTGTTTAGTCGCATCATATTTATTATTCACTAACAGTAGTTTGAGGGCGATGTCTTATCATAATAACCTGTTTTTTTTAAAGGAGCTTTTGTTTTTTTGTCTGCATTATGTCAGATCTTCACAACAACATGGTCACAATATCTACAGAAAATCTCATCTTGTGTTCGTTCAGACTCTCGTCTGATGAGATGTTTGTGTCTGAGCTTCACTCTTCAGTCCTGAGTGTGAATCTGGTCTGTAGAAAGTGTTTAAAGGATCTTTGAACGCAGCTTCGATCTGATGTCGCTCAGTCAGCTGTCAAACCTTCAGCTGTCAAACCTTTGTTCTGTCAGCATGCAGCGCTGGAGACATCCAGACAGAACAGTATTTAAAGATATAATGTGTATTAAAATGTGTGAAAACGAGTCGACCGTTGTTCATGTTGTCGAGTTGTGTTCTCACACCATCACAGATGTTTCCTCGAGGTAACGCTGAGATTCATCTGGTCTCCAGGAGAGAAGACGGAACGTGAAGAGAACTTTAACACACCTCGTCTGTCAACGCTTCTGCACGAGTCACAGGACAACAACTCCCATGATCCCTCACTTCTCCAGACACACTGCTTCATCAGGGTGAACAGATTTTAATATCAGTCAGTGGTCCTGAAACCGTTTTCTCTGCTGCAACATGTCGATGATTTTCCACCTGGAAGAGGAAAATCTGTTTGAAATAAAATCTGTTGAAGCTGAAAACTGGACTTCTAGTCTTCAATACGAAACAAAATGGTTCCCCCGGTTTCCAACACAACCTAAATGACATCACTGTGACATCATCAGGGTTCAGCAGTGTGTTTTGGATGTGACCGACTCGTCTCAGTGTGCAGAAGCTCAGGTGCTGTCCTTTACGACCGGCTGCTGTAATTGAGGCAGCGCTGCCTTAATTAACTGGGCAGTGTGTGTAATCAGCTGAGGGCGGCGGCGAGAAATAAAAACGCCTAATTAATTACCGATAGCAACACGTCACACGGGCGCAAATGAGCTACACGACACGCCGCAATTAATGAAAACAATTAGACGCAACGAGGCTGATGGACGAGCTGCTCACACACCCAGTGATCAGAGAGACGGTGGAGAGCCGCTCAGACTCAGCTCAGATTCACTCAGATTCAGCTCAGCTTCGCTCAGACTCAGCTCAGCTTCGCTCAGACTCAGCTCAGATTCGCTCAGATTCAGCTCAGCTTCGCTCAGACTCAGCTCAGCTTCGCTCAGATTCAGCTCAGCTTCAGCTCAGATTCAGCTCAGCTTCAGCTCAGCTTCAGCTCAGCTTCAGCTCAGCTTCGCTCAGACTTCAGCTCAGCTTCAGCTCAGCTTCGCTCAGATTCAGCTCGACGTGGGCGACGGTGCTGGAGGCGGAGAGTGAGGAATACATAAAACGGAGGGGCATGATTCTGGCTCATCGCTCATCCAGCAGCTCTGGGTTCTGGGCTCTTCAGCCGGGCTGAATGGCGCCTTTGTTGGATCCCAATTCATCATCCGGCCGATTCCAGCGTGAGGGGAAATGTGCTGCTTTTCCAGAGGACCCTCCGGAGCGCCGGCCTGCACAGCTGGTCTGTATAAGCTGCCGAGACACTGACTGATTAACTTGCTGCAGGTGCAGCGGCGGCCTGCGAGTCGGACTCAGCAGCCGTCGCTCGTCATCACCGCCGAGTGTGAGGAGCGTTAACCCGAGTTTATGAGGAGACGACTAATTATCATGTTTGTTAATTTGTTGTGTTTGTTTTTAAGATTCCTCTGTATGTCTGTGTGTGTGTGTGTGTGTGTGTGTGTGTGTGTGTGTGTGTGTGTGTGTGTGTGTGTGTGTGTGTGTGTGTGTGTGTGTGTGTGTCCTCTCACTCGCCTGCCAAATCCATAATCTTCCCAGAAGCTGCAGAGAAGCAGCTCATAAAAGCTCCATCATTGTCCCACGATCCCCCGCTCGTTCCCAGAGCTGAACTCTGCAAACCGCTGCGTGTGCACCTCAAAGCAGAGCGAGACTCTCCTCGTGGTCGCCGCGGAGACCAGGACGCCATGTGGCATCCATTACACAGTTGCAAGAAACAGATTTGCTTTCAGCGAGGGGAGAGAGGGAGAGGTCGTCACGTGTTTTCGTGTAAACAGAAAGGAAAACCCGAGCAGCCAATTAGAGGCGAGGAGTCCGGGCGGAGAACACCTTCTCCTGCAGGACGCCTCCGTCTGCAGGCGAGGAGTCCGGGCGGAGAACACCTTCTCCTGCAGGACGCCTCCGTCTGCAGGCGAGGAGCGTGACGTCGACCCCGCAGAGGTCACGGCGAGCCGCTGTGTGGTCTCTGCAGCACCTCCCATCTGGATCACATGAGACACTTTCAAACACAAACACAAACTAAAAATACCTCACAGACCCACACACACACACACACACACACACACACACACACACACTCTGGCTTTATTAAATATTCAGGTAACCATCAGCAGATCTGTGAGACGGACTGAAGGTTGCTCTGAGCTGCTCACTGTGTCTCTGTTAGAGCTAACTGGTCGCAGGTGGAGCAGCATACCTGCTGATCTACACCTCTGAGCGCCTACGATACGTACAGATACATTTCATCTCAGAGTGAAGGCTTGAAAAGGTTCGTCCGACATGTCCAATCCAATCCAATCCAATCAAACTTTATTTGTCTGAGCACTTTAAATAACCACAAAGGACCAAAGTGCTTTACAGGATAAATAGGACATAATAAATAAAAGGTTTACACAGGAGTAGCAATGAAATAAAAATAAAATAAAATAATTTAAAAGACAACACATGAGTCAAAATAGCAGCCACACAGCAGGACAAACAATAAAAATCAATAAAAACAAAATAATAAAATAATAAAATCAAAAATAAAAGAGTCAACAGCTCACGTAGTGTTAAAAGCCAAGGAGAAAAGATGCATTTTTAGGAGCGATTTTAAAACAGACAGCGTAGAGGCCTGTCTGATGTTCAGAGGCAGATCATTCCAAAGTTTTGGAGCTGCAACCGCAAAATCTCGATCCCCTCTGAGCTTTCTCTTTGTTTTTGGCACCCTCAGGAGCAGCTGATCGGCTGAACTGAGGGCGCGCGTGGGCGCATAAGGGTGGAGAAGCTCAGAGAGATAAGGCGGGGCAAGGCCATTGAGGGATTTAAAAACAAATAAAATGATTTTAAATGTCGTCCGATCTCGTTCCCTCTCTACATCTGAACTTCTCTTCCTCACATTCTCAGAACAGTTGAATCATGATTCTACTTTTACCAGAGTCTGTTGTTAAAAAGATGATTGCTGGTGTTTCCTGATTTGAGACGATCATTTTACTGACGTTACCAGCAGAACTGTGGTCATTGTGCTTCCTGATATGAACGCCACACTTCACAGGTTTACTCTGCTCTCTGCAGCGACTTTGGAAGTTTGACATCATCCCAGAAAAACATGCCGGCACTGATAAAAGGAACTGATGAACCTGGAGGCATACGGCTTCTGAAGGATCGGACAGCTTGGACCTGTTTATCTAGTGGGCCTGATTCACGAAACAGTATCTGAAACAACCAAATCTGACTTGCTCCTTCAGGTGTTCAGCAGAATGCTGCAGTGTGGTTTCACTGTGAAGCTCCTGAAATGTTTTGTGGACTGCGAGACGTCACCTGACTTCCACCAGCCTCTGAGCAGAAGCACCGTCTCAGGCCGCCATCTTTAAAAGCAGAAATGACCATTCTGTGCAGACTGAATGAACGAATCAGACTCTGGTGTTTGTGAAAAGTTTCTCCTCGCAGGTGATGTTCTGTTAATCCTCTCCAGACGAGTGTTGATCACCCTGCCAGTTGCTGTAAGGTACATTAGCCGTCTGCTAGCTGCCAGCAACACGCAGGGCCATATGTGCCGCCGTGCTGTTAGCGGCAGCGCTGCTGTTCCAGCCTGGTGGAAACATCCCCACAGGGAGAGCAGAGCTGCTCTGTCTGCTCCGACTCGTCCTCCTGCCATCAGCATCCTGCTCTCCTCACAGATACAAAGCATGTCGTCGTCTTCGGTCTGATCCGGCCTGACTTTTCCCTCCTACAGCGCCGTGAGAGCTGGAGTTATTGTGCGGCTGCAGAGAGGCTTCACAGCTGTTTGCTCCTCAACCTGAACAATCGACCTTAACCTTCTGCCGACGGTGGCAAAGGTCACGCAGACGAGGAGGAGCTTCAGGTTTGGAAGCAGCGCACGTCTGACCGTGTCTAACACGTTCAGCCAGAGGTAATGGCCTTTACCTGTCCGCCCGCCGCCGCCGCCGGCCGGCCGCGCTGCAGACAGAAGATGAGCCGCCGTCCTCCTCTTCCTCACCTTGAACACCAGCACACACACACACACACAGACACACACACACACACTCACACACACACAGTCTACAGTATCTTATATCCTCTCACATATGTACAATATAAACACACACACACACTGTTGCATCCATTTGTATGAGCAGAAGCAAACACAGAACGTCTGTTTATTCACACACACACACACACACACACACACACACCTGAAGATCATGTATTAAACATATAAAGCACAGACACACGACAGCTTTCACACATCTGCTCTTCTGATTTACAACAAATGTACAAATACAAACAGTGTGGTAACTTCTGAAATGTAATCTATTACACATTACAAGTTAATGTCACATGAAAGTAATAAGTGACGTTACAACATAATGTTCTGTGGAGAGAAACGTGTTGCAACACGTTTCTCTCCACAGAACATTATGTTGTAACGTCACTTATTACTTTCATGTGACACTTTCGTGTCTCTTTCAGCCAGCGAGGCGTTCAGGAGCTTCAGGTGAAGCCGGTCAGAACATCCAGCTTTCACTCAGAACTGACTGTGGATCAGTTTCCTTCTGTTCCTTCTGTTTAAAGTACAACTGGAAAAACAGTCTGAGGACAGTAAAAGTACAAACTCTATTTCTGAGTGCAGCTTTAAACTCCAACAAACAACAAATTGAAGGGGAGGAGCTGCAGGTGAAAACATTTGAATCTCTGTTTCATGCTGAACCTTTTCTTTACTCTTTATTTTACAGTGTTCAATCACATGTCTTTAACGGAGTGATAAGAAGAGAGAATCCCTCTGTAAGAACATCTGAATCTAATTCATGCAAGTCAGCATGTTTTAATGAGACAGTGGCCCGTTTTTATTCATAAACATACAAGTTCAGAAATGAAAAAAAAAAAAGAAATTGTCTTAATGTGAGTAATCAACAGGGAACGTATCAGTGTGATACTATATTCAGCAGTAGTGTCTCCTATTTCTTTCTTTAAGAATGTGAGTTTATCTGTTTATCTCCATTATTATAATGAAAATCAACATTGATCTGATTTGAAAACACAGACAGTCAAAAGTTTTGGAACATCTTGACACAAGACGAACGCTGGAGCTTCTCCCACATGTGGCCTCTCTCAGTAATCAGATTACTTTCCACAGGTTTGGTGATAATTCCTGAACCATTTCCAGCTCAACAACAACTGCTGGAGTTTCACTGGGACAAATTTTACTAGCTGTGCACAAGAAACTGTAATAAGCCTGCACAAACAAACGTTCACAACATGCATCAACGTGCAAACAATACACACAAAGACACTGCTGGTTTAACAACACACACACACACACACACACAGGCAGCCTGCAGCGACACGTTAGCTTACCGCGCTGCAGCGGTGTGTTTACCTGCAGCTGCTGCAGACGCCGGCTCTCAGCGCCGACTTCACCTGAAGGGATCGAACATTCCTGCACCATCAGTCACCTCCACTACCTGTATGTCTCAATCCAGCCTGACAAACCACAGCACCTATAATTGATCACACACAAGTGGAGGCTGGAGGCGACGTGGAGGCAGAGACAGATGAGTCAGATAACATCTCCAACATTTCTCTCTCGGTGTCTTTTTATATTTCACACGTGTTTCATTTAACGGATTAACTAAAGGCTCTGATGTTTAGTGGATCAGATCGTCTACGTACGTCTGATATCACATGATGACACTCAGCGTACAGCACATTAGCACGTTAGCACGTTAGCATGTTTAGCAGGCTTGTTCTGACACATTTCCTTCTTTGAAAATCTGTAATATTTCCACATTAAAATGTTTTTATGTTCTACACTGTGTTGTTGAGTCGTGTTCTTACATCATCCCACATGTTTCCAACGATGTTCAGACCCAGCAGTACGACGGAGTATTAGGACCATACTAAGAGGGAAAAAAAAAAAAAAATTGGGGGGAAATTACGAGAATAAAAAAAGTCGTAATGTTATGAGAATAAAGTCGTAATAATACGAGAATAATGTAATAATAATACAAGGGGAAAAAAGTAGTTTTAATGAGAAAAAGCTTCGATAGAGTTCAGATCTGACGTGAGCAGCTCAACCAAACAGTCGCCTCTGCCTGAGCCCAGCAGCTGCAACTCTTCAAGTGATGCTCAACATTCCTCATTCTAACGCAGCGGGAAGAAGCTCTTTCTGTAAGAGTTCTCGTTAAAATTACTACTTTATTCCCGTAATATTTTGACTTTATTCCCGTAATATTTTGACTTTATTCCCGTAATATTTTGACTTTATTCTCGTAATATTTTGACTTTATTCTCGTAATATTTTGACTTTAATCTCGTAATATTATGACTTTATTCTCGTAATATTTTGACTTTTTTCTTGTAATATTTTGACTTTATTCTCGTAATATTACGACTTTATTCTCGTAATATTTTGACTTTATTCTCGTAGACCTAATATTATGACTTTATTCTCGTAATATTACGACTTTATTCTCGTAATATTTTGACTTTATTCTCGTAATATTACGACTTTATTCTCGTAATATTTTGACTTTATTCTCGTAATGTTACGACTTTATTCTCGTAGACCTAATATTATGACTTTATTCTCGTAATATTATGACTTTATTCTCGTAATTTGCCTTCCAAAATATTTTTTTTTCTCTTAGTCTGGCCCTAATACTCCGTCGTACAGCAGAGAGTAAAATCTAAAACATTACCTCGAGTCACGTCGGACAGATTTCCATCAGCAGTTCTGGTTGTTGGCTTTGTTCTCGTGGACGTGTACATTTCTTTAGAAACACCACCGCTAACATTCGAGAAAACATAATTTTTCTGGATGTTTTTTTATGCACATCGAGCAAAATCAAGACAAAAACCTGACCACTGATGCGTGGAGACAAGCCAGTTTTGTGGAATATTAGATGAACGAACTCCTGATGTTATGACAGCTGGCATGCTAGCAACGTTAGCCTCATCTGTCGTCACGGCTTCCTCTGGTGAGTCCAAAATCAGCCGCAGGAGTTAAAACTTTACCGTAGTCGATGTTTAATTCTGGGTTTTCTGAAACACATCAGAGATCGGGGGTTTCCCAACACGGCGAGTCGTAACGTTCAGTGAATCCTTCGAACATGAAAGTGATCTCATCATCAAAGACGACCACATGAAACCACCGGCAGTTTTATTTCATGTCAGCAGGTCATCAGTGACGAGAGGAATGTTTCAGAACGGAGGTCGAGATCTGTAAAGTGCTGGAGAGCAAATTGTAACCTCCACCATCACAGGACGTCCCCATATGGATGGACTGTGTGTGTGTGTGTGTGTGTGTGTGTGTGTGTGTGTGTGTGTGTGTGTGTGTGTGTGTGTGTGACCCGTTGGAGGCCATCAGAGCCGGAGGTTCAGCCAGAGTTCACCGGGCTCCTGCCACCACAAACACCCTGGGAGCCTCGTTTCCATGTGTCACTCTAATGTGGCGGACGGAGCGATGAAGAGCTGCTCGCATCCAACCTTCTGTCTGCTGAGGCCAGACGCCACCGCCGCCGCCAGAGACGGACGGGGTGGCTCTGTGTGTGTGTGTGTGTGTGTGTGTGTGTGTGTGTGTGTCAGTGTCACGTCGCATCTGGACGCGTCCCAATTTAAATATTTGCTCCACGTGAAACAGACTTTGTTTTCTAATTTCTATAAGAACCTAAAAACTGAAGGAGACGCATCAGTTCCGTCTTTCAGATATTATGAAGAGAGAGTCACGTGTCTGTAAAATGTCAAGCGACTTAAAAAAAAATCTAAACGTGAATCTGTTTTGAGTGAACGAACTCCGCTGACGTACAGCGTGATTCCGTCAGGATGAGGTCTGGTACGCCACTCGGCTGCGTGACGTGTGGACGTGGAAGTGAACGGAGGCTCGAGGTCTTCAGGGATCAGAAGTCGTGATTCGTGGACGAGGCAGAGGAAGGTTTGTTCTCCTCGTCGGTCCACACGTGCCGACTGCTGGCAGACATGTCCTCACACAGCAGAAACAGCTGATCAGTCCTGTGAGCTGAACGCTTACTACGTCAGAGTTTATCGGTCCAATCTGCTTCCATAAAAGGTTTTGTGCAATAACGATACGGGACGGACAAAAACCACCTCGAGCGAGCGTTCAAACTGTTTTGCGCTGCAGAGAGACTCCTCCCCTCGCCAGCAGCAGGACCTCTGAGGTTGTTCTGGAGAATATTCTGGACGTGTTTGTTGTTTTTACGTTTGCATAAAGCAGGTTTGTCCACTCGCATGTTGATGAGAGTATTAATAATAAAGTTTCATTTCGAACAGATAACAGGTGAGGGAACTTTGGACGATGGTGGGATTTATCGTGATGAAATATTTCAGTAGATCATTAACAATCATTATTATTTATAAAAGAGCTTTGTGGAAACACTGGTGAGCGAGTCGCTCAGGCTGAAGAACAGAGTCAGGAAGCTTTTACAGTGAAACAGGTCCAAACTAGTTTCCATCATGTAGAGCGGTCCATATGTCCCGGCATCGTGTCCGTCTTATTTATAGGCTCAGTTATGAAATCAGCTGTTTGATCTGGACGAACTACAGACTCTGTGGAGTCATTCTGTAAATAATAAAAAGCTCTGAACATCACTGATCATCCACAGAACCTGTCTGCTCCGTATGAGGACCGGCTGAACAGTCTGGTGCTGTAAACTACAGGCAGCTACACGTCTGAGTGCAGTCTGCACGACGAGACTCTTTTCTTAAATGACATAATGTCTGTAATGATTTTCATCTCATCTGAAGTGTGTTCATCATGATAATCTATCAACCGGAGCTTCCTAACAACATGAAAGACAAATGTTTTTATGAACTGAATGTTTAAAGTTTAAAGCTGCAGACGCTCCTGAGATCACTGAGAAACTAAAAGAAAAGAAAATAAGAGAAAAGATCAAATCTTCCATCATGTGTGATAAGTTCATTAAGCTCGTCTCATTACGTAGAATCAGAGTCGTGTCTGTCAGCTGCACATTGATTAGAGATAAATCTTGACGGACATGTTATCGTTTCTGTTTCTCCTCTGCAGATCTGCAGCTCAGATCCTATTTAAACGTTCCATCCTAAAGTTTCTGTGTTCTTGTGGTCGTACCACACTTCATCCTTCAGCCCGAGAGGCTGCGCTGCGTCAGTGACAAACAGGAAGCATACGAACAGAGAGGATAAAGAGCAGGAGACAGTCTGAATGCTGGAAAGAGAAACAAACATTTGAGCAGCAGGTGAGTCTTCGTCAGAGTCTCGTCGTCTTAAATCACCTCCTGTAATCAGAGCTGATGCAGCACAGGTGGAGGAGAGAGGAGGAGGAGACCAGCTGCAGGGAGACGAACAGGGACACACATGAGAATTGTGAAATAAAATAAATAAATATTATAAAAACTATATAAATATTAAGGAAACAGATCATCACAAAATATAGATTGGGTCATCTTCTCACAGTGAAACAGAGCTGCAGCGTTCTGCTAAACGGCTGAAGTATCTGGAGACTTGATTTAAAACGGAGAAACAACCACGACTGGTTTAAAAGACGTTATTTACCCGGTGACGTCACTTTACATCCTGTGTTCTGAGCGTTGTGTGTCTCATCTCTGGTCACATCAAACAAAGACATGATTTTTATTCTTGCTCGCGTGTGAAAACAGAAGATCTTTTCTAAACCAAACAGTAGCTTTATTTCCTAAATCTGAACAAGCTGCGACTGAAGACTGGAAATGTTCTTTTAAATACCTGAAAACAATGAATTCATTGAGTCTGGTGGTAAAAAGACATGAAACAAAACCCAGCAGCAACACAACAGTCCTCAGCATTAACCACACAGCGTTTTTATCCTCAGTCACTGAGCAGAAAACTTAATCACATTCAAACCATCCAAACTGTTTAACAAGGCAGAATATCCTCTTCTATACACACAGACGAGGTCAAAGCTCATCAGATAACGACGCTCTGGGATTGTAGGACGATCTGAGCTTCAGCCTAAAGTGTTTTTGATGAGTTAGTTACAAAAAGCACCTTTAAATACTCTGATGACTGTAACTCAGCGGCTCTCAGAGGACAAGCTGAGACGTCACGGCTGCGTCCTGCAAAACCAGAATATGGAGTTTGGAGGGCGTCACAAACCAACTTCAGATGACCTGCAGGCTAACACTGTTAGCTGAGCAGCTACTGTGAAGACTTCATCTTAAAAAAGGTGTAAATAACATCTCTCCAATCAGTCTGAGCTTCCTGAAGGAGCCGTCTGATGGGTTTTGGTCGTCTTTAACATTTTGAAAACGTCTCGATTTCTCCTCAGAAGGACTGAAGTTCACTGTCATCTGTGTCATTGAGGTGTTTCTATTTACTGCTGTTTGTCTGAAGTTATTTTATTTCACAGCTCCATGTCCTCGCTCACTGTTTCTCCCTGCAGCTGATCTCCTCCTCCTCTCTGCTCCCACCTGTTCTGGATCAGCGCCTGATTACAGGAGGTGATATAAGACGAGGTGAGGCTCTGCTCTGTTTCACCCACCTGCTGTTCAGACGGCCGTCTTTCTGTAAAGTTTGTTTGCCCGGCTCTTTGTGAAGTCCGTCCTGATACCAGTCAGTTAAAGGTTGAAATGTGAGAATAAAGTATTTCTGATCCGGAGGCTTCAGAGACGATGTTCTTCAGAATCGGCTCGGTGTCTCTGAGTTCAGTCAGAGCTGAGCGTGTTTCCTCCTCTCAGGCTGAATTCCTCGGCCTGGCTGGTTCTCATAGACGCTGTTCAAAGTTATTTGGCACCATAACGGCTTGTCATGTCGTACACCGAGGCTCCGGCACCAGCATATGGACCCGGCACATTCTTTGACTAATGCTGTGTCAGAGCTCCGCGGCCTCTCTGGATGCTCAGAGCTCATCGACAAACTAATCCATCACTGCAGTGTTCGAGTGTTTGGCCCCCGTCACTGATCCACCGAGGGGTTTCATATGTGGGGAAACGGATCGAGCACGAGCTGAACCACATTACTGAACCCGGCTCGGGTCGTCTCCGCTCTCAGTCCAGAGCTTTGCTGCGTCTTCATCTGCAGCTCTGATGAAGACTGAAGGAGCTGAGGGAACGGACGGCTCCCGCTGAGACATCTTACACTCTGGTTCCTGCTGGAGCGCTGAAACAACAGGGAGCGAGGCCCGGCTCTGATCCACCTCACTGCAACGTCCTCAGGAGCTTTCAAACACGTGCTCACAGAAAATAACCAAAGAATGATCCTGTAGGTCACGAGCTGAGGAGCTGGAGGCACTTTAACACCAACAAACCAGAAAACATTCCTTTATTTATACTGGAGAGGAAACAGATCTGAAGCTGCTGTGAGTGTAAAAACCTCCTGTCCTCCACGTCACTACGTCCCCGTCGCTCTCTGTCCTGATTGGATGAAGTGAGCAGGGACACAAGTGAATGTCAGACACTATAAATGTGATGACTGCTGGAGCGTCAAGCTATTTAACACGTATTTGAATAAGAAAATAACACTCACAGCAGCTTTAAGTCAAGTTAAAAAGGGTTATTTAAAACTGTGTGGAGGGAAAAATAAAGCAGCACAGGTCAAAATGTCCTGATCCAAAAACACTGAAACCTACACTTCCCATGATGCATCTGAACAGCATCTCCCTGTGATGCTGCATTCACGTGCTCCTCCATGTTCAGCCCATGGTCACAGGTGTTAAACTCAACATCTCTCGCTTGTAACCAACACAATTCTCCAAACAACGGATGTGTTGAAAAATAAATGCGTAACTTTTTGCTTCTTTCTCGTTTTGTGTCGGGACTCGATAAGTTCAGGCACAAAAAGGTTAGGAAAAAGTCAGGTTTGGGCTTAAAATCCCTGTTTGTGATGTCACAAAGTCACATCCGGACGTCCCGACACGAGATCACAGTCCTCCTGAGGAAATCAGCTCACGTACACATGAAACCTGGCTGGATGACGAGCCTCCTCCTCCTGACGGGTACATGGAGAACTTCAGCTGTAGACTGGACCGGTCGTTTGGACCCGACCTGTTCTGAACTCCTGTTCTGCGTCTGGACCTCTTTATCTCTGCATTATTGAAATGTTCTGGCTCGGTCTTTTGGGTTAAAAGCTAAAAGGGTTATTTAAAACTGTTTGTGGACAGAAAAAAAAAAAGCAGCACAGGTCAAAATGTCCTGACTGTTGGTCCTAAACACTGAAACCTACACTTCCCATGATGCAACTGAACAGCATCTCCCTGTAGATGCTGCATTCACGTGCTCCTCCATGTTCAGCCCATGGCCACAGGTGTTAAACTCAACATCTCTCGCTTGTAACCAACACAATTCTCCAAACAACGGATGTGTTGAAAAATAAATGCGTAACTTTTTGCTTCTTTCTCGTTCTTTTTCAGTTTTGTGTCGGGACAACACTGTGCTGGTGGTCCGGATAAGTTCAGGCACAGAAACCACGTGGTTAGGAAAAAGTCAGGTTTGGGCTTAAAATCCCTGCTTGTGATGTCACAATGTCACATCCGGACGTCCCGACATGAGATCACAGTCACCTCCTCCTCCTGAGAAAATCTGCTCATATAGACATGAAATCTGGATTTTTTTCCGTTTGGACCCGACCTGACGAAGCTGTTGGCTGTTCTGAACTCCTGCTCTGCTTCCTGACCTCTTTATCACTACATTATTGAAATGTTCTGGCTCGGTCTTTGGGTTCACAGAACAAACAACGTCTCTGCGGCACAATTTTGGTTTGGATGCAGTGTGCCGGGTCGTGGTGGTGCCACTGGTCTGAGGTCAGCGTGGGTTTTTAAACCCGACGAGCTGAAAAATCAGAATCTGTAACCTGATATCACAAATCAATGTGCTGCTGACAAACCCGAAGGGAAAGGAGACACTGAGCCGAACAAGAGGAGCTTTAATACGAGACATGAAGTCAGTGCAGGCTGCGGAGGCGATGACAACGCTCTGTTTGCACAAATGGCAGATATATTGTAGAGTTATCTCCAATCAGCAGAGCTCTGTCAGCAGTCTCCGTCCCGCTCCACTCTCTGTGAGCCGGGTTCAAAGTGTGGTTTCCTTCAGCCCTGAATCAGCTCCAGAACTGGGCCCAGAGTGGCAGAATTTCTCCATCACATCTACATTTCACATAATGAAAAACTGCAGCGGCTGTGTTGGTTCACATGTGCTCAATGTGAGCAGAGGCAGGGGCTCTGCAGGACCGTGCTCAGGATCAATAAACGCTCCGGCGCAGGATTCCCGCGCCCCCGCCTCACGCAGAGAGAAAATATATGAAAAACAAAAAGCCGGCCTGCCAGCGAGGCTCCGGGGACCCTCGGTGTGTATTTAGTCTAGCTCCCGATGTCCTTCAGTGGTTTCGGTTCAAAGCGCGTGGAGCCTGAGCCAAAAGCAACTGTGAAACCGGCCCCTTGATCACAGTGGCGTTGCCTTTGATTGAATTTAGCACTGAGGGGAGGGTGGAGAGCCCAGCGAGAAGGTGTGTGAGGTACAGCAGGGAGGGGTCGGGGTAGTCATGTCCAATTTCCACCTCGTGTGAGGCTCAGAGTGGACCGAGAGGCTCCGAGGGAACAACAAAGGAGACGGACAGTGGAGGAGTCACGTGGTCGGAGTCTGCAGAGACGCTGTGGAGCGCTGGAGCAGGAAGAGCTGGAGGAAGCAGCGCCAGAGTTACTGCACCGGTCCAACGTCTGTGTCGGGTAACTTGTTTGTGGTAACGAGTAACATAACACGTTAGTTCTGCAATTCAGGTAATCAGTTACTGGAGAAACTGCTCTTTTCGGCTGCTGAAGGTAAACCTACAGCTGAGCTAATTCACCGTAGCGAGATGGAGGAGAGGAAATATTCCCATTATTTAGATTTTTTTTGGCCAAAAAGGACGAGAACAACTCTGTGAAATGCACATTTATACACTCCATGTAAATGTTATACTGCGTCTGTCAGTCCTGTTGTCAGGCTGATGAAGGCTACAGGATGATGGTAGAGTCAACACATCCAAAGGTTCACGTACAGTCGGCCACACGCCGTCTGGACAATATAACATTCTCCTGAACGACTGAAGGAGCTGAAGACCAAAAAACAAACCATCAAGTGTTCCAGACAGCTCGTCTGATCCACAGTCCAGCTCCTGCTTTTACATTTCAGCCTAATAAAGAGTGTAAATAACATCATTTTAAATCTGTCTGGTGAATTACACCAGACGAGCTGTATGGAAACATTTTCCCCAGCTCTTCATCGTCTTACTGAAGTTGAGATGCCGTCCTGAACAGTGGTCTCTGGCTGTGACACCACCATCATCTCCACGTGCACAACTTTGATTTAAACGTAAAGATTAAAACTTAAAGACACGACCGACTGCAGACGTCCATCAAAGACCACAGACTAAATGTTTGAACCCAAAACCTTTGACCCAGGAGTTCAGACGCCCGGTTCTTCTTCTTCTTCTTCTTCATCACAACATCTCGTTACGTAACGACGGCTGACATGTTCTGAGCATCCTGAGGCGGCTGAGGTGTAATGAAGCTCCTCAGGTACAGAGACAGGAGACTGTGAGCTCACTAATGTCTCCCCCTCTCTCACCTGACTAATGAGTAATTATCCTCAGGAAGCCTCATCAGGATGGAGGTGGGGGAGAGGACGGGCGACGGAGCATTCAGACAGAGAGAGGAGGCAGACGGTGGGTGTCTGTCTCCTCCCTGGGCGTGATGAGGCGCCGCCGCCTGGCTGCTCACGGCGCACCGGCAGCCAGAGAGGAGGCGCTCACGAGGCCGCCGTCAGGAGCCATTGGATGGTTTGATTACAGCGTCTCCCCCCCGCCAGGCTCCATGTTGGCCTGCTTGTCTTGCATCACTTCCCTGATGCGACGTTTACATCTGTCGCTGCTCGCTGTGAGTCACTTCACCACGGATGCACAGCTCCGGTTTTTACTCCCTGAGTTGAGGAACAGTGAGCGATTAGTCGTGTAGAGACGCTGAGGGGACGAAACATCCGACGGATAACTTCAGATTCAGTCATTAAAGGTGATGTTTGTTTGTTTAATACTTCCTGAAAACAGGTTCTTCTTTTAAAGGATCCTCCCGTGGTTCAGTTTGATAAAGATCAGTGACTCACGACAGACAGTTTCTACTAAAATATAACAATCAAAGATGCAGAGACGTCCAGATATTTAGTGCAGATCATGTAAGACAAATTGAGAGAGGTGAGATGGAGATGTGAGGAGGAGAAATGGAGATGTGAGGAGGAGAGATGGAGATGTGAGGAGGAGAGATGGAGATGTGAGGAGGAGAGATGGAGGTGTGAGGAGGAGAGATGGAGATGTGAGGAGGAGAGATGGAGGTGTGAGGAGGAGAGATGGAGATGTGAGGAGGAGAGATGGAGGTGTGAGGAGGAGAGATGGAGATGTGAGGAGGAGAGATGGAGATGTGAGGAGGTGAGATGGAGGAGGGATGGAGGTGTGAGGAGGAGAGACGGAGATGTGAGGAGGAGGAATGGAGGTGTGAGGAGGAGAGACAGAGATGTGAGGAGGAGAGATGGAGGTGTGAGGAGGAGAGACGGAGATGTGAGGAGGAGAGATGGAGATGTGAGGAGGAGAGACGGAGATGTGAGGAGGAGAGATGGAGGTGTGAGGAGGAGAGACGGAGATGTGAGGAGGAGAGATGGAGATGTGAGGAGGAGAGATGGAGGTGTGAGGAGGAGAGATGGAGATGTGAGGAGGAGAGATGGAGATGAGAGGAGGAGAGATGGAGATGAGAGGAGGAGACACGGAGATGTGAGGAGGAGAGATGGAGATGTGAGGAGGAGAGATGGAGGTGTGAGGAGGAGAGAAGGAGATGTGAGGAGGAGAGATGGAGGTGTGAGGAGGAGAGAAGGAGATGTGAGGAGGAGAGACGGAGGTGTGAGGAGGAGAGATGGAGGTGTGAGGAGGAGAGATGGAGATGTGAGGAGGAGAGATGGAGGTGTGAGGAGGAGAGATGGAGGTGTGAGGAGGAGAGATGGAGGTGTGAGGAGGAGAGATGGAGGTGTGAGAAGGAGAGACAGAGGTGTGAGGAGGAGAGATGGAGATGTGAGGAGGAGAGATGGAGGTGTGAGGAGGAGAGATGGAGGTGTGAGGAGGAGAGACGGAGATGTGAGGAGGAGAGACGGAGATGTGAGGAGGAGAGACGGAGATGTGAGTAGGAGAAATGGAGGTGTGAGGAGGAGAGACGGAGATGTGAGGAGGAGAGACGGAGATGTGAGGAGGAGAAATGGAGGTGTGAGGAGGAGAGATGGAGGTGTGAGGAGGAGAGACGGAGATGTGAGGAGGAGAAATGGAGGTGTGAGGAGGAGAGATGGAGGTGTGAGGAGGAGAGATGGAGATGTGAGGAGGAGAGATGGAGATGTGAGGAGGAGGGATGGAGATGTGAGGAGGAGAGACGGAGATGTGAGGAGGAGAGATGGAGATGTGAGGAGGAGAGATGGAGGTGTGAGGAGGAGAGACGGAGATGTGAGTAGGAGAAATGGAGGTGTGAGGAGGAGAGATGGAGGTGTGAGGAGGAGAGATGGAGATGTGAGGAGGAGAGATGGAGATGTGAGGAGGAGAGATGGAGATGTGAGGAGGAGAGACGGAGATGTGAGGAGGAGAGACGGAGATGTGAGGAGGAGAAATGGAGGTGTGAGGAGGAGAGATGGAGGTGTGAGGAGGAGAGACGGAGATGTGAGTAGGAGAAATGGAGGTGTGAGGAGGAGAGATGGAGGTGTGAGGAGGAGAGATGGAGATGTGAGGAGGAGAGATGGAGATGTGAGGAGGAGAGATGGAGGTGTGAGGAGGAGAGACGGAGATGTGAGTAGGAGAAATGGAGGTGTGAGGAGGAGAGATGGAGGTGTGAGGAGGAGAGATGGAGATGTGAGGAGGAGAGATGGAGATGTGAGGAGGAGAGATGGAGGTGTGAGGAGGAGAGATGGAGATGTGAGGAGGAGAGATGGAGATGTGAGGAGGAGAGATGGAGATGTGAGGAGGAGGGATGGAGATGTGAGGAGGAGAGACGGAGATGTGAGGAGGAGAGATGGAGATGTGAGGAGGAGAGATGGAGGTGTGAGGAGGAGATATGGAGATGTGAGTAGGAGAAATGGAGGTGTGAGGAGGAGAGATGGAGGTGTGAGGAGGAGAGATGGAGATGCGAGGAGGAGAGATGGAGATGTGAGGAGGTGAGATGGAGATGTGAGGAGGTGAGATGGAGATGTGAGGAGGAGAGATGGAGATGTGAGGAGGAGAGATGGAGATGTGAGGAGGAGGGATGGAGATGTGAGGAGGAGAGATGGAGATGTGAAGAGGAGAGATGGAGATGTGAAGAGGAGAGATGGAGATGTGAGGAGGAGGGATGGAGATGTGAGGAGGAGAGATGGAGGTGTGAGGAGGAGAGATGGAGGTGTGAGGAGGAGAGATGGAGATGTGAGGAGGAGAGATGGAGATGTGAGGAGGAGAGATGGAGGTGTGAGGAGGAGAGATGGAGAGTGTGAGTAGGAGAGATGGAGATGTGAGGAGGAGAGACGGAGATGTGAGGAGGAGAGACGGAGATGTGAGTAGGAGAAATGGAGGTGTGAGGAGGAGAGATGGAGATGTGAGGAGGAGAGATGGAGATGTGAGGAGGAGAAATGGAGGTGTGAGGAGGAGAGATGGAGGTGTGAGGAGGAGAGATGGAGATGTGAGGAGGAGAGATGGAGGTGTGAGGAGGAGAGATGGAGATGTGAGGAGGAGGGATGGAGATGTGAGGAGGAGAGACGGAGATGTGAGGAGGAGAGATGGAGATGTGAGGAGGAGAGATGGAGGTGTGAGGAGGAGAGATGGAGATGTGAGGAGGAGAGATGGAGATGTGAGGAGGAGAGATGGAGATGTGAGGAGGAGAGATGGAGATGTGAGGAGGAGAGATGGAGATGTGAGGAGGAGAGATGGAGGTGTGAGGAGGAGAGATGGAGATGTGAGGAGGAGAGATGGAGATGTGAAGAAGAGAGATGGAGATGTGAGGAGGAGAGATGGAGATGTGAGGAGGAGAGATGGAGATGTGAGGAGGAGAGATGGAGGTGTGAGGAGGAGAGATGGTGTGAATATCGAGAGACGGATGTGGGAGATGGAGCTGCAGGCAGGAGGAGAATCGGGGGTGAAGGAGGACGATCTGCTGTTGTGACACCAAACAGGAACAAATGAGAAGAAGAAGACGAGCTCCAATAAAACCTGAATCCAACTTCTTATAATCTGGAAACCAAAAGCTTCTTCTGGTTCGTTCCTCCAAACTCCTTCAAACTCAAACATGCATCCAGTTTGAACAGGCTTCATTTAAGTTTATTAACACAACACCATTAAAAAGTTCTAACCCGATCAATGTTGGCACCGTATGTTGAACTCTGTCCAAGAAAAGTCCACGTTCTGTGTTACAGTACCTGGTTCTGTCGCCACAAACTGGCTGGAAAACATCCCGACTCCTGAAAAAGCTCCAGTAGTTTCCTACGTACGAGTGCTGAAAGCCGTCTCAAACAGCGGTCTCTCGACCACGAAGCTGCTCTGTAGCGTCGTCTCACCGCCGTCAGAATCAAAACATCGATCTTTCACTGACCGTCAGAACAGCAGCGCTCGGCCGACAGGAGGCGCTGGTCCAAATACAGCTTCAGTCAACAGAAAAGTGAAAGTTCCTCGCAGCGGCTTTAAACAAACGAGGGCCACATTTTAAAAATGGCGGTCACCATGACAACTACACTGACATCAAACTGTGAAAATGTGTGTCTTTTTCTCAATCTCCATATTTTATTATGTCCAACATGAAATGAAATCCAGAGACGACCAAAAACTGAAACAGTGTGTTTAATCACGTTTCTTTATATTCGTCACATTAAATTAAATTAATTACCAGAAATATTCCTGGTGAACTCGTCCACCTCACAGCTCTGATGACGTCACATTTTGAGCTCCTGATCAGGATCCTCATCCTTTTATCCAGATTTATAAATCTCACAAAGCTTCTTCAACAAAACTCCCTGTTTCCTCACAGTGATCCACAAAGACACGAGAGCAAACAGCTGATCGTATCGAACATACCTGTGAGTACGAGTCTGCTCTCAGAGGAGTCGTGAGGAGAAAACAGCAGCGGGTCAGAGGAGACATCCTTCTTCCTGCCGAGGCTTCCAGGGACAGAGCGGTGATTCTTCATCTCTTATCTGAGCAGGATCTGTGTAGGTCACTGAGGCGGCGTAATGTCTTCCTGGTACCTGCTTAATGACAGGCCTTCCACTCCTCCTCCTTAAAGGTCATGACTAATTCCCTCCATCAGACACCCTGACACGCTGCGGCAGAAAGAGGCCATAAAGCAGCAGAATATGAAACTCCCAAACTTTATGAGGACGGGCTGCTGGGTGAACGCCGCTCTGAAATGGATTATTGCAGAGCCGCAGCCAAAACCTGACACGGCTAATTAAAGAAGGAGCTCCAGCCGCAAAGGTCACGACTAACAGCTTCCTCCACGCCGAGAGGCGCCCAGGTGGAGGCTCAGGTACAAAACTTAGTGCAGAGACCTGACGGGTAATGTCTCCCTGCTGAAGTGTCTATGAGCAAGGCAGCGCTTTTCCAACAGCGGACACTGACCTTGAGAGGAAACTGGTTCAACGTTCGGGTTTATTTTTCAGCATGACTATGAGAAATACTTGTTTCTGATTGGCTGGCAGGTGTTTTTCACAATCATCAGCTGGTCAAGAGTTTTAATTGGCTGACACGCTCGTCTCCACAGTCTCGTCTTCTCGGTGCTCATACTTCTACTTCAGTAAAGTTTTGGAGAACTTCTCAAACAGTGACGTCGACATTTTAGCATGCTAACATTAGCATTTATCTCAGAGTACCGTTGTGCTTGTGTTCAGCCTCGTAGACCTTCACACACTGCAGGCACATCATGTTTTGTTTTTTCATGAGTACTTGCACACAGAAAGCGAATATTACACGGTGATGAAGCTTTTTCACGAGCTTTTGCAACCAACCAACCAATCAGGATGTAGGAAACGGACATCTGTTGATCGTCTGTATTATATGACACAGGATACAAAAGAGAAAGAGTGAAAAGTTGTAAAACCTTTCACACTTGGTGCGAGAGACGAGCGCAGGCCAGGCGAACCCATACGATAGGAAACACTGGTCACTGTTCAGCCTGTGTGAGTGTTGTGTTATGTGTTTAAAGCCAAACCAGGGACATTAGCTATACCAAGAAGTCCTAAACACATTGCGTCAGTATAGCGCCTGCACCGTCTCTGTCCAATAGACCAATAAAATAACACAAAGCAACACTTCCAGTCAGCGTTCAGCAGCAGGATGCTCACCATGTGTCGGCGGTCTGCTGGAGGCCTGCAGGACGCGCCGCAGCCTTCATCAGGCAGACGGGGGGATATTAAAGGACGGGACAGCGGGCGGTCACAGCGGGGCGCAGCGTCCTCCTCTTCCCGTCCAGACGGCAGCAGACGCCTGTTGCTGTCTGCAGCCGGGCGACGCCACATCCTCTGTTTCCCATAAATCAGCGGTGGAGAGCGGCTCTGTCAGGACGCTGATCCTATCAGCCGGCCGGCTTCTGTACAGGTGATGACGTGACGCTAAGTATGCGTGATGACCCCGGTTTATGACAGCGGTTCACAATTAGACACACCCATTCAGCAGCGAGACAGGCCTGATGGAATAATAGCCGCGACTGTCATCCTAATTTATTGCATTATAATGCCACCGGCAGTGTAATATATGGACGCGAGGGACGGCTGTCCAGTCAGCTGCATCAGGACGCTCCTCCTCTGATCTTTTCTTATCTGCACCGTGAACTGAGTATTTATTTAAAGAGGCCTCTCTGGCCTGATTCATTACAGCCTTCCGTCTTCATGTAGCAGTGCGCCACTTATCTGATCCGCCGCAGCCGGCCTGATTTACACTGACACTATCTCCTCTGTGTGGATGCTGAGCCGGCAGAGGCAGGCCGGCTGCCACAACAGCCTCGGGACGCTTTTATTCTCTCCTGCTGAGGCTGAACAGACGCACTTACAGTCGCACCTGAGAGAAAACACACTGAACACATGTCACAGACACAAGACGACAGAAATCAGAGCTTGGTGTCTTTCTTTGAATCCGTCGTAACCTGAGCTGTCTGATGACCACAGGAACCACACAGAGGTCACAGGTTCAATCCCATCAACACCAACACGCCCGACTGTAGGTCACTGTGGACGAATATCAACACACGCTTACGGAAACATATTTACATTCAGAGCATCTAATCTGTCGCTCATCAAGTTAAATACATTCACATTACATTTAGGGCATTTAGCCTTTGTCCAAAGTGACTTACAATAAGTCACAAGAAAGAAACTTACAACATGTCACCGCCGATGAACTGAGAATGAAAAGATTTAAACAAGTTTCAAGCCCTCGTCTGAAGCATCAACAGACAAAATAAATACTCACTGACAATGACTGCTGTAAGGAGCTAAAGAGAACAATAGAAAGATATATGTGTTCAATTAATTCTGTATTTAAATGTGTAAAATGACTTCACCATTGTTCTAAATGTTGTTGAGTTGTGCAAATGTTTCCTCGCTTCCTCAAGGTAACGGACGGTTTCATTTGCTCTCCTGTCGCTGTAACTTCCACTGCTGTCTGACAGCTAACGGACAGTAAAGTAATCTGAGGTCAGCCTCTGAGTGAAGTCAGCACTCAGCACAGACTCTGGTTCTGGTTCTGGTTCTCTGTCTCCTCTCAGTAACGTTACGTTCAGCTCCAGTCAGCAGAACAGAACCTGGAGGTCAGCTCGGATCACTGCTGCAGTCAGGCTGATCGACAGGAGTGAGGATAAATCTCCTTTTTAATCCCAGAAGTTACAAAGTCGTCTCTGAGTTCTCCTCCTGTCGGTGAACGGTTCTGGATCAATATATATTAACAATAAATCAAAATACTATGTCTTCTGTAGAAGGATCAGTGGTACAGAGAACGATCCTCTCAGGAGCCTCTCAGGAGACCAGAAACAGCCAGAAGAGGAAGGAAGGACATAAACATGAAGTGACCCAACAATCAACTAATGATGCTTTAATTGTCCCAGTCTGCGTGTTTAATTGATAAGATCTGTGTTTTGATCTTCTAGAAGATTTATTTTATTTTTTGTCTTTCCTGTCGTTGTTAAACTCTTTCACATTCCCAGAGATCAGCTGCAATCAAACCGTCATCATCAGCGCTGTTTCATTTCCTTTTGTCTGTTCAGCTGCCGACTACCACAGATTTGATTTGCTGCATTCCAAAAAAATGGGAAATGCCAAAAAAAAGCATTATACTGAAAAAATCATCCAAAAATATTTAAGATAACTAAAAGATAAACTGGACAAAGAAAAGAGACTTCCACTCACTGCAGCAGTGCTGACGGTGCTGTGTGACAGTGAGGCGGATTAAAACGTTGAACTGCTCCTTTAAACCGGCTTTTATTTGTTGCTTCCATCAGATTTAACTGTACGGAACCAACATGTTGTAAAATACCCCGCCGGACTAATTAGAACATCAGATGTGTCGTCTAACCTCCGTCATGTCGACACGGAGGTTTTAATTGGCCGACATGTTGTCTCGTCTCACCTCAACAACAACAACAACAACAACAGCAGCGTGTACGACTGAGAAACAACCAGACATCACATTAATGTCTGAGTTTTCACATGTTTCATTAACACATGTTTACAGTGTAGAGACAAATGTTGAACGTCAGCTGTTCATTAGGAGAACCTGTGAGGTGAACTGCAAACATTCCAACATGACCCATAACAGCCGTCACTGCACAGGTTTACAGAGACACATGTGGGTTTACATGAGTACAGACTGCTAACAGCTAAAGCTATCATTCTAAAACAACCTAAAGTTAAATGTACCAAAGTTTAAAAAGTAAATATGCATCATAAATGACATCAGCAGCTGATAAGAGCTCGTGTCAGCAGGTTGACCCACATTTGACTTCACAGCCGAGCAGAACTCCACTGTGTGAACTTAAAGCTCGGTTTGAAGTTATTCGTTCATTTTTTGTTATATTTGTAGAAAATCTCTGAACATCTCGACAGCAATCAATAAATCAAATGATCTAAAGAATACAAGAGTACAGCAGTGTATCTGTGGCTGTCGAAGGCCTCTTTATGAAAAGACTGGTGCAGCCAGAATCCCTCAATGCTAACATGCTAACATGCTAGTGAATGCTACATCTTTCTTAAATCGGTTGGATTCAAACAGAGGTTTGGTTGAGTGTGTGTTTGTGCAGCCGTGTCAGCTGCTCCGGTCCGTCCAGACGCTGCAGGAGGAGCACGTCAGCTCACCTGGGCTTGTTTTGTCGCTGTGTTCGGTGTCACCTTGTACAAATGTTTTGATTCAGAATTGATTTCTTTCTTGCTGAGGCCGTGCACATTGTGTGTGTGTGTGTGTGTGAGGTGGAAGCAGACACGGAGAAGGGAAAGAGGAGTACCTTTTTACGAGCTAACTCCACGCTCTAATGAATACAAATGGGCCCTCATCTGCTCCACTTTGCATGGCTGGTGGAGGGCAGTGTGTGACACCAGCAGGCCCGGCTCCGCGGACACTAAAGGAGCTAATCATTACCCTCTCAGAGCCTATCCATCACCGGGCTGGCCCTACTAATCTGCCTGTGTCTGCACATGATGGATGTTTTGCTACCTCTAATGCCAGCGCGCTCGTGCATGCAGACACATAATCAGAAAGGGAAGTGAAAGCATATCTCATAATTACGATTATGATCCATACAGACGAATTACCACCGAGGGGTTTTTGGCGCTGTGCGACTCGCTCTCTGATGACATTCATAATCATTGATCACTGCGGAGATCCTGCTGGTGATAACAAATGAGTTATGGCAAAGGGCTGGAAGACGGATGGGAGGCGTCTGACGGGACTGGAGACGGGAGGATATATGGGTTAAAGTGAGCCAGGTTTCCCCCAAAGATCACCTCCACCCTGCTGAGAGCCAACAGACACTGATCAGACCTGGTGTCAACATCTGTCCTGACCGATCCCACCACAGCTGTTAGAGCAGGTGGGAACGCTCCCGAGATGGACTGAGGACACGTTTCAGATCCGATCATGTGACCAGCGAAGGACCACCAGCTCCACTGACGTCCTCTCTGAAACCAGAAGGTGAAGAAGGAGACCCAGATACTGAACTAGTAACCACAGCATCACCAGACTCCCTTAACAAATTGCCTAATTTTAAGAGTGGTTGAGTGAGGACAAACTTAAGAAACTTTGTGAATCGGCTACAACAAATTCTAAATCATTGGTACCATCTTGTAAATTCGGCATTAAATGCAACACCTGAAGTTGTTTCTGTCCCTCAAAAGTGTTGATTTGTTGTGTCTAAAGCTTCTTTTACCTGCCATCATGTAGCAGCTGTTTGAACAGACTGCTTCAACTGATTTACACTCAATTTATAAAAGAAAGTCGCCAGACTCCCTTGAAAAATCTCTCAATTTTGTGAGTTGTTAGCGTTTTACAATGTTTATGTTTTAATTTCTTCTGTCTCTGATAAATTCTTCATTATTTGGGCCCTTTTGTAAATCAGGTTCTTTCTCTCTTTGTGTAAAATCCAATCTGTTTGTCCCAATAATGTACATGTTTATCTGCAGATAGAGCTGAAAGTGAGATCAGATGGCTCGGGGTGGATGTTGAACCGGGTCTGAACGGCTCACACAGACCTCGGGGCTGGTGTGCTTTGGGGAAGCCGGGCTCAGACAGACTCTGCAGAGGCCGGTGTTGTTTGTGCAACCTATTCCAGCCTAAACGCAGATTTACTGAAGCTCTTCCGACATCTTCTGAAGACAATGAGCCTTCAGAGTGAAAACAAAAGCCTGCAGAAGGGCTGAATGTATTCATCTAGCACACGGAGAGAGAGTCAGGAGGAGGGAGGAGGGTAAACAAGCCGAACAAACCTCTTCCTGAGCTGAGCCACAGCGCCAGCTTGCTAATTTCCGCCTCCTGGTCAGGCGTTGTTGATTCCAGGAGACTCTCTCTCTCTCTAAGTGAGCGTCTGGAGGGGAGGGGTGGTGTTCGGGGGCTGGTGGGAGCGTAATCCTTGGCCTTTTCATTGGCCTGTAATGATTCCGGAGCTCAGCGGCTAATAGGGCATTATCGGGGCCCCCGCCTGGCCGGACAGCTGATTAATGTCGGAGGAGAAGACACGGGGCCCGGCCGGGGCCTGATAAAAGGGCGCAGGGATTGGAGGGAGCAGGATGATGAATGAGCTACAGAGCCCACGCCCGTGTCTCATTAGCGCGCCCCTGCTCTTTGGCGTTGAGCTAATGTAGCGCGTCGGCGCTGTGGCCGGCGTGGCGAGCAAGAGGAGGCTGTGAGGAGGAAGTGGACACGAGAGAGAGAGGGAGGGTGATAGTGACCTGTCGGAGGAGGAGGAGCTAATTGAGGAGAGGTTGCTCACACACCCGTCACCATGACAACCACACTGCACACCTCCGTGATAACGGCCTTATGTAACACGTCCACAGTAATTAGCTTAGATTTAAAATGCATCTTTTTTCTTTTTGTTTCAGCCGACTGAACAGTTACCGAAGTGTTTGGTTGTTGATTTTCCAGATATGAAATATGTGTTAAACGTGAGAAGGAGACTGTCATGTGCACATCCGTGTGTTTGTGTTGCCGTGGTGGAGGTGGAGGTGGAGGTGGAGGTGGGCGATGCAGCAGCAGCAGGCGGAGGCCTCCTCCTCATTTGAATGTGAAAGTATTCTGCAGCGTGTCGTCAGACCGTCCCGCTCGGCGCTGTGACCCCTCTGAAGCGGGCCGGGGTCAGGGTTCAGTCCAGGACAACGCCCCCTATCACTGCTGGTGTCACTCACATGATGTCACATTAGCCTCTGAGCCACGAGGCCGACGGCACCTTAACAATAATCTAATTAAGTATCAATGAGCTCCGGCGCCCTGATGTAATGGGCTCTTTATGGGCGGGGGCCGGGGGAGGTGGTCGTACAGCTGGTGGCAGTAAATGAGACAGGATACATCCTCATAAATGTTTAGCATGTGCCACACACACACACACACACACACACACACACACACACACACACACACATAAAAGGTGTGATGAACTCTTTCTGATCACATAAACTGGAGCTGTATTTAGTGACCGTATTCATTTAACAACACAAAGATATAAAGGACATTTATATTCTGCTTCTCTAGTTCAGATCATGTTCACATCAGGATGTGGAGCTGCCAAACAGCCGACCACAGTTTGAGTCAGATTGTTAAAGACACTGAGGATATCAAGCTGCATTCATGGTGTGAAAACAGTGTTGCAGGTACTTCCTACGACCAAAACCGACTATTTATCACAGGAAGTGAAATATGTTTAATATATTTTAACATGTTAAAATACATGTCTCTTCTCTTGATTTCATCCTGAACCAACAGATTCTTGAACACGGTGTCAAACTCTATTCAAACACTTTAATCTCAGCAGCTCCGGTGAAGATTTCAGGTTTAAAAAGGGTGTAAATAACAGATCAGGCTGTGATCTCTTCTCTTCTGCAGACTTTTTGAGCATTAAAGCATTTAAACCTGTTTTAGTAGTGACCCAAAATAAAACTATGAACCTGAAAATGAGCCGAATAAAACAAGCTGGACCATGTGTCGAGGGTGGAGATAACATCTTGAGGTTTGAGATGTGTTCTCTGCTGCAGACTGTGATCACAGCAGACAAGCTGTACGGAGACATCTGATGTTTTAAATCAAGTCTCCAGAACTGTTCTGTGGACTACGACACTTCACCTGACTTTATATCATCAGGAGGAGGAGATGATTCCATAAATCTGCTTAGAAATCCTCAAAAAGTCTCTCCTTACATGAGCAGAACTTGCTTTAGAAACATCACGTTTTTAACTTTTCCTCAGTCTCACAGTGATCCAGTGAGAGTTGTCTGTACATCCATGAGTACACTGCTAACAGGAAGTGCTAACAGCTGATTCGGCAAAGTTTTAATGGACTTCCCATCATCATGTACTTTTTTGGGATGAACTGCTCCTTTTTAAAGTGGACTGACTGTCAGCTGACAGCAGCACTGTTGAGATAATCAGACCTGCAGGTTTGTTCTGCAGAGTGTCGACGCCGCTGTATATCATCACGATTATCAGGCTGAGCGGAGTTCGACTCGTGCATCGACAGAATAACACATTAATGAAATGACAGTTACCACGGTGACGTTCTCAGCTCTTAAAGAGACATCAGGATGGAGTAATTGTGTACAGAATAATAATGAGGCGAGGATTGAGCCCTGTGGGGCTCCACCAGGGAGTTCACCTCCTGAAAATATGAATAATTAGATTAGTCAGAGAAGAAAGGAAACAGTGAGAAACAGGCTGTGAGAGCGAGTGTGTGTGAAGGGTAAATGTGTACAGTGTGTGTGTGTGTGTGTGTGTGTGTGTGTGTGTGTGTGTGTGTGTGTGTGCTCACTGTGGGTGGCAGCGCGGCACAGTTGTTTAGGGATATATGACCCCATGGGGGGGTCAAAGGTTTATTAAAGAGCCTGTAAGTACTCGTTCAAAATAGAGCCCTGACCCATTACCCTCACTCCCCACCCCCCACCTGCTCCACACACACACACACACACACACACACACACACACACACACATATACACAGCAGAAGCACCAACACACACTCACATGCTCACTTTGCACCTGTTCAGGAAGTAGATGAGTTCCTGGTGCAGAATAAACACTGAAGCTTTGTACTCACACACACACACACACACACACACACACACACACACACACACTGTATGATGACACAAATATAACATAGTTGTACATTAATATAATTATATTTATTATTAATAAATGTCCGTGTGGTTTGTGTATTTTATTAGTGAGATTAGTTATTAAAGCTAAAATACACAGAGATGTGACACTGTTGGAATTTAGATTTGATTAGATTAAACTTTATTGACAACAACATGAAGGTTCGTCGTCAACTATAAAATAAATCACCAACTATTTTTGATATTCGATTTATCAGTTTGAGTAAAAGAGTCAATATTCTCTGATCTCTGAAACTGAAGATATTTGAGAATGAAACAAGACGTTTTTCACCATCTTCTGACAAACAACTAATCAATTAATCGAGGGAATAATTGACAATAAAGACAGACTTCAGCTGCAGCCTCACAGAACAGCAGCTGAAGTGTACACAGATGTAAACAGAATAAATGATAAACCAGTGATACTTGAGACACACGAGACGATATGAGAAGACTCTGCTCCTGTTTTGTTCATGAAACGTGTGTAATCACACAGTGATGAACGACTGAATGAACATATGTATGATTTTTAAAGATTAAGATAAAATGTGGTTAGAACATCACCGTGCTGATGATCTGTTCAGTGTGAAGGTTCAGGACACATGATGAGAACAGTGTGATTTCATTCTGTTCTCAAATATTTGATTGAAGGATGTTGAAGATGTATTTTCCCTCCTCTATGATGAGCCTCTTATCAGCGTCTAAATCAGCTGAAGTGCGTCAACGTTTTAATGATCCGTTGCAAATCCTGGTAAAATATGTTCCAGCTTCCATCTCTGAACCGGTCTGGGACGTCTTGTCACTGGTAACCACAGATGATTTTTATACGTACGTTTACTAAAAAGGCTCATCAGGTTTTCTAACAGTGATATACAACACTTAGATGTTGGACAGGATTCAGGCAGCTCTGTAAGAAACAACATGGAGGTCAGTGCAGTAAAGCTTCGGTAATAAAGCTCTAAATTCTGATACAATTGCGTAAAAATGCACAAATATTTTCTTTTTATTTTAAAGATGTTTGGTTCGTCTTCACACGTCGTCAAGAATCAGCTTCTGGTTGGATCTGAGATGTGAACATCAGCGACATCGACCCGATAAAGATCTGAGCGGCTGCGTGGGCGCCGCCACATGTAAACATCAAGTGGAATCAGAAGGTCAAGCTCTAGTTCTCCTTTGGATCACTGATCCTCCCCCTCCTCCCCTCCTCCCCCTCCTCCCGTTCCCATCCTGAAGAAGCACAACAAGAGCTTCTCTCCAGTCTTATTAAAAGAGGCTGCTCTCTGCTGTGAAGCATTGATGTCTAGACGGCTCCTCGGCCATGAAAGGCTCGGAGGCCTCGTCCCTCGCGCTCATCCTCTCCTCCCTTTGTCTCGTCCCTGTGTCCCTCCGTCTTCCCCGCTGGCTCGGGACAATTACCAGCCAGCGCTACTTCCTAAACGTGTCGTCAGGGGCCGAGCGGTTCCCCGTCGGGGGCCCCGGCAGCCAGGGTCCGAGGGCGGGACCCCCGTGATCGACCATGCGGAGCCGCGACACAAGAGAACGGCTGGCTGCCCTCCGAGGCCGGGCGGATGCAGGTGTCAATCACTGCAGCCGGGCGGAGCTGACAGGACGCTGCATATTTATCTGGATCTCACCACCTTATTTTCATCTAGATAAGAAATGTTTGGAGCAACATGAAGGTTCACAGCTCGCACCGCCTGCCTCCACGTCTTCCTCCCTCTCAAATTGGATCCTGCGTCTATCTGGGAGCGCCGCCTCCCCGGGCTTATCACGAGCTAATGACTACATCGCACACCAGCGAGGGGGAGGTCCAACAGTGTGTCTCGCTCTTTTCATGCCAGAGGGGCCTCCGGCACAAAAGGCCGTCCACAAAAGAGCCCTCTTATTCTCTCATTATTGACACTCTTAATTGTTTGTGCTGTCTGATAATGGCCCTCAAAGCCTCGCCGTATCAGCAATAACCTTCTGTCTCGGCTGTATGGCTGGATTGATGGCGGTGGCGGCGGCGGCGGCGGCGGCGGGGGCGAGGAGGGCTGAGGATACTGTAGCACTGCTGGGGGACTGGAATAGGTTTCTCTCTCTGCAAGGTTGAAGTCGTCTGTATTCATAACCGATTTCTGCAGGAGAGCGTGCGGGTGTGCAGCCCTGCGGAGGTCACCGGGGAATCCATTTCCATTTTGTTTATTAGCAGCTTTGTGTGTTTGCCGGCGCCGGCGCTCAGAACCACGGGCGCTCTGCGATATTGTTGTCTTATTAATTACGTGCGGGGGTGTAAGTACAAATCTCCTGATACGTCAGGCGCGCTCTTCAAACGCGCTGCTTTATTACGAGAGGAAGCGTTAGCCTTAATTAAACGACACACTTTTATTAGCGCGGCGTGTAATGGCGGCTTCCGCTGCTGTCAGCGGCGAGCGGCTGACGCTGGTGGTGATGCCAGTCAGCGGCCTCCAAGAAATCAGAAGTGTCTAATCCCATTTCAACTGGTGTAATTAGAGCGATGCTGCTGTCGTTAGGCAGCCACAAATTGCCCACTTACCCCGGCTTATAAATATTTGAGAGACACTTCTTATAAATTGTCGGGGTATTGAAAGGAATTCTTCGCCTGAAAGCAAATTAATAAGTTATTTATGAGGAGTGTTAATCAGTTATCTGTTCGCATTCATCGCTGCAGCTGCAGTTTATCTGAGCAGGTCGACTCATCGAGACGACGGACGACACGAACAGACAGTCGACTTCACAAAGTTTCACTCACGCAAAGTAATTGGTCACACACACACACACACACACACACACACACACACACACACACACGTTAGTCCATCAGTCTGAGGAGATCTGATTTATTATTTATCCATATCTGCAGCTGATGGGTCTCCCTGAACTCTTGTGTGGTTGCTAGCTTACGTAGCGCGGTCGTCATCTCCTCCTCCATGCTGATGACAGTCAGGCAGGTGAAGTCTTCTCCTGAACAGCTGGAGTAGCTGGAGACTTGTTTTAAGATGGAAATGGAACAGATAATAAATAAAACTCCACCGAATCAGCTGTTAGCACTTCCTGTTTGCAGTGTGCTCACAGATACAGACAGCTGTCACTGGAAGGTACAAACAGGATGTTTCTCAGGCAGGTTCTGCTCATGTCAGGAGCGTCTTTCAGAGGATTTCTAAGCAGATTTATGGAGTCATCATCTCCTCCTCCATGATGATATAAAGTCAGGTGAAGTGTCGTAGTCCACCGAACAGTTCTGGAGCTTCACAGTAAAACACAGCTGAAGCAGCTGGAGACAGCTAGATGTTATTTAGCTTGTGCTCCCACTGTCACGGCGGGGCTAGTAGAGGACGTGGAGGAAGGACCCAGATGCACAGACGGGAGATCAAGGTTGCGAAGGTTCAAAAAAGGATTTAATTCTCAAAAGGCAAAAACATGAACATGGCATGGCAATGACAAACAATGACGAGAGACAGACTGAACAAAAACCAGGACTTAAATACATGACACAAATGAGGGAACGAGAAACAGGTGAGACACGAGAGGGCAGGTGCACGTAATCAAACCAGAACAGGGAAGAGGAGACATGACACGAGACCTACAAAATAAAACAGGAAGTGACCAGAACTAAAAACATGAAACTTGACAAGACAACACAGAACCATGACTCCCACTTCAGACGGCGTGCACGCTAACACGTTTAGCTCAGCAGCTAACAGAACTTACAACATGAGCGTCACACTGTGTGGAAGAAGACTTGAAACTACAGGTTGAGATCATAAACTCATCAGGAGAGAAGTCGGGTCATTTTCTCATTTGCTTACATACAATCCGACTTCTTTTTGAAACCAGTGGAGTCGCCCCCTGCTGGCCACAAGGAAGACAAAGATTAGCCTCTGTAATGTAATAACGTAGAAGTACCGTATTCCACCAGTTAATAGCCGGGCGTTAAATACGCAGAATCAGCTTTGACCCAGGCGTTTAAAAGAACCAGGCGGCTCTTCGCTGCAGGCCTTTATTTATTTCTCCACAGACCTGCACCAGGCCATTATTGTGATGACAGTTGTATTTCACAACTCCAAGCTGAAACGTAGCGTCATACTTTTTATTTTTCTTCCTTCTTACGTTATCATTTATGTCCATTTGCTGTCCGTCCTCCTCCGTGTTGACCTGTCCTCCGCTGTGTGAAGGTGGGGCGTTAAACTCGAGTCGTTCTCTCTGACAATTCCTGTTTTTTGTCAAAATAAGAGTCAGTCGGTCATCTAAGATTACGGTGCACCCTTTTCTAACGTTAGCTACTTCTCTTATTGTGACAGAAAACGGAAGTGCCAACTGTTTACTTCTGCAGAAATAATGCAAATAATCGCCCCGGCGGTTATTCGGGTGGGCGTTTAATACGCAAAAAGGGCGTCTGACCCCAGGCGTTTAAAAGAACCAGGCGGCTATCTGCGGCCCGGAGATTAATTGATGAAATACGGTATAAAGTAGCATAAGTGAGGTACAATTACATCAAAACTATTTAATGAATGTGTAAAGGTAACTTCCTCGTGTTCACCCACCACACATACACCAGTGACTGTATATTAATGATTAACGTATACGGCAGCAGATGTTGGTGTCAGACCTGTGAGGAGGCGTCACAGTGAGAACGTACAGTCAGTGTTCAGTGTGTCGCTGTAGATATCTGCAGGCGATGAGAGCAGCGAGCACAGAGGCAGAACTGAACAGGTCTATTTGTGGAGGCTGAACTGTACGCCAGCTTTTCAACACTCCCGCAGAGAGAAGATCATCTGAGAGCCTCCAGCGCCGGGACCAGAGGAGACCAGACCGCTGCAGGGACCGGACCGCTGCAGGGACCGGACCTCTGCAGGGACCGGTGACGAACCGTGTGATCACAGAGGGAGTTTAGTTTGAGGTGTGGACACAACGTTATAATGACTCTGTCAGTGAGGGACGAGGACGAGACCAACGTTTAGTGTTGTCAACGTAAGAACTGAACGAGCCTCTTGGACGAGAGCTGAGACGTCTTCAAGACAGTGAAACACGTCCAGTTGTCCACTCTGATAATATCTAATCAGTCATCATCGACGAGTTTGATATTTACGATTTGTGTGAGTTGTTACAGTTGTCACCTCGAGATTGTCAAAATCACTCGAATATTCAGTCACGACTTTGAAAATAAACTCTTGCTGGCAGTTCTTCGACTTTAACTCCACACTGCTCGTCGTCTTCAACAGCTCGCCTCTCGTGAGATTTCAGAGCGAGACTTCAACTCGAACTACTCGATTATTAAACAAGCAGAATCGTTTCTGTGATGTCATCAACCTCAGTCAGTGATAAAAACACTCCTACTGCGTCACAGTTGTCTTCTGGAGTGATTCCAGGATTTGAGGATTTGCTGCTTTCCTTTGTCAGTCATGTCAGTAACTTAGGAGTCTTTGGGTTTTGGACTGTTGGTTGGACAAAGAAGACATTTGGAGACGTCACTTTCTTAATTTTCTGACGTTTCATACAGTAAACGATTAAAGGTTTGACCGGGAGCTTCTGTTTATTGTGTATTCTTGCAGCCACCTTCTCACAAAAGATGATGACGCAGCAGCCTCGTTCCTAAAGTCATCGTCGGCACAATGTTTTAATTTCAGGACTGTTCCGACCCGAGTTAGTTGGAATCTGAAGACACAGAAACAGCCGATCTTCTCACTGATGGTCATCGAGAGGCATCGTTATTAATCGAGTCTGTTTCACTGTTTCCTGACCAGTTAAAGGATCCTGAAAGCAGCTGCTCCTGCTGTGTGATTGGACCTGATACTGTGTGTGAACACCGGCCTGATGGAGTCAGCGGCCTGATGGAGTCAGCGGCCTGATGGAGTCCCCGGCCTGATGGAGTCAGCGGCCTGATGGAGTCCCCGGCCTCCTCCCGGCCTGCAGCCCACCCACAGTCAGCCTGACCCTCGCTGCATGCTTCACTCTCGCTCTGCGTCCACTCTCAGGCTGCTTCTCGATGTGACGATGTGCGTCTGACACGTTTTAATTTGCATGTTTCCATCCCTGACACCTCCACAACACACACACACACACACACACACACACACACACACACACACGTGTATATTTAGTCAGCGTGGAGACTAAAACCGTCCTGATGCACACGAGCTCTCTTCAAACCGGCCGCAGACGGACGGATCCTCTTACAGTCCTGCTGCTCTGTAACTCACTCAGGGCGACGACGGTGATGAAATCAGCTCCTTTTCCCTGACACACACACACACACACACACACACACACACACACACCTCCATAGTCTCAAAGCTCAGACAGCTGGACGCCTTCGTAGCAGAAAGTCTTTAACGGGTCAAATCATTTCTTTATTCTGCCGTCAGGATGAACAAGATGAAAACTAAACACATGGAAACGCTGCTTATTTAGTCTTTTTCTTAAACACACTACGTGATCTCTGCTGCGACACCAGAAGAGTCTGACGCTGCTGTGCTGAAGTTAGTGAGCAGACTTTCATCAGTCCGTCTGCAGAGGAAAGACTTTCCTTCCTCTGGTTTTTCGTCTTATTACTTTCATCCGTCTGTAATAATGAAGATTAGCTCGCCTCTGCTCGCACCGGGCTGATTATCTGCAGAGGTCGACTGATTTTCTGTGTGAAAATCTTTCATATCAGTAATTTGTGAAGTATTAATTTCAGCAGAAATCTGCCGTGTATCTTTCTGAACATCGTCCTGATGTCATTAATCCAACAGAGGCTGGAGCCGGAGAGAGGAGCTGACATGATTCACTTCTGTGTGTTTTCTGTGATTATGAAAGATTCATTACTTTATATTTGGAGCCATTTGTTCGCAGGCTTGTAAACAGTTGACACAGAATCCAGTTTAATAATGTTGGAGCGCGTGTTTGTCAGATCGCCACGTTTGAATGTGGCCGCGCGATAAGAGAAACGCTCCGCAATGCAGGAAATTGGTGTTGTTGACAGGTGTGTCGGAGGACGAAGGCAGGCCGCAACACAAAGATGAGAATGATTTCAACGTGGATAAATGGAGGCAGCGCAGACGTGCCAGCCAATTTGTTCATGCCAACGGCCCAAAACCTTTGAGCTGAAGTCCGTCGTTAGAAGAAAGCAAAACACAAGTCGCTTATGCAAATCCACAGGACACAGAGCTGTGATACAATAACTGAGAGGAAGACGAGCGAGGAGGAAAGCGTTTCAGAGCAGGGAGCCTAATTTAAGCCAGGCCAGAGGCCAGGTGTCCAGCTGGAGCTGCCACGGTGCCACGGCAGCGCAGGGTAAACACACATTCCTCCCACAGGAATGTGTCCATATATACTGTGTGTGTGTGTGTGTGTGTGTGTGTGTGTGTGTGTGTGTGTGTGGTTAAGGTTCCTGTGTGATAAACACAGTGTGTGAAACAACATGAATATATAAAGCAACATAAAGTGAAAACAAAATTCCACATATGAACTGAAACACAGTGTTCAGCTGCTCAGACGCACAACAGCAGACACACACTTCTTACCACCCCCCCCCACACACACACACACACACATCTACGACTCACACACTGACAGACACACAACACAGATACAATCTACTACACAACTGTGCTGCATGTTGTGTCTCTCTGTGGTAGATTTGTGTGTTTGTGGCTGTTCTTCATCTCTTTATAGTTGTATGAACGTCACTGTAGTCATTTCAACCCTCTGTAGTAGTTTTGAGTCTCTCTGTTGTCATTTTGTCTCGTTGTGATTGTGTTGTGTGTGTTTCTGGTTGTTGTCGTTCTCTTCCTAGTCGTTTGAATCCCTCTCTGTTTGTTTTGTGTCTTTATGGACGTTTAATTGACTTTCCAACGAGAACAGTCCCTTCAGACAGACGGCTCCTCTGACACTCTGGGCTCTTGGGCCTGAACCCAGTAGGCCCGTTTCATTACCCATCCATGATTATAGTCTACACACACACACACACACACACACACACACACACACACACACACACGCAGGCTGCACAAACACAGGTGCATGCAGCAGCAGTAAGGTGCAGGTGCTGCCCTTCCTCTCTAACTAACACACACACACACACACACACACACACACACACACACACACACACACACACACATTCCTCACATAGCCTCCCTGAGCCTGAGGAGTGTCCGGCGAGCTGCTGCCCGCCCGTCCTGACCTCTCTGGACGCTGGACGAACCTCCCACAGACGGGACAGGTGGCAGCAGAGGAGCTGAGGTCTAAAACAGACCCGACCCCTCTCACCTCTCGGCTTCAGACCCCCGACCCCCCCGACCTCTGAGGCACCTGCGCAAGCTGCTCCACGATACCAGGACAACCTGTTGCCATGCACCATCGAGCCCGACGCCAAACACACCGCACACGCATGTACTGCAAATGAAAGTTCAGCTCCGACAAACACACACAGGGAGGACGTGTGTGTGTGATCGTTCTTTAAGTCGAGTGTGTTACTGAACCAGTCAGCTGACTGTCTGTGTGTGTGTGTGTGTGTGTGTGTGTGTGTGTGTGTGAGCTGTGAATGTGAACCTGTCCTGTATTTTCCCAGCGGTCTGGACACCAGAGCTCTCTGGGAAGCAGGAGCTGGTCAAAGGGCAGGTCACAGAGTCACAACACGGAGGGTGGAAAGAGTCCAGCTGCAGGCTGCTGCTCGCCTGTTTACTGCTGCTGCTCGCCTGTTTACTGCTGCTGCCACCGGCCTGCTGGTACAGCAGCACCGACAGGACGGGAGCTCCGTCTCCAGGAGGAGGAGGACGGGAGGTTACTGAGGAGGGCAGAAACATCAGAGCTGAGCTGTGATGTGCTTCAGTCCTGTTCCTCTTACATGGATCAGCTTGTATAATAACAATGATTTAACATCAGTCCTTTACAGCTGTTTAAAATATATCTGGATCTCCTGACAAAGCAACCGATCCTCAATCCTGCACCTGCAACACGTCCATCTTGTTGACAGTCAGCTGTAAACTCAATTCTGTCTCACTTCACGTGACACCAGCGAGCTCGCTTCACTTTACAACAAAAGGAGAGCGTTCAGTTTGATCTCTGACGGTCCTGAGGTGTTCACTGTGCTGGTGGAGGAGAGGATTCATATTTATACAATATTAACATGTTCAGGCTCAAAGTTCATCAGTGAAGCTTCTCCAACAGTGTTGGTTCATCTGTGCTTCTGTGTAAAATGACGGCGTACCCACAGCTAACCTCTCCGCAGGTGCTCGCTCGACCTGATGGACGCCTCCCCAGACATGTGACTGCACATCACCGTGACGCGGACGCAGCGGCTGATTGGTTCACTTGGAAGCACATGGAGCCACTTGTGTAGCTCACGTTGTGCTCTGCACGGAGTCAACATGCACCGTGAACCAGCCTTTAGCTTCTCCAACAGGCTAACAGCGTTAGCTTCTCCGACAGTTGTGGTTCGAGTAGCTCAAAAACCTCAAAAAGATTGGAGGCCATAAAACCAAAACAATGAGCTATAAAATGCTAATAAGCTCCATACTGCAGAAGAGGAGCTGCTGGTGGTGATGATCCTCTGTGGGTTCATCAGGACAAACTCCAAACCTTCAGATAATCACAGTGGTGTGAGACGTTATTAACATGGAACTACAGATCAGTGAAGCTTTTATTCAAACAGATGAAGTTTCTGTGCCACCTGAACACACAATGTGCAGTAAAGGTTCTGTTAGAAAACGTTCAAGGTCGAGCAGAACAGGTCTTTTGTCTCCGGAGCCGGTTTGGGAGATTGTGTGAGAGCAGATTCAGACTCATTCAGATGTGATGAGACTCGGAGCTGGAGACGCTGCAGCATGACAAATCTGCAGATTACCCCGCGGGCCCGGCCTTTGTTTTCATCCAACTTACACTCATGTGTTTTTTGAATATCAACTTCCACATCTACGATGCATAAATTCATCTCACATTCAGCAGAGAGGGCGGCGATTCCATGCAGAGAGACGGGGCCTTGGGTTTCAGGAGGCCATCAGGCCCCCTGCTGGGTTTCTCATCCAAACTCATTTGGATGTGTGACTGGGAACGAATCAAGGAGAATTACTTCTACTCAGCCGAAAAGCTATCTCACATGCACAAACAGCACACACACACACACACACACACACACACACACACGTACACACACACACGTCCACAAACATAAGCAGACCGCGCTGCATCATCTTTCATGGATTTTCAGGATTCTTCAGGTAAAAGAAAGAAAGAAAAGCTGAGCGTTTGAACTTTTCTGCTCTCTCTTCATTTTTAAACGCTCTCATGTAAAATCACCTTCTGGACTCTTCCTGTTTTTAGGCTAATGTAACCACGGCGAGCGCCGGGGGAGTCTTTAGCCTTCGTCTTGGCCGTGACTATCCAAATAATTAGCTCTTGTGGGACAAGGTCCAAATAATTCATCATAGCTGGAAGCTTTTTATTGGATTGAACGATATCTGAGGTGGAGCCCAGCAGGGCAGGTCTGAGGAGGAGCTGAGCATCAGGACTCAGCTGATGCTGGAAACAAAAGGTTGTGAACTTCAGTGACCTTCAGACTGTGGACGTAAACCAGGACAGCTGGAGTTCAGAGTCTCCTGAACATTTTTACAGACACTGAGCGTTAACGAGGCCGTTTACAGAAGAGGGTTTAATTCAGATGCTACCTGACGTACGATGACTCTCACAGTGTGTAACGTTGACAGAAACTGACTGTATGAGGTGTGAATTATTGTGGATAATCTAACTGAAGGTGTTTATATACAGGATTCAGACAGGAAAGAGAAGGTTTTACAAACGATTCACTCGTCATTACAGGATTATGAAACTCATAATGAAATACAACCGATGAAATGTCTGTCAGACTTGTGGCCGTGTGTCTTTCTGGTTTGAGTAATAAAACTAAAAGTGATACTGTGAAAAGTGACTTAATCAAGAAACAGAACGTGTTTTCTTTTTTAAAAACATGATTAACAGGAGTTTGTCTAAACCAAGAGCCATTTAAAACAGTGTAGAAAAGTACAGCCGATCTTTAAATCCGTCAGCTGTTTACCTCCACACTTTATCACGTCAGTGTCAGATCATCTGTTGGTGCTGTTTGTGGAAGAGGAACTTATTTGTCTTCTAGAATCAGGTCCAACCAGGTTTAGACAACTAAAAGTCAATCTTTCACAGCTTCACACAGCTTCCTGAAGTCCTGTCGCTGCAGTGGGTGTTGCCAGGTTTGCCTACTGATCATATCTGGCAACTGGATCCTGCTGTAGAGAGCAGAACTTCTCTCTGCTTTAAAGACAACACAGCTAGCTTAGCTTAGCCTGCTGCAGCAGACGCTTTCCCCTCGAGTCATTATCACGCCGTCGGATGGTAAAATCAAGTTTTCTGAAGTGATTTATAAAGCTGTGTTTATAATGAATGGAGAGGTTAAGGTAACTGATTTAGAGCTCGGGCCTTGGACCGGTTCTGATTTCATGCAGATCAATAAACCTGATCAATTAAACAACTGAAGGAATCAGTTAACGTCGGTCTGACACCCTGCAGCCTCACAGCTCAGCCCAGGAGCTGCACAGCTTTCACACACACGCGAGGTGAACTGTGTGTGTGTGTGTGTGTGTGTGGGCCTCCTGCGGTGCTGCCCGGCTGTATTTTCCACAGAACCTCTCAGATCCTCTCCGGGTTCTCTTGTCTCGAGGATTTCCCAGCAGCCCCTGCGGCTCTTTGATGTTTCATGTGCAGTTCAGTGTGTCGGGCTGAACGGACGCCGGCGGATCAGGACCACCTGCACTCTCTCCTCCATGCTCCATCATTTAACGGGCCCGGGACAGCTGCCCCTCAAACTCCACGCGGGACGAGCAGAAACAGATCCGAGGCGCTCGGTGCAGAGGTGCTGTCGGACTGTGACGGCCGGTTCTGGTTCACGCGAGACCAGAACCGGCTTCACTTGTTGCTGAAGTGAAATAAAGTCCAGAGCTGCAGAGGAAAAACCAGAACACAATTCCTCCTTAACACATGACCCAGTTTCACCCAAATCACTGAATAAGGTCATGAAGTTGAGTTTCTGTACAGAACTGTGAGGTCCGGTCCGGAGAACACAGTCCTGCAGCATTAATGAGTTTCCAGGAAGTTAAAAACTCTAAAACACCATTAAAACACGAGTTGTTCTGCCACCGTTGGGCCTGATTCAGGTGAACAGGTGAGATGTGGAGCGAGACAGGTAACCTTTGAGGTGGGACGTTGGTTTTTATTACATCTGGGGTCTTATTTTTCTATCTTGTGGGCGCAGAAATCCTAAAATCCACAAATCAGTGAGCGTTTTTGCACTTCAGGTTCCTTCAGCTCGAACTTAATTGATTTTTTATTTGGTTTTCTGTAAAATGGTCGTCAAAACATGTCGTCCGTTTGTAGGCTAACATTAGCTTTTGACTGCTACACATTTAATTTACGGCTCAAACATCACACAGTGGTGTTCATCTGTGGAGATTATCTGGATGAACAGAACCTGGAAGTCTCAAATTTGAGATTATTTTCTGCAATAATCCAAAATACAGTTCAATAATCCCACAGAGGAACCAGAGAGATGCTAACTTCAGGGTCGGCTACAGAAGGGAAGGTAGAGAGAGTAATGAAACAGCGGGAGAACGAGACGTTAATGCAGCTTTAAATACAAAATATGAATGAGAGCTGGTTAATAACGAGTGTATAAAGTCATTCAGTGGGTCAGAAATACTCGTTTCTGAAAGTATCTTCCAACTGCAAGTTCAATTTTAAAATCAATGTGTTGGAATAATGTTTACTCGGCTGCAGAAATAAACTCATCTTCGACTGAAGAGGATCTGTGGAGTCGTTCGTTCACGTTCACAGACTCTGAACTAACGTCAGATACTGATGATGTCTCCAGCGTCCAGCAGCGTCAAACAACTTCAACACGTCGTCCAACAGCTCACGTCACGTTACAGTCAGCTCACGTCACGTTACAGTCAGCTCACGTCACGTTAGTCAGCTCACGTCACGTTAGTCAGCTCACGTCACGTTACAGTCAGCTCACGTCACGTTACAGTCAGCTCACGTCACGTTACAGTCAGCTCACGTGCACGTTAGTCAGCTCACGTCACGTGCAGTCAGCTCACGTCACGTTACAGTCAGCTCACGTGCACGTTACAGTCAGCTCACGTCACGTTACAGTCAGCTCACGTCACGGTACAGTCAGCTCACGTCACGTTACAGTCAGCTCACGATCACGTTACAGTCAGCTCACGTCACGTTCAGTCAGCTCACGTCACGTTACAGTCAGCTCACGTCACGTTACAGTCAGCTCACGTCACGTTACAGTCAGCTCACGTCACGTTACAGTCAGCTCACGTCACGTTACAGTCAGCTCACGTCACGTTACAGTCAGCTCACGTCACGTTACAGTCAGCTCACGTCACGTTACAGTCAGCTCACGTCACGTTACAGTCAGCTCACGTCACGTTACAGTCAGCTCACGTCACGTTACAGTCAGCTCACGTCACGTTACAGTCAGCTCACGTCACGTTACAGTCAGCTCACGTCACGTTACAGTCAGCTCACGATCACGATCAGTCAGCTCACGTCACGTTACAGTCAGCTCACGATCACGATTACAGTCAGCTCACGATCACGTTACAGTCAGCTCACGTCACGATCAGTCAGCTCACGATCACGTCAGTCAGCTCACGTCACGTTACAGTCAGCTCACGATCACGTTACAGTCAGCTCACGATCACGATCAGTCAGCTCACGTCACGTTACAGTCAGCTCACGATCACGATTACAGTCAGCTCACGTCACGTTACAGTCAGCTCACGATCACGTCAGTCAGCTCACGTCACGTTACAGTCAGCTCACGATCACGTTACAGTCAGCTCACATCACGTCAGTCAGCTCACGTCACGTTACAGTCAGCTCACGTCACGTTACAGTCAGCTCACGTCACGATCAGTCAGCTCACGTCACGTTACAGTCAGCTCACGTCACGATCAGTCAGCTCACGTCACGTTACAGTCAGCTCACGTCACGTTACAGTCAGCTCACATCACGTTAGTCAGCTCACGTCACGTTACAGTCAGCTCACGTCACGTTAGTCAGCTCACGTCACGTTACAGTCAGCTCACGTCACGTTACAGTCAGCTCACATCACGTTAGTCAGCTCACATCACGTTACAGTCAGCTCACGTCACGTTACAGTCAGCTCACATCACGTTCAGTCAGCTCACGTCACGTTACAGTCAGCTCACGTCACGTTACAGTCAGCTCACGTCACGTTAGTCAGCTCACGTCACGTTACAGTCAGCTCACGTCACGTTACAGTCAGCTCACGTCACGTTAGTCAGCTCACGTCACGTTACAGTCAGCTCACGTCACGTTACAGTCAGCTCACGTCACGTTACAGTCAGCTCACGTATGGCCAATAAAAAGTGATTCATACATGTAAATTACTACAAACTGTTACATAGAGCCCGCTTAAATCTTTTGTGTTAATGTAAAAACAAATTAAAAAGTGTGACTTTGATTTTCTGTAAACTAGAAGAAGGTTGAACTGTTTTCATTCTTCAGGAAACACGACTAAACTGAAGTAACGAGGCTCTACGAAAGTGAAATAAAACACCGGCGGCGAGGAGATCAGAGAGGAAGCAGGATATGACCAGCGCCTGCTGACTCACCTGCGTGTCCCCTCGTCTTTCTGATGATGCTCATTCCTCTCTCGGTGACTGACAGCGTGCAGTCAGCCGTGGAAACTATGCGTGAAGGGCCTCTGGGATGGGAGGGCGTGGATTTCCACACCGTGTGTTTAAAGCTTTTGGATCCTGCTCCTCGGTGGAGTTGAGCCGGCGGCGGCGCTCCGGGCTCCACCCGGCTCCATCCGGCTCCAGGTGTCACAGCCGCGGCCACGAGCTCGGCCGGGACACGCCCCTCGGACCCCGCCACGTTGTCACGCTCTCATTTTGGTGTCACGCCACATGTCAGTCACTCAGCACCGCGCTGAGAGGCCGGCACTTACCTGCCTTCACACACCTGCCCCAGAGACACGGAGGCAAAGCTGCAGGCGGGAAACGTCCCGACGCAGCGGAGGGACAGTGAACGCCTCGCACACGGATCAGATAACGAGGTTACGTGATACCGTCTGTGGCCACGTGCAGAGGCTCTGCTGCTGCGTGCACCGCCTCAACACCGTGATGTCACGAGGAGAAACAGAGACCTGTGATTGGTCGGCTCAGACTGCTTGTAGTTCGCAGTGAAAACATCTTCACACACATCGAGCAACTTCCAACGCAAATCCTCGTCTCACTGTCTGTCCCTCTGGATGACATCACAGATCTGGTAGCTCTTCCAAGCGGCGTGTGAATATCAGTGGATGATTGTTGATTGTCCGGCCTCAGCAGGACAATAAGGTTACGACCCAGCGTTGCTCTCGTGCTTTGAACTGTTTCCAGACGTCAGGCTAACGTTACTTACGTAGGAGGCAGAGATCATCTGAGAGTATTTTTTAAACTTGCACTCACATGAACTTGCTGTGAAGCACAAACTGGACGAGACTTCTGTCTCACAACGATTACTAATCACGTCAGCCTTTTCCACCTGAAGCTAACGTCTCCGGACATCATTAATAACTGTTCCAGCAGCTGAGACCTGACGAGGTGCTGTCAGCTTCTCCATCCACCTCTGAGAGGAGTGTGCAGCAGGGTCAGCAGATGCTTTATCTTAAAGATGTGAAAACAAGATTATTGTAGATTACAAGACACGTGAAAAACTCTGCAGATGGATTCATGTTTTGTCTGATCAGACAAATCGGTCATTTGTACGTTGGTCTACCTTGACAGCAACAATCCTGAAGGGGTTTTTCACAAGGCCACGCAGTAACCTGCCGCCGCCGGTCATTTCCATGAGGTAAAGGCAGCAGAGGGGAGGAAGGTTCAACCACCAAGAAGCAGTTGCTGCCCACGTGAACGTGCAGAGGTCTGGTGCTGCTCAGAGGGCTGAACTTCAGGCCTTGGGTCAGAAGCAGACGTGAAGGAGCTGATGGTGTAAACGCTGCGTGTAAAACATTCACAGCAGAAAACACGGAGCAGTCTTTGTTTCCCCCGAACTTTATTGTACATATTAATGTTCACATACAGAGATTTCCAAGCTCGTATACGTACGAGTTGTGGACTTGTGGGTCGGCTGTACAAACACTATGAAGCACCTGCTCGTCATCACAGCTAATCATCACTAATCAGTGCCGTTTGGAGATACGATAACACGTCTACTGGTACCGAGACAGGACACAGTAACACGGATAAAGATAATAATGCTAGTAGAGAACTGGTCAGGTGTGCGTGGACGACAAGGTGAGCACGGTTTAACTCTAACGACTTCCGTCACCTCGGACACTTTGAATGACCCGCTCCGTCACTGCGGCCCTGATCGGCTCTGGATCCTGCAGCAGCTCCGTCCTGCTGATTTGCATAAAAAGCCGTTCGTGCTGTTTCTACCTTCAGCTTCGCCAGAACACGACCGCAATGATGAGAACACGCTGTCGAGGTGGGCGTCAATAAAAACACGACTGTAAGCTCCTGCGAGGAACAACATCCACTGACCCTCGACTTCTCCTCCACTCCCCAGCTCATTAAGGCTGCGGCTGAGTGCGGTGGGCTAATTGAGTGAATTGTCTAACAGTGGACAGTGTGTGTGTGTGTGTGTGTGTGTGTGTGTGTGTGTGTGCGCTCCAACACGTTCCCCTGGATTGTTGTTAGAGCTCGGCTCCTGACAAAACCAGCCTGGGCCCTCAGTGCCTAGATAACGAGCTGTATGCCTGACAGGTGTGTCGAGATTAGGGGCGGGCTGTTCCCTAACACCACCCCCCACCTCCACCCCTCCACACACACACACACACACACCCATCACCCACCTCCCCACCATCATCCCGTCCTCGTACAGTAAACATCCCCATCAGCCTGCCTGCCCACTCTGGGGAGCCAAAGGAGAGAGCATGTTTGACATAATTAATTGGCTCTTTCTATAAAGTGAGTCAGAAGAGATGAAAAGGGTTATCGGCCTGAAATAATTAATTTGGAACTAAATTCGCTGACAGTTGGCTTCTCTCAACAATTCACCTTCTCTCTTGCTCTCATCAGTGCCTCTTGAATGACGAAGATACCGGCTGCCCTGAAAACGAGAGCGCTTTTTAATGAAATATGGCTAAAAAGGAATTTAATTAATTTGAACCTGCGGAGAAGGTCTTGCTCTTATACATTTCTCGTAGATTATTGCCTTTCATTATGAGGCTAATGTAGCAAGCATTTTTATTCCAATTAATTTGAAATGAAAGAGGAAATTATGTGGATTAATAATGGCGGGGGTGGTTACACACATCTCTTCAATTACCATCCGCACAGAGCCCATCCATATCCTACCATCACAGTAATTAACGGGCTTCAGGAGGACTATTATAGCAGTCAATGAGAAGAGTTTGCTATCGGACGGAGGAGCGTCGCCGGCTGAATGAGAGGCCGTGACTGGGATCAGTTAGGTTGCTGATTCCAATCACAGAGGTTCGTTTAGACGACCTCCCGCGCCGACGACGGCCAGCGTCTGCAAATTGAATTGATGAAAGCCAATTTGCCCAAATATTCTCCTGCTCGCCGTTCAGACGAGGCTTTTGTTCCTCCTGGATGCTGCATGTCGAACGGCGCAGCGCTCCGACAGCTGTGAGCGTTTATTGTGTGTTTGTGAGCGTTTGTGCTTCGTAATGCGGTTGTGAGTCTGTGTGTGTGTGTGTGTGTGTGTGTGTGTGTCGGAGGGAGGGAGGAGGTGCTGAGCTCGCGGCTGCTGCTGCTGCTATCACCATTAGTGCTAATTATGTTCTTTGTTGAATGGACAAAGGAGGAGTAATTGAATCCGTCACCAGTCTCTCCTCTGCAGCCGAGACTCTACTTAACCTGCACGCTCCAATAATGCCAGAAGTCTCTGCTCCCGCCGATACGAGCACTTTCACAAAGTTAGAGACATTATTATACAAGTAACTTTGCTGCAGACGGAGCTGTGACCATCTTCACCTCCTGTTGTTTCAAGTGTTGGTGTAACACAGTGTGCCATGAGACCAGGATATCTGTTTAGTTGAGCTAAGACTTTATTACAATTTCACAAAAATATGAAACCTGACAGACATGAAACTTGACATAAACTTGAAATATTATTTATTTTGATAACAGTAATTCAGCTGATCAAATACCATGACTAAGATAACGTATAAAACATCGCTGTTCCGACACTACGGGGCTTATTAATCGTCCTCAGCAGAGTTTGCAGACGGAGTCCTGCAGGGTTCAGTACTCGGACTGTGGATGATCTGGTTCTTCGTACTTTAGCTGAATTTTCACCTCCTGTAAAAGCTAATTAGTAAACTTCTGTACAGATAAGAGTTGAATTGCTTCTCAATATTACAATTTTAAAAATGTTCCCTGAGTGTTACACTGGTTGCTCATTATTAAGAAAATATATATATTTCCTGAGTTTTTAAACTCATTACTTGGAGGAACAAAAAAAATCCCTGCTCTTTAACTCAGAACCTCATGATATCAAAATATGTTTAACTGACCTTGAGATTTAAAGTTGTCACAGATTTTCTTTTTATTCCTCAGAGCTTTGTAATAGTTGCTCCTAATAATCGTCTGACAATAAATCACTTTTTATTCAATGTTTCCCTGAACTTTCTATTAATAACTCTATTATTTCTGCCTTATATATTAAAGTCATACTAATTAAAGCTGAGCATATCTATGTGAAAGTTATATCTAGTACAAAGGTGTGCATCAAAGATAATAGTTTAATATACAGATTTGTACATTTTCAATTAATATTTTTCTATTAAAAAATATATTTTTCAATACTACATTTTATTTATTTATTTATTTCACAATTTCTGGAATCGATAAAGTTTGATTCAGATTTCTTTTTACATTTTCCAATATGGATCAAATCCTGAGGAATGTAAACAAATGTTTAACACGAATCACAAGCAGGTTATTAAAGTAATGCACCATGAATATGACGTATGATGATGTTCTGCTAGCTAAGCTTTCTGAAAGATGTTAGCATGATTAAGTAGTTTAACTTCATCCATCAGCCAAACAAACTAAATAATAATCCTGATGTAGATTTCACACCTTCTTTAAAAGTGCTGTGTGTTAAAATGCTTCACCTCCTCCTCCTCCTCCTCCACCAGCAGCAGCCTGATAAACAATTTATCATCATGAATGAGCGACCGCGGCGCTCTCCCCTCCCCGGAGGGAGCGGGTCAGCCATCTTTTGTGGTAATCTCACCCCGGCCTGCTGCTCCGCCTCAGTGAGGGGGAGCCCCGGCGCTCTCAGGGGCCCCTGGAAGGATCTGGGGCCAGTGAAGCAGCACTCCGCTGGGGAACCACCCCAACATCCTGCACCGCTCCCTCCGGAGCCACACGTAATTGTCACGGGATGCTCGTTAAAGGATCCAATTAATCAGAATGGATTGTCCATTACAGGTCAGCGGGCAGGGCAGCCTGGAACAGTTGGCCTTTAGTTCATCTCATACGTGGCTTTAAATGAAGACTCGCTGTAGCATGACTCCATAATGTCCCCGTGATGTGCCATTAACATTTATGGCTCCTGAGGAGATGTAGGGGCATCGCAGCGAGGAGGCCATCAACACGGAGCCGAGCTGCTGCTGCCGAAGCTTTACGTCTCCGGCTGCAACAAGAAGCTCCAACGCTCATCTGAATTATCATTTTCTTACTCTTCTGTAGAATAAAACAAAGTTCTGGTTTGATTAATTAATGTCGGTGTCTGATTTAGTTTGAGCCACTTCTTCATCCCTTCGTAATCATTTTAGTTTAATTGTAGTCGACAAAATGTGAAGACGTCTTTGAGGTGAAGGAGGATTTTAATAACTGAAAGCTACAACAGTGCTAACGCGACAATGCTACATTAGCGTTAGCATACCTTGGTGTACCTGTCGGAGCTGTTTGGATGCAGCTGAGTGTTCAGAGATCATCTTGTCAAATTATTTTAACATTTTGAAAACTAACCAGAAGGATGTGACATCATCATCAGTCTCATCATCTGACTTTAAAGAAACTGACCACAAATGTATAAAAACTGATTTTATGGCTTTGTATTAATCGATATCGACACCTGCAGAAATATATGTTTGACTGATGGAATCCTTTGTTTCAGGTGATGTCATACCTCCAGGTGAGCTACCTCCTCACCTGAGTCAGACCAGCAGCTGGAGATTTAACTGATGAAGCCTCGTTCACTGATCATTAACGAACCAAACCTGGTTGTGAAAGTGTGATTATTAACGCTTCCATTGCAGCGTGTTGTCACATCACACTGGTGAGAAACATCCAGAGGACGGAGCAGCGAGTTATTAACAGAGTTACGTGATGACGCTGAATTTAAAAACAGTTGGAGGGAAGTTATGAATGATTCACACATGCAGCAGTCAGTGTGTTTGAATCTGAATCCGTGAATAAAGATAATTTCAGCGTTGAGTTTTGATTCTGGTGTTTTTACATTCGTTTCCACGGCGACCGCGCCCACACCTGAGCTCCAGCCGCTCTCATCTGGTCACCCTGCTCGCCGTCCTCGTCTGGTACCAGAACGAACAGTTCAAGGTGCAGCAGAGGTCCGTCTTCTCTCTGACACTGCAGCCGTGATTTAGACTCGCTGTTCACTTTGAAAGCTGCTACTGCGAAGCAGATGCTGGGGAGGACTCGCCGGCCAAGCTCTCGCTGCTGCTCGGTGACGATTAGAGCTGTTTTTGTTGAGATATTTTACGATTAAAGCGATCTCGGTGAAAGATCCTGCGTTTACTGCCTCGTATATAACGGTGAGCACGGACAGGCGGTGACCTCGCAGCCCTGCGGAGCCTCAGCAGCAGATCGTGTGAGCGGCGGGTGGAAGGAGAAGCTTGTAGTGTGAGCAGAGGCTCCCTGCGGACACATTACCTGTCTTCCTGTGCTCGTCGACCACACGGTGGAAGGAGACTCGGGGGACGCGAGCAGCGCCGGTGGTACACACTTCTTCGCCTTCGTCTTCTTCACACTTTAAATCACATTCTCTCTGCCTCCTCTGCAAAATTAGAAGCAGAACTTTGTCTGAGGAGCAGCAGTGGAGAGAGAGAGAGACAGATGGGGATCTGAGAGATGGAGGGCAGGCGGAGGGTTGTTGTGTAAGATGAATGATAAGCTGCTGAAGAGCACTTTCTAGTGGCTCGACCGAGGACTCGCATGTCGGGTCAGGCTGAACCCTGAACGCCTCGGACGGATCTCAACCAACAGCTTCATCCCCAGAGAGAAGAAGCCTGCTGGAGCCTGGAGTCATTATTTTATATCACAGCTACCTGAAAACAGATCCGCTCGCCTCCGAAGAAACAACTTCACTCAGTATAATAATACATTTATTTATCCATGTTTTAGAGTTCAGGTGGATTAAAGGAACAGTTCGTCAGGCTGACGGAAAGTCAGGCGACGTTTCTGCAGCAGCTTGTGACTCAGATGCAGATCGTGGAATAAGACTTTTAATTTATTTGTTATTTCACTTCGAAATCATTTAGTGAAACGTTTAGTTTTCATTTGCAGCAATTTTGACTCCTATTTCTTTTAGGAAACAATCAAAAATAACTTTCAGAATAATAAATACGTTTGAGATTTAATGTTCACCACACTGACCAACAGGTGATGATGATGGTTCCACTGTGTTTCCGTCTGAACGGCCTTTAAAAGCAGATAATCTACAAATTGTCATGTATGTGAGGGACGATGATGATGGATATATGTGATAACGCGTTAGCTAACGTTAGCGTTCAGCCACTTCCTCACAAACATTTAGTTTTTCATGCTGTTGATGAAAATTTAAGTTTCATTATTCAAAGGATTTACGCTCATTTTCTTGTGGAAAAAAATCAAAAGCGTCTATTTTTTGGTTGATGAAACAGCTGAAGCAGCTGGAGACTTGATTTAAACCATCAGATGTCTCCGTACAGCTCGTCTGCTGTGGTCATCGTTATTTACAGCCTTTATTAAACTGAAATCTGAAAAGCTACTGAGCTAAACATGTTAGCACACACTGCATCGAGCGTCTCCTCACATTCCGTCTGCTGACTTCCTGTCGACTCTACAGTCACGTTAACTTCACCTCCATCTTTCATGCTAAAGTTACTTCACGTAACGTAAAGCTAACTGTCACAGTTCGCTCTGTACACGCTGACAGTATTTTCTTTTTTTTACTAATTGTATGAAGTGTCAGGGTAAAACACTGATCACTGATCCAACATTTTCATATTTACTGTTTCCAGTGTTTGATCGTTTTGTTGATCACCTCGTTAGTCTGGCTGGAAACTAACATGAAGAGAAACACTGTGAATCTTATGAGCAGCGAGGTCGAAGCTTTACTGACCAGTCAGACATTTACAGAGACTCAGGCTGGTGCTGCTCTGAGTAACTAGCTAACGTGGCTAACGGTTAGCTAAGACACTAAACTGATTTATTTTTTGATCCCGAGCTGTTCGGAGCCACTTGGTGCTGTGATGTTTAATTCTAACACTTTCCTCTCTGTGTTGGCTGAACGCTGGGAGCCTCTCGGTACCGCCGGTGCTGATCCATATTGCATCAGTCTCTGGTATCACAGAGGAGCGACTGAGCGGCGCTGCTCTCTGCGGAGCCGGGAGGTGCAGAGAGAAGATAAATTATCAATCCCACAGTTGCTATTGTGCTTTTAGCGCGGCGAGAGGCCACATAGCGCACCGGCTATGTCATCCTCACCGGGTCGGGCTGTGAAATCCTCTATTTGAGGCGCCGGTGTCGGGATAATACGTATGTAACCGATGTCCTGGTGATGAGCGGCTCCAGGAATAGAGCCGTGTCACAGGGTCGCATTGTGAAGATGGAAGGCTTCTTATGTGGGATTATACGTTAGACCGGACGGTTCGAGAGGCACCGACGTGGATGATGTTTATCACGTTTAAACATGTGTCCGTATTTGGAAACCAAATATAAGGTTGTATATTTAGTGTCTGCTGGTGACTGTAAAGCTCGAGCTGCTCAAAAAGCCTCTGAGACGCCAAACACACGTTACGTATCAGGAGACTCGACGCGCTCGGCTGAAAGACTAAGAGTTGATCATGATGTTTGTTCAACATCAACACGTCGACCTGATCCTCGTGATTTCATTATTCTTATGGTCGAATGTTTTGTTGAACTCACACATGATGTAAAATGTGAAGAAAGAAACATCGTATTAAATCATATTAAATGTACTTAAGAGTAAAAAGTACAAAAAAAGTCATTATTACTGATCATCAGATTCAATATTCAGCATTTCTTTAAATATTGTTTCCTTTAATCCATAAAATACATTAATGAGTTAATTTGGCTCTGATGCAGCTTGTAATCTGCAACTAACTGTAACTAAAGTTATTAAATAAATGTAGCGGAGTGGAAGAATAAAGTAGAAAATGGAAATACTCGTAGTACAATACCTGAGTAAACTATTCTGTTGTAACTTTAGTTACTTTAAAGTTTCTCATAGTATCAGAGGCAGTGTTGTAAAAGTAAAGATACGTTCAAATATTACGTAACAGTGAAAATATTTGAGTAAAAGTCTTAAAGTATCTGATGTTAAATGTATTTAAGTGTCAAAAGTAAATTATACATCAGCCAGTTATCAGATCTGATGTTCAGCATTTTTCCTTTTTAATCTTTTTGCCGATAAAAATAAATAAATTAAAAATGTTCTGCTTTGGTTCTGATGCAGCTTGTAATCTGTAAAGTAACTGTAACTAAAGTTATTGAATAAATGTAGCGGAGTGGAAGAATAAAGTAGCAGAAAATGGAAATACTCGTAGCACAATACTTAAACTATTCTGTTGTAACTTTAGTTACTTTAAAGTTTCTCAGAGTATCAGAGGCAGTGTTGTAAAAGTAAAGATACGTTAAAATATTACGTAAAAGTGAAAAGTCTTAAAGTATCTGATGTTAAATGTACTCAAGTGTCAAAAGTAAATTATATTAATTAATCTGTAAAGTAACTGTAACTAAAGTTATTGAATAAATGTAGCGGAGTGGAAGAATAAAGTAGCAGAAGATGGAAATAGTCGTAGTACAATACTTGAGTAAACTATTCTGTTGTAACTTTAGTTACTTTAATGTTTCTCATAGTATCAGAGGCAGTTCTGTATCTGATATTAAATGTACTCAAGTGTCAAAAGTAAATTATACATCAGCCAGTTATCAGATCTGATGTTCAGCATTTTTCCTTTTTAATCTGTTTGCTGATAAAAATAAATAAATTAAAAATGTTCTGCTTTGGTTCTGATGCAGCTTGTAATCTGGATGTTATCAATGTAGTGGAGTAGAAAGAATAATATTTGCCTCCAACATGTATATAAAGTACAAAGTAGCAGAAAATGCTACTGGAATACTCAAGTAAAGTAAAAGTACTTTGAAGCTGTGTTGAGTAAAAGTACTCAGTTACGTCCGAGCGTTGATTGATCTGTTATTGGTTCCGTTGTGTTCTCGTTGTTCTCACAGTGTCGATGTGTCGAGTGATGTCATCGAGTGTCAGGGACTCATTGTTTCAACGTTTTTCCACTTTTAACCTTTTTTTTCCGCCTCGCGTCTCAACATGAAGTCGACATTAAGCGAGCGTAAACGGTTGAACTGTTGGTGCTCCGTAAAGAAAGCTCGCCAAACCGCGATAAACAGGATAATGAAGATCCTTCCGAGTTCCCGGAACGACTAATTCAACAAGGCTGTCTGCCGCAGATTTATCATCGGGAATAAAACTGCTCGTAATTCACGGAGCACAATTGAAATGAGTCTTGACAGATGAACTTTGTTCCCACGGGAGCGCGGAGCGTCGGAGCGTTTGGCTCGTGTGATCGACGCGGGGACGCCGAGCCAAGACTGCAGGATCGTAGACATGTGTTGATGCCGAGCTACTTCTGTTCAGCTCATTAACACGGCCGTGTCAAATAACCTTATACCGGCGGCAACAAATCAATCAGCGCCGATCAATGTGGCGTCAATGTCACCTTGTCAAACACTGACGCGGGGATAAAGACAGAAAAGAACAACTGATGGAATTGATTTTTTCTTTATTATTTTCCTCCTCAGGTGATTAAAACTGTGGAATGATAAATACTTTGAGGCCGTCGAGGCTCCGGGCCGAGAGACGACTCGTCTGTAATCAGGATGAGAGACTCTCCGACGTCTTCATGGCGTCGTGTGCTTGATGAACAAAGCTAATTATCTGTCAGCAGCTCAAGCAGGTTGGCTAAATATCGTCTCCATTACGTCAACACGGGCGAACCCGCAGAGACGAAGGAGGAAGGTCTTCACCGGAAACACAAAGAGTTAATTACAACTCGCTCTCATTAGCATCGTCACCCGTAAACACACAGCAGGTTCCATCGTCAGACGGAGACGAACCTCGACTTTAAATCTAATTCTGATGAATTCATCAGTAATAAAGTCACACTCATCGATAATGTTTCGTATGAACGATGGAAGTCTTTACCTGGAACTTGAAGGAAATCAGAACTGTTCTGATAATTGATTAATCTAAGTAATGTATGTGAGTTTTGTTTTAATTCTCTGCTGTCGGCTTGTTAACTGAAGATCTTTGACACTGATCCACATTTTTACAATTTTCTGACAATTCAGACGAATCAACTCATCGATTAATGGTGAAAGTAATCGATCATTATCAGCCACGCTGTTAAAAACATGACACCGTGTTTGACGAGGCCTCGGGACAAACAGCTGATATTTCTGATGTGAAGTTTGAACATCTTCAGTTTGTGTTTTAATCCACATTGTGATTTATGTTTACGATCAGATGATTTTCCTGAACGAGCGGCTCGTGTGCGTAAACCTGTCTGGACCGCGAGCGCGACAACATGAAACTGCAGATTGAGCTGCAGCACATGCGAGAGATGCTTTCAACATTCACCGGCTGCTTGTGTTTCGTCCAATCACGTAACATGAAACTGTTGTTAACGGCTCCAGCTGCCGGGCCTCCAACAGCACCGGGACAGTGGTGGGAACACGGCGCCTCAGGTCCGATTCATTCATCTGTCTGTTGAGTAACAGACCCTCATGTGGGTCCGAAAGTCTGAATATTTGAGAAATGAATCAACAACAATAAAACTACTGATGACAGTAGTGCCCACATGATACACAGAATCTAGAGCTGCGTCGGGTTCAGGCTCAGAACCACTCGATTGGGTTTGTAGAATATGTTCTGGATGAGGTCACACACCAGCACCACCCGCTCCTGACAAGACAGTCAGCATCTACGTAATCTCAACATCATGTGACAGAAATGTTAATATGAAAATGATAAAATGTGCACGAATGCCAACATTTCACTCTGGTGACAGCGTGAAGAGATGTTTAACAGAAGAGGTGATGTTTGTTTTAATATTCAAAACACCGTGTTTGAGGATTTATTTCTGTTTCATTCTGATCTAATCAGGATGTTTTATAGACTGACTGTGTTTCATACGTGAATCTGAGAAATTACAAATCTCTTCTTTGATTAAACAATTAGAATTCAAGCATCTCTTTCACGTCGCCTCTAAATTGAAAGCTGGTTTCTCTTGTCAACATGTGCAGGGAGATTCCTCCTCCTCCTCCTCCTCCTCCTCCTCTCAGGTAGGCATGGAGGCATCATGGCCGCCTCCTCTCCTCTGGTGTTGTTCGCCGGGGGCTGGGAGATGAAGCGGCGGCGGCGGCGGCTGTCAGGCTGTACACCCTGTTCCTCCTCAGGTGCTCATGTAAACAACCTCCACTGCAGGCCTGTAACAAGAGAGCTCACTTTCCACCTCACAGCACCACACGCTGCTCCTGTTAGAGATGCATTCTCTCCACGCAGGTTTCCCTTCTAATCGGGGGTGTCAAAGACAGGAGAGGGAGAGAGGCGAGGAGGAGGAGGAGGAGGAGGAGGAGGAGGAGGGGGAGCGCAGCATTTCACAGGAGACGCCTGCGTTCACGGCTCTAAACTCTACATACGAGCAGCCGAGTGTCGCGGAGACGAGCTAACTGTCAATCACGAGGCACCCGGCTGTGCAGGACTCACATGGTAGGCTGGTGCAGGAAAAGACAATGTGCTCCCAGATCATTTACACACCCGAGTGGGAGAGAGTCGTACGTCTGCAACTGGAACAGATTGTTATATGTGTGTCTTGAAGGGTGGGAATTATTCGCTATACGAGTGAATACATGTCTGTTATGTCGGCAGCTGTGAGAGCCGCCCGCCGTGAACACACCGGGCTTTCTGGGCCAGAACACACATCCAGGCCGCGCCGGGAGGGCCGGATCACCGCGGTCCTGCTCGGGTGGCGGTGACCCTTTTAAAGCCGGGGCGCAGACCGGAGTCCATTTCAGCCGTAATAATCCAGGAACTGAAGGGAAAATAGAGAAGTGAAGGATGAGATGAGAGTTCTACGTCACGTCTGTGCTGAATGTGCAGAGACGCTCTGCAGCGCCGCCTGCTTCTGATCGCTCAGCTAATTGTTTTCAGCTGCTTTTTATTCCAGTTTACTGTTTCAGTTCGCTCTCACCTCTCTCACGGCATCATTTCAGCCAGCGCAGGAAAGCTCTGACGACACAAAGGTAGCAGGCCGATCGTGTTAGCAGCTCGCCAGATTCTCTCCAGATTCTCTCCAGAGACTCCAGTTCTTCATCTCTCGGGTTCATAATCCTTCTGTATTCTCTCAATTCATAACTCATTATTTTATTCCTTTTTCTCTTTATAGTTATCACAACATGTTCCGGCGCTGTGCAGCATGTAGTCTGTCGAGAACAAAATTTCCCATTACTGACATCAAGTTTCAAAGGAAAGGGTCGTGCATTTGGTAAAATCGGACATTAATCACCATCGACAGACAATTTAACCAATGAAAACATTTTTTTTTTCCAAGACTCACTCAACGTTCACACCAGAGCGGGTGAGAATTAAAACTCAAGTTAAATGTATTTAACATAAAAATGCTGTCGCTCTGTTCTTCTTATTTTGGTCTGTCAAGTCTCTTAAACTCAGATTTTTCTGGGCGAGCTTTGATTTTGTGCTCCTCAGGGTCGTATGTGGAACCAGCTGATGAACTTTGATGATGATTATTTTAAGCAGCTGAAGAGACACATTTTCCCAGAAGTCACTGAAGACTGGAGACAAAAAGAGAACGTGAGTAAATATTAGGTTTATATTCACCAAAAGACCAGAAACACAACTCTGTGTGCTAACACGTTAGCCACATTAGCTTTAAAGGTGATGAAATGTCAGCGTTGTGTTTGCAGTGAGAAAAGTAGAAAAACAGATGGATATCAGGTCATAACTTCATATTTATTACATCATACAAACTGAGAACATTAGTATGAGAAACTTTTCTTGTTATAACGTGAAATATAATTGTTATAACATCAGAACTTTAAAGTTATAACGTGATAAATTATATTCTCGATAATGTAAAGTGAAAATATCTCAGCGGTTTAATTTTAAATGTTTTATGTCGTAACGAAACATTAACACGTTTTAGCGTTAAGATAAATAGTTTGTTGTTATTACAAGATATTTTTACATTATAAAGAAATTAAAACTGATCAGATTATAAGACACGTTTCTTGTTATGACGATATATAATCAAGCCTTCTTTAAAATGATAAAAGACTACAGTTAGAACGTGATAGCTTAAATGTTAAATGTGAAAAGTTTAATGTAATAAATTATTATGTTACAACAAAATAAATAGTATATTGTTGTTTTAGTTGTATTTTGTAATAACATAAAAATGTCTTGACTGGTTTAACGTGTCATCATATAACAATATGAATTATTATGATAAATGTAATATCTTATACACACATTCACATTATTACGTCACGTAAACGTGTCACGTTACAACCTGGTTCTGATTTGTTCTTCTGTCTCTAAAATCTATTTTATTTCCAGAACTCGGACCCTTTTCTTTTGTCTGATCTGAACCGGGCTGCAGAGAGCAGGAGCTCCACACTGGGCTGAACGGGTCGGTACCGAGCGGATCACCAGGGATGACTTGTGGGTCGTGTTAAAGATGAACCCTGAAGTCCTGAACATAAATCCGACTTCAGCTCTGACTCCGTGTACGTGTGGTGTCATCAGGTCTTCTCTTTGAAGCCCTGTGATTGGACGAGCCTCCCGACTACATTAAGCTACAGATCATGCTCTCCTCGATCTGCTCCGGGCTCCGTATCCTCACTTATCTCTGGCAGATGATTGACAGGTCGGGGTTTATTTCCCCTGAGACTGCCTCCTAACCCCCCGTCTGCGCTCTCATTGGACGATCTCCCCGCTCGCTCTCATTACGCCCCTTATCTCTGTGCCCTGCTCATAAGGTTTATCTTTTTAATTATGTCGCCGCTAACCTGCTGAGGAGGCTCCACGAGTGCCTATCAGTGTCCGGGGTCTCCTGCCGCAGACCTTTCTGTTGTCTGGTCACACACACACACACACACACACACACACACACGCTGGGCTGGTCCCACATGGGCCGAGCCTCCCTCTGTTTCCTCACACACAAAAGCAGAACCTTTGTGTTCAGGGTCCACTGACGGGAGATAACCCATTCATGCACGGGCTCGATTATACATCCAGCCTCTGTGTCTCACCTGCTCACCCTTCTGTTTGTCCCGATTGTTCGTCCTCGCTCTCATTTCCTCGCTCCGTCTCAAAAGGTCGGGGTTTTTTCTGGCACGGTTCGCCGTTCAAGGTCAACGAGCTCTCGTGAACGTCCGACGCGGCGCCGCCCTCCTGGTGGATCTGGACCGGGATTAGAGCGAGTGTCAGGCGTCAGATGACCCGACACGCAGGTACTCACAGAGACATCCGAGTCAATCCGCCGTTAGCACGCTGCAGAAAAGGGGATGACATCAGCCGTGAACGAGGGCTTCAAGGGGCCAGCCGGGGTCAAGTGCCCCGGCAGCGGGGGAACATTTAAAGCCGTCACCCCTCTCACCCCTCTTTAGGCCCGATCCTCGGGAGCTGCTTGTCGGCCCGCGGGCTCCCCGGGGTTTAACATCCAGCCTGTGAGCTCGCAGAGGCAGCAGGGGCTTCCTGAGGAGCACAAATCATTGTCTCATAACCGCGGCGGCAACGACGAGGTCAGAGGTCAAATCACTTCCAATTCAGGAAGTAGAGTTTCCATTCATGCGCAGGAGGAGAGCGAACAGCAACGAGAACTTATCAGAGGGTTCTGAACAGAGACGAGTCGGTTCAGTCTGCAAGTCCAAAACAAATGTGTGAGTTCAAACTCAAAGTTCACTTCACGAAGATTAAAAGTCATGTTCGTTTCTTTCATTCTCCTATAAAACGTAGCCGTTACTAACAAGGTTCAGTCTGGTTCCTGTTTATCACACAGCCTCGTCTTCTGTGGTCCACAACATTATATATTATATCCAAACATGTCGTGTTGGACGTAATAAATACCTTTTAAAGTTGTTTGTTCGTGACTTACTTTCCTTTGTGGTCAGAAGGACGCCGTCGAGCTAACGAGGCTCCGCTGAGCTCTGTAATCTTTAAACTGTTTCTTTTAGATTTAAAACTAAAATGAATCCAAAATGATAAATCCAACACTGAATGTCTCCTGTGATTATTTATTTGTTCTCTATGATAAAAATAATCTCAAATTCATGATCCTTCCAGGTTCTGACTGTTCATCTAGATAATCTCCACAGATGAAAACCACTCTGTGATGTTTGAAGCTAAATTAAATGTGTAGCAGTAAGAAGCTAATGATTGCCAACAAACAGACAACATCACGGTCACATGACTTAAACGTCACCGCCACTATTTTTTCTGCAACGTTTTTTGTCACTTTAGTTAATTTCTAAGGGATAAAGTCAGATCCTCAGGTGTTCAGGTGTGACTGTAGACAGGTGTGGATCTAACGTACGTAAATGTTTTATTTGATATTGAATTAGGTTTGATTGAATTAAAGGGACCTTGGCGGAGGTATGCTCTCTACTGACTGCCGTTCTAGTCTTAGTTCGTCTTTCCAGCCACATTTCCCTGCAGAGTTTACGGACCTGATGACATCACGATAACGCGTACGTATGTTGAGCACATTACATTTAAAGCACCTCAACTCAGGAAAATCACAGATTTCACTCTGAACCTTCAGTCGAGCGTCTGCCAGGATTTATTATTTTATTTCCTGAATCGGATGAATCAGCAGCAGCGGAGGAGGAATATTTCTCTGCTGAACGACGGGACGAGCCACCTTGTGAAATCCACAATCGCAGCCTCTTTTCAAACACTCCCCTGCCTTTCGCCGTCTCTGCTTGTTGACAATGAAGTGTGCAGCCTGTCTGGCACGATATCAGAGGTGAATGTGGAGGAGGAGGACGAGGAGGAGGACGGTGGGGGGGGAATAATTGATTTGACTTTGGAGGCAACGAATCCCTGCGAGGTTTGAGGGCGAACGGAGGAGGAGCAGCCACGGAGTGTGTAATCACTGGGTATCCATGACACCACAGACAATAAGCCCTCTTAATAAGCCTAATCTCCATCATTGGGAAATAGAGGAAGAGGGAAGAGAGGCGAGAAGGCGAGGAAGAGGCAGAGGGAGCGGCGGCCTCTTTTATGGCAGCTAAATTGGTTTTTCTGGGGACTTGTAGCAGGGATTAAGCGCAGTGTTAAACCCTTTAAGTGCCCCTGAATACCTCGATATTCATGAAAGCCGGTCACATAGCTCAGCCCGCCGCTCCGAGGACGTGAACACGCACACATGTGCTCACGCTGTTACGGGCGCCGCCTTTTGTTGTGTGTGTTTTATGTTGAGGAATAAACGCGGGGGATTTTTTGGTGTTCGCGCTCAGATTTACAGCCGAAGAGTTATTGTTGTTCGTTTTATTCCTCCGTGTCAATTTGTACCAGTTAAATTATTCTGGAATTTATTTGAACTGTTGTTTCATGGACGTGTCTGGAGAGCAGATGTAAAAACTGGGTGTTCATGGTTCTTGTACAGAAGTAAGAAAAACCTTCGCACTCATTTTGTGTGAAAATGTAAATTAAGATCCAGCCTTGGAACATAAACAGTTTGTTGTGCAACAGCGTTCTGTGCTGTTCACCATCTGTCCGGATCAGAAGGCGACATTAAAAACAAAAGGAACAACCTTTACTACAAGGCAGGATCTTCCTACAGAGGGAATGTCAATGAGCGCTGAACAGCTGAAATACAACATTTACCTCCGAACATGTGCAGAAATGTGAGACAAATAAAGGGATTCTGATCTGAAATGACACACAGCTCTTATTTTTACACGCTGGTCATCATATAATGATCACTAACGATCACTCCAGGTTGGTTTATTTAATATTCCTGCTTTTAGCTCCAACAAACTACATTTCCCAGAAGCCATCAGCTCCACGAGCCAGTGCAGACGTCGCCGTGACAACAGCCGGACAGAAAGTGTGTTTTTTTAGGCAAATTTTGTCAAAGATGACTTCAGGAGAAACAGAACAGAAGTGTCTCATGTGGAGATGTAAAGACGTAACGTAACGTATTCTGATCCAGGGTCTGTTCGTGAGCTGCGTCTGTGGCCCGTTGGACCGGTTCTGTTCTGTCTTAAAGATGTTGTTAATAACATTCAGCCTCTTTCATCGCGCTCACGTTACAACGCCGCTGTTGTTCGAATCATCTGCCCTCAATTTCAGAAACGCTTTGTCTGGTTAGTGAATGAAGAGACACAAATCATGTATTGATCCTGAGGGGAGCAGGAAGGGGCGGGGCTTCAGCTCTCTACGCAGTGACGCTCAATACTTTAAAATAATCAGTTCAAGAAAAGAGATGCTTTTATCTGCACCTTTCTACGAGCAGCTCTGTAGAAATGGTTTGTCCTCAGTAGTCTGAACTGAACGATCCGTTAAACTACCTGGTCTGATGATGAAGCTGTGAAGTGAAGTTGCACCACAGAGACATAAAGTCCAAACTAACCAAACTGTTGTCGTCCAAAAAGTCCGTTGCTGTGTTTACGTGTCATCTCTTGTGACTGACAGCGAACACAAGCTAACGTCAAACACCAAAAATCAACAGACAGGTGTGAACTAGGACAACGTATTGTGATTACGTCACACAACTTTAATCTGTTTCAGCTGGTGCAGCCTTTAAAACGTTCACACCAGGTAAACTCCGTCCTTAATTAGAAATTAGGCTCAGACTAGACTTTTGATTTAATCTGGTGTCGTCACGTTACGTACCGACACTTTGGTAGCGTGTGAGAAGCTTGCTGCGTATGAAAGAAGCTCAGCTGTGAGTGATGAACGTGTGTTTGTGTTTTCAAGGTCGAGATGAAACTTCAATTTAGTCTCAACGTTTAAAATGTTCTGATTTTACAGAGATGATGAAAGTCACCAGAGAGCTAACGGAAGCTAACACAAGAGTCGCTAACAGCCAGTTCATGTAATTATAAACCTTCAGTATTCACGTATACGTGACGGGAATGTTTCATTCTTTCCCTGAATTTAAGCAGAAGTCTGCATGAAATGTTTCGTATCCGCACAGCTGAAACAAAACATTTATGAACGTCCAGGTTTCTCTGTGAACACGAGGCTGTGGAATAAAATATCATGAATTTAACCTACAGGATTCTCTTTGGTTCATGTGACATCAGTTCATAAGATAATGGAGAGATTTAATCTTTAGGATTTGTGTGGACACAAATTTTACATTCAGGACTCAGTGCTGAGCGTCAGTTTGAATCCTGCTGATTTAATCTCATCGTTATTTCAGTGATGTCAAAATGTTTCGTTCCAGTTGTTGGAATAATGTGAAGAATTATAAAATATTTATCATTTATCACTTCCACAGTTTACATGTTTAAAGTTACAAGGCATTTAGTCTTCAGTGGCTCAAACCTCACAGGTGATGAATGTTACAGAAGCATTAGCATGAGCTAATCTGCTAGCTGCTAGCTTAACTCCCTGCAGCTCCGTCTGACCTCCAGGCCATGTTCAGCTTTAAAGCTGCTATGTTACAGTTTGTTATGCTATTTTGGACCACACACACACACACACACACACACACACACCGTCTTTGTCTCTGTCTCCCACACACACACACAGCTAAGTGGATTACACACTGATGATTTGTGTTTGACCGAAAGCATTTAGTCACGGAGCGCACAGCGATTCAAACCAGGGATTAGGACCCTAGCATGTCATCCGTTTGGTCAGCGAGCATGTCTAATGGCGTCAGTGATTTAGCATGTCATACGTGTCTGTCAGCGGACGAGCTAACAGGACGGGACGCCGGCCGTGTAGCTACAAGACCACAGCAACTGGATAAACAGCAGCGGACAGCCGGAGACAGAAGAGGTCCGACTTTATGTTCAGGTCTCAGGTTCACATGAGACCAGAATCAGGTCTGTTATTAACATGAGCCGCCATGTTGTCCAGAATCACTGAGCGTCCTCGCGGAGGTAACAGCAAATCACAGTTAACTTTAATGTGAATTTAACTGTGAGGTGTTTTTATGACTGATATATATAAAAGGTGGGTCGTCTGGGTTCAGCTTCCTGATTTTCAGACAAACAGATTATTGTTTGGTGTATAAAACAATTTAAAATGCTAAATATCACAAAACCAGGCCTTCTGTTACCGGTCAGACCACAAAATCTCAGGTCTGACCTCCTGTTATTCATTAATCTGGTGATTTCAGGTCAGAAGACGTCTAAACACAACGTTTCGTGATGATTATCTGTGTTGGAGCGGCGCTGTGCCGACGGTCCACTCAGGTTTACGTACCGGATGGAGCACCGGGCTCCGTCCCCACAAACACAGCGGAGACGTCACTGTGTCTGGTTTAAATATGAAGCTTCTGACTCTACAAACACGTCTATGAATTTTACCACGTCCTCCTTAAAGTCACGCTTACAAACGTCTGTCGTCCAAAATATCCAGGTATCACTCGACTGTAAAAATGTTAATACGGTACGTACGAATTTAGATCCATCAGACACATCAACATTTTATTCTGAGCTGTTGGACGTCGAGATTAAAACCTGTCGGGTCAAAGATCCTCCACAGGCTCCAACAGTCAGAGGGTTTTTATTTATTAACATGTATTTTACTTAACTTTGCTGTAAAGTTGATTTCTGAGTTTCTTTGCTTTGGGACGGATCGACTTCATCACAAACTGGACCTTGAAGTGTTCACAGTCGTGTTTCAGAGTCGTCTGCTTTGCTAGAAATAATATTCTGAATTATTGATTTACTTTTCTTCTTCTGTCAGGAGTAAAATCTGGATTCTTCTTTTAAAACACGTCGCTTTGTATCGTAGAATTAAATCCTCCATTCGTACCAGCGACGTGACCAAACCCTGAAAATTGTGTAAAACGTTGCTGAAAAATCAAATCAGTCCAGATAATATACAAAAGTTTTAATTACTATATTTATTCTATAAATGACGATGTGTTCAGATTAAAGTGCAGTGGTTTATTTTTCTGTTGGAATAATCCTAAATGAAGATTCAAGGTCAATTATTTGTCCTGACGCAACAAAATGAGAGTTTGTCGTTCCCTAAAACATAAAACACACACGGCTGATTGAATTTAGATTAAATCACACTAAAGAAATACAATGATATTATATTTATATTCAGTTATTTATATATAAATACACACCCGGGGAATATTCTCCTTTCAGACACATTTTGTCGACTTTAAAGCTTTAAAGTCCTGAAAACAATCGTGGAAAGTAATTAAGTACATTTACTTTAAGCCACAACTTTTAATAAATAACTTCATAACTTGTGTTAATAATCTCTTTGCAGATTCAGAATAATATTAATATAAAATAATCCAAAACTTAATTTTGTCTGTTTTGTTTTAAATGTTTTGGATTAATATACAGTTTTATTGATTTCCACGAGCTTCCCAACAGTTTAATTATGTTTTTATTAAAACAAACTCCACCTTTAGGACACGAACACGTTGATGTATCGATAATTATAATTCAATAACACTCTCCATAATTATTATTGTTAAATTTTAACGCTCACTGAAGTAAAGACTCGTAACAAAGTATTTCTACTTCTAAAGTTTTTCTTCCACCACTTCAGTTGTTGCTGTGATTAAAACTATTGAAGTGTATGAAATTAAATATCCGTCCTGTTGGAGTCGATTATTCTCACCGAGAGTCGTCTTAGGGAAAAGTTTTAAATATACCTCAGGGGAGTGAAACCGAGGAGACGTCATGAGAAGGCGTTGGCGGTGAAGAAAGCCGAGCGCAGACTGTCTCCTGTGAAAGTCCAAGGTCACCCACACATCATGAGTGTGCAGTCGGTCCCCGGAGACGTTGACCTCCTGACCCGCACACCACTCCTCTCTACAGTGACCAACTTCATCTTCGCTTGAGATTTAGCTCTGCAGCTTCCCAGCAGACGGAGGGAGGAGGGAGTGGAAATCACCGGGGGGACCGTGACAGTGCCTTTGTATCTCCAGACCCTCTCTGAGAAAATTCGGTTTGACCTCCATGACCGAGTGGCTGTGGAGTTTGTGTCAGGGCAGGAAATCACTGTATGATGACAATGCCATGTGTGATTAGACACAAACTGACTTTCTGCCCGCAGGAGGAGCACAGTCTGGCCTTTGTGCTCCGGCAGCCGACACCCAGGAGGAGGTTTGAGGCTGCGGTGACGAGCGTCTGGATGAAAGAGCTTCACTGCTCCCATGAGATGATTTAGAAATAGTTAGGGAGTGATTTACGTCTGTCCAGGTGCTGCCGAGTCTCTCTCATGAGTCCATGTTTGGATTCAAAGAAACACCCTGACGATCTGTTAATCCGTCACGTATCTGTGTGTCGTCACAGGTGTGTGTTTTCACTGAAGTGTCTCTGCAGTGTGTTGACTCTGGTCTCGACCTGTCGGCGGCGTCGCCCCGCCTGCTGGATCCCCACCGGCTCCACGTCTTTGGAGATTCAGGGAGTCGAGCGCTGGCCTCAGAACAGAGGCCGTCATGTGTGACCGACTATTGTTCGGCCTCACACACAGCGCTCGCTTTGATGTGTGAGTGAGCAACCTTTTGGTTTTCATCTGAGACGGCGTCGGGTTATTAAAACCTCTTTGATTGGACGTTTTTCCTACAATGAGACAGATTCCAGTAAATAATAAACCTCGGTAACGACGCAGCGCAGAGAGGAAGACAACACACGACTGCTCTGGGAGGGAGGACGTCACCTTCTCCGGGGCCCCTGGTGTATTTGGGTTCGGGGCCCCCCATCTGACCACATTTTGCTGTGAGGCGACCCGGTAGCCATGGCAACGTGGTGCCACATGCAGACACCGCCGTTTGATTGACACACATGTTCCACACAGACAGCCCGAAGACGACCGAACAGTACGAGGCGGAAGTCGGCCATTAGTCCGGTTACAAGTCTTTAACCTCCACGAGATCCCTCCTGGGAAACAACAGAGTGTGGACAATCGATGGGACGTCCACACACACACACACACACACACACACACACACACATGTGTGTGTGTGTGTGTGTGTGTGTGTGTGTGTGTGGACGTCCCATCGGTCGCAACCATCGTACCAAGACCCAAAAAATATGTGTTTTTATCAGACGCATCAACGAGAAGATCTGATAATTTAAGATGATGAAACAGAATAAAATACTTCCTGAGCGGGTCAGAACCAGAACAAACAGGCGTGCAGGCCCGAACACGGCCACCCTCCTGGTCAGAATCACTTCATCCAGTCCGGTCAGCGTGTTGACAGTGTGTTCAGGGGTCGGAGCATCAGGAGACCTGTAGTGCTGCAGAGCTGCGCCCCCTGCTGGCCGTCAGCACCGCAGCACCAGCTGCACTCAGCCGGTGAGACGGATCCACTGACACCGGACTGAAGTCATAAAGAAAATATACATTATTATAAGTCAGGATGTGTCATGTGATTAGTGGAGAGTGTGAAGTGGAAGCTGAACACAACGGGGCTGTTAGATGGAACATTTCTCAACACGCAGCTCCAAAACATTTAACAGATTTCTGTGTAATTTTAATGTGAAGCTTTTTATTTAGAAGAATTTACGCATTTATAAAATGAGACAATTCTTTATTGATCTCCTCAAAGGAGAGACTAGGATGAGGAAATAAAGATAAATATAGAAAACTTAAAGGAGCAGTTCACCCAAAAATTACAGTTCAGTTATTATTTTTCATCAGGTGAAGTGTCGTCGTCCACAGAACAGTTCTGGAGCTTCACAGTTCTGCTGAACAGACTGAAGAAGCTGGAGACTTGATTTAAAACATCAGATGTCTCCGTACAGCTCGTCTGCTGAGATCTGCAGGAGAGAACACACCACAACCTGATCTGAGACCAGATTTACATCTTTATTCAGATCAATTCTCCACTGAAGCTGCTGAGCTAACAGTGTTAGCATCAGGTAGGAGGTCAGACGTGTTCTGATGATGCTGATTTGCCTTTTCAGCAAATGTTTCTAATCCAGATGAGAGACAGTGAAGATCTCAGCTGTGGTGGGAAAAGGAAGCAGCTTTTTCTTTTTGACATTAAATCTTAACATAATGAATATTTAATATAAACGTATATAAAGAGTCTGTCGACCCGAGGCAGCAGATTCAGACTTTAAACTAAAGACGTAAAACATTTGTTCCACATTTAGACAAAATGGGCAAAAAGTGGAGAAGCTGATGTTCAAGAGGCTGTTTGAGGGCAGATTTTATGATCCACATCTGGACAACAGGTTTGAAAAAACAGGTTCAGACAAAAGAAGACGCAAAGACGTTATTTACACTCACAATAAAATCTATCTTGTCTTCTCAGATGCTTTATTTATATTCTGATTTACTGATCTGATATTTAATTGCAGGGTGTGTGTCTGGTGTGGGTTTTTGTGTGTTTATCAGCAGTAAACTCAGTTTAAAGTCCAGATAAATATAGAGAAAATAAGAAAAGACTAAAATATAAAGTATTGAGTAATCAGACTCCAGACATCAAGCTGTTGCTGGTTTACTTCAGCATCATCGGCTCAGTTAGAGGAGCTGAAGTTTGTATTTCAAACCAGAGATGATCGATCAGCTTCTTCTGTCTCATCTCTCTGAGCTCCATCGTCCACATGTGGATCAACAGTCCCAGCAGACGCTGTGTCCTCCTCGTCCTCTCAGCAGGGATCACACCTGCTGTGTCGCTGGTACAGGTGTTCTCTCAGGTACGACGTGAAGCAGCATTCAGAAGGTCTGAGAGGAGATCTGAAGGCTCATCAGACACACAATCAGTTCATGATGATCGGAGACCGAACATGTTGGCATCGTACACGACAAGCTGAATCTCTGGTTTCATCTCATTTATTTTATCTTTCTTTGCAATATTATGTGAAATATGTATAATATAATGTTTAACAGTTGTTTCTCTGTGTGGCCTGGTGAGGCTGAAGATGGTGAAAGTCAAAAAGTATCAAGAGATCGACTCAAACATTGTTGGTTTTTTGTCTTTTCGTGGACATTTTGGAGAAAGTGTTGAACGAGAGGCAGTAAACACAGATACAGCATGAAGAGAAGCTAACTAGCTGCTAGCTTTGTTTGCTCCAATCAGATCCGATGCAGACAGATTAAGACGAGACAAACGTCACATTGTGACTCAGAAAGCTCGTCTTCCCGCCCGGCTCCTGTGTATTTCTGTGCGCTGTGTGACGCAGCTCGACTCTCTGGTTGATTCAATGTGATTTAAATGTGCAGAAACATGAAATTCATCCTCCCGCGCTCACTTCTTCCTTCTTCCTCCGTCCTTTGTCTGCAGCCGGCGCTCTGAGGATGTAACAGTAGACTGAACAGAGTGTAATGAAAAACCAATTAGCTGCTTTTGGCACCAAACAGCCAACACACTCGTCCCACCTGAGACCGGCTGCGCATTAATTCTGCTCTCCCCGAGCGGCCCAAGGCCTCGTCCAGCCGCTAACTGCTTCTCATGGCCGTTTTGTGGCTCTCTTATTAAAAGACGTGCTGACATGGCAAAGCATCTATTGCTTTGGCTGGAGATATGACTTGTGGACGAGCCGCCGCCGCTGCTGCAGCCACAAAACTCCATTATTACCTCTATTCCAGCTCCCTGTTACGGAGCCGGGGAGAGCGGAGACACTGGTGGAATAGGAGGCTGATTGTGATTGATGGCTTCCCATTAGCAAGTCTGTTATCGCTCCGGCTGGGGGGAACGACCACTGAGTTGTAACACAACACATTACCTGAGTCTCTCTCCCCGGCCCCGGCACACCGACGCTTAAATAAAATATAGACCCTCTCTCCGAGATCCTCATTCCCTGCTCAAGGCACTCCGACTGTTCTCCCGTCAGCTGTGATTTGCTGAGCATTCCCACTCAATAAACACATCATTAGTATTCATATTAAGCGGAGCAGAGTCGCAGATCTCTGCAGCGCTCGCTCTGTACGTCCTGATTGTGGATGTATCCGCTGAAGCCTCACCAGCTTCTCTTTTTTTCTCTTTGGTGCTTCCTGTCAGAATGATTGATTGGGACCAGGGCACAGAGTGTCCTGCATTACCCCAACAAATGATCTGGCCCTTGCTGGCAGACCTTGGCCAGAAAGAAATCAATATTTCACCATTAAAATCTATCAGAGGAGAGTTAGGGCAGCGGCTGTCAGAGGCGACGCTATCAAGCCGCTGCAACATTAAACCTGACACCTGCAGCACATGAGTAATCAATATCTAGTGGCTCACAGATCATTTGTGGTCACCTTTTAAGCAGTGATGGATGTCTCCCGGGGCAGTGATTCATGTTGTGACACCGTTTAACGGGGTTTTATTCCAGTTTAGACGGTCATCCCTCAGAGACGGGCTGGAGATGGAGCGCTGTGGTTCCCCGCTAAGACCTATTTCATTGTGTTCGGCCCGTCCTCAGCGATTACTGAGCGCCTTTTATAGGTTTTGTGCCCCGCTATGTGTGAAAAACACGTAAGTGAGAGCAAGGTCAAACTTTACGGGCTCCTGCAGCAGCCAGGGTTTCACATGAGGTGTCAAGAAGGTGGCAGGAGGTGCTGGACCAGGCTGCTGCTGCTGCTGGTGGAGAAATGAGACGGTAAAATTAGAGTGTGATGCTCCACGTGCACACACACACACACACACACACACACACAGGTGTGCATCAGTGTTTGTGTGTGAGAACATGATTAATGAGCTCTGTAAATTAATGCTGTGGTGGAGAACAGACTGTTGTTCATCTGAATGCTGGTTTGTATTTAATTATAGCTGCTCAGCGCCAGAGAAGATTTAAAGGAACAGTCCACCAAAAGACGAAAGTCCACTTCCTCTCCTCCTCCTGATGATATAAAGTCCTCCTCTCCTCCTCCTGATGATATAAAGTCCTCCTCTCCTCCTCCTGATGATATAAAGTCCTCCTCTCCTCCTCCTGATGATATAAAGTCCTCCTCTCCTCCTGATGATATAAAGTCCTCCTCTCCTCCTCCTGATGATATAAAGTCCTCCTCTCCTCCTCCTGATGATATAAAGTCCTCCTCTCCTCCTCCTGATGATATAAAGTCCTCCTCTCCTCCTCCTGATGATATAAAGTCCTCCTCTCCTCCTCCTGATGATATAAAGTCCTCCTCTCCTCCTCCTGATGATATAAAGTCCTCCTCTCCTCCTCCTGATGATATAAAGTCCTCCTCTCCTCCTCCTGATGATATAAAGTCCTCCTCTCCTCCTCCTGATGATATAAAGTCCTCCTCTCCTCCTCCCGATGATGTAAAGTCCTCCTCTCCTCCTCCCGATGATATAAAGTCCTCCTCTCCTCCTCCCGATGATATAAAGTCCTCCTCTCCTCCTCCTGATGATATAAAGTCCTCCTCTCCTCCTCCTGATGATATAAAGTCCTCCTCTCCTCCTCCTGATGATATAAAGTCCTCCTCTCCTCCTCCTGATGATATAAAGTCCTCCTCTCCTCCTCCTGATGATATAAAGTCCTCCTCTCCTCCTCCTGATGATATAAAGTCCTCCTCTCCTCCTCCCGATGATATAAAGTCCTCCTCTCCTCCCTGATGATATAAAGTCCTCCTCTCCTCCTCCTGATGATATAAAGTCCTCCTCTCCTCCTCCTGATGATATAAAGTCCTCCTCTCCTCCTCCTGATGATATAAAGTCCTCCTCTCCTCCTCCTGATGATATAAAGTCCTCCTCTCCTCCTCCTGATGCTCGTCTGCAGAAGCTCTTTGGTCGACTTCGCACTTCAGTCGGGGTGCATGCTAACGCTATTAGCTTAGCAGCTACAGTGAAGATTTCAGCTTAAAAAGGGGGTGAACATAACGTCTCCTCAGATCAGTTTGGGCTTGTAGTTCTTCAACAGCATCCACTGCACCTCGGACCGGGTCTCGTCCAGAACCGTGTCTGTGTTGTGGGAGTGTTGGAGGAGGATGTGGTGACAGCAGCTTCATTCTGACGCCTCTGTTCCTCAACGTAGTGAGAGAGAAGATCTACATTCATACGTAATTATATATACGGTTGAAACCAGACCAGCACTGCTCTGAGGAGATGACTCGACGTCAAACAAAGGAGAAACCCCCTGTTCTCCTGTCATGAACACTGAGCGGCGTGTCAGGAGTTTCCCTGACATGTCGCTGACATGTGTGAACGTGTGGACTGGGCCTCCGGAACATTTCTCATGGCTCCGTTAGAAGCTGGTGTTTTTACATGTGTCTGTAATAAACAGGAGAAGAACCAGAGATCACAAACTGGAAACTAATCCAGTTTTCACCAGCTGACAGTAAACGTTTCTGTGAAAGTGGCGCTGACAGAAACACGACTGACATGTCGGTCGGGACAAAAAGAAGAAGCTGACGTCACTAACTTCAGATCTGGATGAAGGTTAAATCCCTGAATCCTCATGTGAAGGATTGTTAGAAGCGTCTCACAGTGATGACCAGGACAGTCAGAGTGGTGTCCAGCAGGTGTGAGGCAGCAGCTCCTCTCCTCAGCTGCCTCCTCCTCCTCTGCAGATCCACCAGGAGCTCTCAACCTTGCCTCCTGACCCTCATTCTGCGAGAGGAGATAATTGCTTGTCAGGAATAAATAGAGAGATTAATGAATTCATTAGTGGTGGGGAGTTTAGCTCTTCGGAGCAGCACTTACCGCTATGACACATCACGCCTATTGTTTTACTAGCTAGTTAGCCTTGAACAATAACATTCGCACAGCAAATTGCCTCATACGCTGGTGTAAAGCTCCCACAAACTGCGTCCTTATCCTGGAAATGTAGCAATAATGCAAACAAAGGCTCTTTAAATCCAGATTATTCATCTTAATTACTTTGGTCTATAGGAGCGAGTGTCTGCGGAGCTGCAGGCAGACAGCTCGCATTAATCCACATTAGCTGTGAACACTGTACCGGGCGATGTGAGCACTTCTGCAGCAGCTCTGCAGTTTACAGCATCGTGTCTGACGAGCTCCACTTAATTAACTGCAGCTTCACACTTTTTAATGCAACACAGGCGACGACACTTATTTAATAACACCACACACACACACAAGTCGCCTGCGTGTGCTGGACTTAATTTATGTTTCTGTTGTGAAAATATATTCAGGGTCGAGTTGTGTGATGGAAAAAATGAACAAATCACAAATTGAGACTTTCACACATGAGAGTCAGATGTTGAAGGTTTTACTGTTGATTTGTACGGAAGCGCTGAACGACCTCGAGTCAAACATCACTTCATCTGTCTTTAAGTTTTAGTTCTGTTTTCTTATTTGTCAGCTGATGTTTTCCTGAGAAGACGACCCAAAGCTCTGCAGGAGCCGTTGCATCATGTGTCTCAGTGTCACCAGAGGAACATTTCCAGGAATTATGAAGTTTAATAACTTGAAGAAATTCTATAACTTTTCACACTTTTCTCAGCAGATTCTTATCTTCCTCCGTCATCTGGAGGTGTGACTGGTGTTTCTGTTGGACAGATGGATCAGAGGCAGTTTACCAAAAGGCCGTGGTCTTTATTACACCAACACAATGAACATGTTCAGTTATCAGATGTTTCTCCAGAGAGCGGAACTATAAATCCTGTTGAACCACAAAACAACTGGTCTTAATGAAGTTTCACAGAGCCGATATGAAACCCGCTGATCCCAGAACATGAGGGAAAAACGTGTCTCCATCATGTTTCTCTAATCTAGAATCAAGAATATTACAAAAACACTGTTTTTAAAAGTCCTGCAACTCTAATTTTATAAAGATAACCATCATGTGTCATCACAGATCGTTATAAAAATCCCTTTAAATGATGCCGTCGTTTCCTCTGCAGGTCAGAACACAGAGGTGTGTGACAGACTAACACTGCTCAACACTGTCGGCTGCTTGTTAACAGTGAAACCAGAAGAAACGAGGAACATGTGCAGATCCATCAGCTGCTCTCACTCCCAACACCAGATTTATCCTTTATGAACCAAACAAAGTGTCTCTAACAAAAGATTAGTAAGCGTGTCATCATGGAAATATAAAGCTAAGACGATCTGATTCTACTGTTATCTACTCTTATATATGTTCAGTGTTTGAGTTCAGCACTCTGAAGACAATCAGTGGGGAAATTTGGCATTCCTGCTGTTTCTGAGGAAACAAACGCAGCTTTGTGCCTGATTTTGTTCCAGGAGAGTAAAAAGGCTGCAGCTGAACGTGTGGACAGATGTTCCTCCCTCAGATGGACACAGCATATAAAACATAAACGCTTCTAGAATAAGGGAGCTCTTTAAAAACTCGTTAAGTGTTCATAAATGGATGAAACTCATTTCCAAAGCTGGTGTAAATTCAAACTGAAACATTCACTGACATCAGACATACGGACGGTACGAAGGCTGCGATCAGACCAGAGCAGGAGACGCTGAGAGCAGGTGGAGGTTTCACACGGTGACGTCAGAGACGACACAGAGGAACAACGAGGAGTTAAACAGAATCCATGTTTGTAGAAAAGCATCCTGACGTCACGCTGCAGTGGCCAATCACAGCGCGGCTGGTCAACGGTATTGATAATGATTATATTCTGTCTTTTGAAGTTGCCACAGAGACGTTTTGCTTCATGAGCAGAGACATGTTGAGTTTGAGTTTATTAAATTATTGAAAAAGCTGCTGCAGTTAAACAGCTTGAAAATGATCACAGAGCTTCTTTGGGACCTGAATAATAATATCAGAGGTCACTGATACCAATGTGATTTAACTTTTTATTGAATTTTTAGAATCTGCATGAAGAAATGAAGGGATATCGTTTGGATTTTAGGTCCCAATTTTTACAAATGCTATAAAGGCCAAAGAGTTTGAACAAAGAGACATCAGAAAAAGAAAACAGAAGCTGTTTAAGACCTTTGTGGCCATTTAAGTTGAGTCCTCTGAGGGGAGTGCAGAGGACGGACAGCGAGTCCATTAATGAAACCAAAACAGGGTCAGGATTTAATCACCAGCAAAATGGAAAATCTACCCAAATTTGCCGAAAGGAAAAGGCAAATACTGACAGATCGATCTTTGGATTTTATGAATCGATATCAGATCACTCTAATGGAAAGTTCTATCCAAAAAGCCTCTCTGAAAGACTTCTTATGAGCCTGTGGCCAGAAACTAGACGGTACCCAGGTGGAGCTCAGGGACCAGACGCTGACTCTCCCCGTCGTTTCCTCCACCTCCACCAAACTCCACAGCACCTGATGTGGTCTGAACACAGCCTCACAAATCTCTTTTATTTTCATTCTTTGGATCTGATGATACTGTACATGCGTCTGGTACAAAACCCCGCAGCAGGTGAACACTGAGCACCGTGTGTCCTCACAGCCACATCGTCATCCTTTATCAAAGAAATGGAAATGTAGATATAAGCTAATGACGGAGAAGAAGAAGGTCTGGTGTATAGATGCGTATCTCTGGAGACAGAAGTGAACCGGGCCGTGTGTTCGCCGCTGATCCGTGACAGAGTCGGCAGATAAGAGCAGACTTTAAACTGATCCTCCGTGTGACTGCGTTTGGCACAAAGGAGCCAAAGGTTTCAAACGTGGAGCTGATCTGAAGAACGATAGACGCTCCGCCGCTAATCCCATCCAGGTGAGAAGAGATAAACTGCACCGAAGAAAAACACAACAAACTCTGCTCGCAGTGTTCGCCGCAGCTCGGCGGCCAGAGCGAGAGCCAATCAGAAATACTGTTAGTCCGGCAGCAGGCGGCCAATCAGGAGCTCGTGTGAGGAGCCGAGTGGTTCATCCAGGGTCAGCCAGGCCTGGTCTACGCTGCCTCCGGCTTCAGGGCCAAAGTCTCTCCGGGCAGAGCTCCTCAGTCCTGATGGCTCTTCTCCTGGATGAATTTGTATTCATACTGAAGAAAAGAAACACAAGAGGAGGAAAAACCATCAGACACACTCGGCTTCCAGGGCCGCAGACACCTTCTGCTGGAATGACTCCGGTCTCTTACCAAGGCTAGCTGCCGCCCGATGTTCCCCATAGTTATCACCCCCGCAAAGAAGATGCAAGGTAACCAGGAGCGGATGTACAGGAAGTCTGGAGACGTATACCTGAGCAGGGAGGAGGACACACAGGACAGCCACATGTCAGTCTTTAAACAGTATCAGAGCTCAACAGTGACGACTGCCTGAACAGCTGGGGCAAGAAAAATGTGGAGTCAGGAGAGAAAACTGAGTAACGGCATTCTTCTGGAGCTGAGGATGGAAGTGGTGAAGGTATCAAGGAGATATCTCGCCTCCTTCTCATCAGCAGGTGGCAGCAGGTAAAGACGTTTCTGAGCTGAAGTGAAAGCGAACGTTTCAGATCATCCTGCTTAGTTTCTACGACACACTGTCCTGATGTCCTCAGTCTGATTCATGGTGCAACAGTTAACTTCTCATCCGTCACCCTGGCAACCAAAACAACGGAGGGGAAGCTTGTTCTGTCCATCCTGAGCTTTATCAGACAGAAACCATCATAACAGAGACAGAGAAACCAGATTGGCCGAACCCTGAATGCACAAACTTTTCCCTCTGAGTGCACAAAATGTAACTTTATTGGCACAATGGGACAAAAGCAAACACATTTTGTGTTGTAATATTTTGTGTTGTTAAGATGTGAAGTGGCACAAAGATCCCAAGTTCTATTAATTACCTGACGTCTTGTCAGTTCACTCCAGACTCTGTGTTCAGATCATGATCAGATCAACAATAATTCATAGTTTGGGGTTTTGAGGAGAACTTTTATCTCCCACAAAATAAAAAAACTTTTTTAAAAACAAACTTGATGAGAACTGAGCTGCCACTGAACACTTCTCACAGCTCTGTCCTCTTCTTCTTCTTCTTCCTCCCTCATTCTGTCTCTTTTATCATCATGTATGTAAATGTGTGATGTGACTTACTGAAAGACTCCGTTGTACACCAGGAGCTGTGTGGCCAGCGTAGCCAGCAGGGCGATGCTGACCCCGAGGCCGAAGCCGCTGCGGGAGCGGTCGAACGTCCACCACAGCCCGATGGAGAGCGCCGCCAGCGTCAGAGACAGCTGGACGTTGTTGGCAAAGTCCACTTTCTGACAGACGGAGGGTCAAGGACCAGACAGTCACCGGCTGTGTTTACAGAGCGGGTATACGTGGAAGGCTTTACCTTTAACCCAGTTACACTGTCAATCAGAAGAGTTAGAGCACTTTGACTGTGTTCTTTACAGCGACATACGAGTACTGAGTAGAGAGTGAAGGATACAGCACTGGCGTGGTTGATGCCCACGAACACGGCCACGCAGCGCATCACACTGGACCACTCCCGCTTGAACTTGTGTGGCTCGCCCAGTCGGCTGTCGATGCACGGGTACAACAGGCCGATCATCGCTGAGGACACAAAGAGACAGAGTCAACATGGAGACACACAACACAGACAACATGTCACATGTTGTATTGTTGAGCTAAAAACAGGCATTCAGGCAGCATTCACACAACCATGGAAGGATTACTGAGGAGGGCGACCAGACACAGGGCCTCTGGTACAGAGTTTCATGGGACAGTTATAAACAGGACCTCAAACATCTACAAACGACCCGGCTGAGCCACAGAACACACTCAGAGTCTGGGTTTCTTCTTCCTTAGTGAGAACAGGGACACTTTTACACGTCTGTCCTGTCTGTCTCAGTGTCTCCATCACCTTCGTTCATCAAAATCAAAAGCAGGATCAGAAATTCTCACATATTTTTTTTTCTCTTCCAACTCGCAACAACGACATAGCTAGCTTAGCATTAGCCTGCAGCATCACTTGCAGACTTCTCCTGTGTGATGAAGATGATCAGCTGTCTGGTACGTCGGAGAGGCTGGCTAATCACTTTTAAAAGTGCCTTTATTGATTTATTTGGATGGAGGGTTCACTCTGGACAGATCTGAGAAACTGAACTTTGTGATTTTGTCTTTAAATGTCTTCTTTTGTCCCGTTCTCCAGACTCTACATTTAGTGTCATGAACGACAAAGAGAAGCAGCGAATCCTCACGTTTAAGAAGCTTGAAGCAGACAATGTTTTCAAAGTAGCCGGCAGTGGAACTTCTTTTATTTCCCAGACCAGCAGCTCATTTCACACTCAGTCAGTCGTTTCCTTTCGATAAGAACCAACTGCAGTGATTTGAACCTCTGACATCACTAATGTTGCTTCAAAACAAATTAATTTTTGCACTGTCAACAAAACGCAGCAGCTCTGTCCTGTGGGAGTGAAGTGTACTGTGTGTGTGTGTGTGTGTGTGTGTGGAAGCGGCGGCCTCCTGCAGGAGGCGCGGTGTGTCTGGGGAGGAAGAGCCTCGGGCTGTTGTGCTTTGTGCTGAGCCTCGTGGGAGCAGGAAGCATCTCCATCCACAGCGTCGCCCCAGGAGACCACATTTCAATAACGTGGAGAGTCTCGCCTGCTGGGCATGTTGTGCAATCATATGGAAGGCTGTGTGTGTGTGTGTGTGTGTGTGTGTGTGTGTGTGTATACTCTGTGTGGTCCATAAAGGCTGTTTTAAAATGAGCTGTGTATCCTCTGATGTAACCGAATTAAACTACTTTCATTTCTGCAATCAATATTTTTTCAGCGCAGGTATTTTAAATTGAAGACTGACTGACTGACTGACTGATCTTTGAGGCCGACACCTTCACTGATATTAGGGAAAAATTCAGATATCGCTAAATTAGTTGAAATTTTGCAATGATCCCTTAAATGAGGTTCTCAAACAAAGATGTGTAACGGAGGCTGAGTATTTTTGAGTTCAACACTAAATCAGTAAGCGGAGCATTTTGATCTGAACGCTGTTAGAAAACGTCACGTACCTGAGGCCGTGCCACAGCAGGGCGGCACCCACCAGGCTGAGGAGAAGATACTGCTGATGACATCAGGAGGAAACAGGGTGACGTTTCTCTGCACCTGAAGTAGATTCAGAACCAGAGCCAAGAAGACGCCCACAGAGAACAGCATGGCCCCGCGGATCAACAGGTTGGTGGTCCTACGAGGCAGAGAACAAAGGAGTCAGGAGACTTCAAGGCCCCAAGTTTTATAGCCAATGTAGTGCACCACATGTCCAGCAGACACCTACAGTACATGTCCTCCAATAGGTGACTTAATGTGCAGTAGACTCAGAGCTGACCTGTTGGTGATGACGGAGATGTAGGGGCCCCGGGCCGGCCGTGGCGCCTGGCCGGACCCCGACCACTGCTGCTGGCCGCTGGTCACTTTGCTGTCGCTCATGGCTGTCAGTGTCAGGGACATTCGTAAGCCTACGTCAGGAGGATAACGAACGGTGTGTGATGTCTACATCCACCAGTGAGTTCAACGTCCTCCCCTGACATCCCGGGGCGGGCTGAAGAACAAGGACAGAAGTCTTACATCACCCTGTTTCTGTGATTTAAACGTCATTTAGGTTTTTTAAAATATTGTCAATATTACAACCAAATGTTTCTTTAGTGATCACAGTAGAGGAGAGCAACATCCACAAAGTTTGGTGTGTTTACAAAGTAAATCAGTAACAGAATCTGTACCAACTAATGATTCAGTCTGTCTCTCTTCTGTTAATTATTTAAAGACAGGACATCATGAAGATAAACTGATTAGACAATTACAACTAGTCCTGCAATAAACCAACATAAACCCCCTGCTGTACTGTACTTACATGTAACTTATTACATTATCAGTAATCTTTACTCTGCTTTGCCCACTTTCACTATCATTACCCCTGTATATACTAGGATTATATTTTACTGCATATACACACTTTACATTGTTGTCTGTGTGTATACACACTGTTATTGTTGATTTTAAAGATATAACTATGGCTCAGTAAAATATTTGCAATCTGTGATAATTAAGTTTAGAGAAGTTAAAGCGACAAAGAATTAGTGACTCTGGTACGTCTGTCAGGAACTATCAGAGGACTCTGTTTGAGTACATGTATGTGTGACACCAGTGTATTCACAATCATCCAGAGGAGGCTTTATGATGTATTGCTGTATCGATATTTTGCCCCACTGCTACTGACACACTGAGTGAACTTCTTTGTGTGTTTGTGTGTCCTGTTCCTTTATTCCCCATCAATGGAGAGGCTCCAGAATGTGACTCTTCATGATGACATCACTACCATCTATTGTTCTGGTGCTCAGCTGATTCAGACACGTCAACAACAGAGAGAACATGTGAACTGTATGCTGGCACACTGTCTCTCTGCATAAAGTTCATCATGGAGTGTACGTGATTCATAACGTGGCGTAATGTTGCTCCCACGCTGAACCACTCCTCCATCAGCAGGAGCAGTAAAGTACTGATGAGGCAGCGTTAGATAACTGATAACCTTCAGCTGGCTCCTGTTGGACCTCGCTCACCTTTAGCTCCGGTGTGTGCCTCTCAGACTGAGGTAATACATGAGGCACACACTGGGGACAGAGCTGCATGTCTCTCTGAGGCAATAACGGGCACACGTTTTAAACTACAACTTTTAGTTCTGTGTAACAAGTTAGCTCGCGACCGAGCTGCTAGTGGAGTTAACTGCCAAACTGAAGTTAGCTTAACGGCTAATTACTAATTATTTACCAAGCAGCGTCAAAAGGATTTACTCGTATTATACTTCTTCCTGCTGATGGATACATTTAGATGAAGCAATGAGAATCATCTTAATTCAACAGTAACACAGAACAAGTAGCGGTGTTAGGAGCGGAAATCGCAAAGTTAGCTTGACGTGAGTTGGCTAGCCTGATTATATATGATAGCTAACTAGCTAGCTAAACTGTATTAGTCATTAACTGCCACCGATCGTAGCATATTAGCGGAGATCAACGCTGGCTCTTACCTTAAGCTGACACAAATGCTCCACGAATACATTCACGAAATTCATATACCATTTAAAGTAACTCCGGGTGTAATACTAGGCTGAAATACACGAAACTACTAATTAGCCCTCTCTCCCTGCTGAGACTACTTCCGGTTGTCTAAGCTGAATGAACACCGGACGTCCAATCGGCGTCTGAAGCGGTGACGTAACCACGTTACACAAAGCGGACGTGTCACGTGATTGGAGGTTACGGTGCATGGATTAACCCACAAAAAGAATTCCTGTAAACAGCTGGATGATTGTTTATAAACAAAGTGTTTACGCTTAAATGTTTGTTTTCATTGTTGTTTACCAACTTAATGTATTTAATCTGACGTTTGGAGGAGTGACGTGTTTAAATAAGATGTTTAAAGAAGTATCTCTGAGATAATTATTTGTTTTCTAGCTAAACTCACATTGTGATTTGTGGTTTTAGTATTTATAAATTGATAAGAGGCTGTTTTCCAGCTACCAGCCACGACAAATAAACAGCTGGATGATTCTTTATAAATAATTATAAAAAGTTTATATATTCAAATGTATATTTTTATTGTTTTATAAATTAAATTCATTTAATCTGGGCATTAGGAAGAAACATATCATATCTAAAGAAGTTCTTTGGAGAGAAATATTAAAATAACTTTGTAATTTGTGGTGTTTTATAGTATTTATAAAAGTGATGAGAGGATGTTCCAGCTGCAATAAATCAACAGCTGGATGATATATAAATAAATCTGGTTTATATAGTTAAATGTTTTTATTGTTTTATACCAATTCAACTAATTTAACATTTGATGAGAGAAATAACATGTTTAAAGAAGTATTTTGGAAAGAATGATGTTTTTTAGCAGTTAAAATAACAGTGTAGTTTGTGGCTGTGTATAGTATTTATAAAGCGGATGTGAGGCTGCTGCAGCTTCCAGCCCTGATCAACAAACAGCTGGATGTTAAAGTCATTCCTCACACACACAGTCGTGTCTGTTTCCCCCACAACATATTTGATTTGCTCTCGTGGTCTAATAGGCTTACAGGGGTGCAGAGGTGAGAAAGTCACAGTGCGGAGTGGATCACTCTTAATCCTCAGTTCCATTTACACTCCATTTTGTATTCAGCATACTGAGGCCTGCTGCTCATGATGGGGTTTCAGGGATTATATCTGCAGACACAATAGTCTGAACATAAACAGACGATCGTGCTCTCTCATTCCAGCACAGCTCAGAGCCTCAGTTAACTTTATCAAGGTGAACTGTAGGTTTCATTTCAGACATCCCAGCAGAGAAAGTTCAGAGAGCTGCGGTCATTACGGACTGTGATGGTGCAGAAGAAGTGTGACAGATTCAATCAAGTGGTTATTTATTTATATATTGAATTAGATTTAAACATAACTTCAGAACATATAACTGGACTCATTTTATAACAGATCTGTTTTTACTGTATTTGAGTGTGTATGAGGAACATGTTAATGTCCTCACTGAATATGTTGATATATGTTCAGGGGACATATTGAGAAGAGATATTATTCTACAGCTGGATTCTCACATTAAACATGGCAATTTATTTCATTACAAGTAAACTCAGTGGGCTTTTTATCTGAAGAAAACATACAAGTAATAAACAACATTACTATAATAATATTAACATGATAAATTAACCCAATTAACAATCGTTTTAAAGGTTAAGCTGAATATTTTGAGGCAAAGGTTGTAATTAACCAAAGACTGAATACATCGTCATGTTCATGTTAGCAGACTCCATTTCTAAACTAGCGTTAGCTCCTGTTGCTCTCTGTTAGCGCAGCAGACAGAGGCTCATCCTCACATCACATCCTCTGAACAAAGAAATCTACCATCCAGCAGCGTTAAACTACTTCAACACCTCGTCCAGAGGCTCGTAGAGATGACAGAGAGACACGGGAAGGTCTCAGTGTTCATCTCATTATAACATATGAACAATAAAAAAGTGACTGATATATGTTAGTTACTACAAATTGTTTCGCATAGCCTCTTTAACACACAGTACACAAACCCTGTCACGATATCTTTAAATAAAAGTCTGAAATGTCATCCTGCTGACGGACCAACAAACAAACAAACAAACCAACAAACAAACAAACGGACACAGGGACACACAAAACATCCTGTAGAGGTAAAAAGAAAGAGATTGAAAGGATTTGATGTATATTCTGGTAAACCGCCGTCTCTCAATACTTTCTGTCAGCCTCAACAAATAAACAGTTTCATCTTTAGAAAGCGGTTCAGTCGTTTCCTCTCACAGCTGCTCGCTGCGTCTCCAGTAAACACGACTCAAACAAGAGTTAATAGTGCATTTGTTTGGGACTATTTTTAGCAGCGGATGAATCCATATTTGACGCTCTGGTGAGTATTCATGGCAGCAGGACGGTGTGTGTGTGTGTGTGTGTGTGTGTGTGTGTGTGTGTGTGTGTGTGAGTCACAGAGGATACATTCATTGTTTGTTCGGCTTTTTTAATTAGATTTTTCCACCATAATAAAATGAGAGTTTCGCTGCAGCCGTGTGCTGTAATTAATATTTTTCACAGCCTGTTTTTTGTCGTATTACCTTAAAAATCCATTTTTATTTGGTCCGAACACTGAGACTACAACAAACCCTCGGTCACGACCTGACTCTCCTCGGCTTCGGCTCCACGGATGAATTTCTGCCTTGACTTGTATTTTTGATCTAATAAGATGACGGTGCAGGTTCGGCTCGCGGTCCCCGGGGACACTCACTTAACCCTCATAATTAGAGTGATAAAGGAAGTCTGGTAGGTAAGAGGAGGGTACGGGGGGCTTTCAATTAGTTGTCAAGGGCTACTTGGAGGCCCCCTGACGCAGCCGGAGAACAGCCAGGGATTCAATCCATCATCCTGCCGCTGCCAAACGCTAAGGGCCTTTTCATTATCAGTCCCACTGTCGCTGCCGCAGTATAAACGTGAGTGATGGCGTGCACGCGGCGGCTCAGTGGGTGTGGATGGCGACGGAGGGGTGGGGCCGGGCCCTCGTCGTAAATGTCATCCCCATTGGACCGTTGCAGGTCCCGGCTCCAAAATAATAGGCCCTGTGACCTCTCTGTTGTCTATAATTAACCTCTAACCCCCCTCCTCCCCAGGCAGACGGCAGGATGTGGTGAGAGGTGCTGTTTGCCAGCCGATCCTCTGCAGGCGGCGCTGAACCGGGAGCAACAAAAGAAAATGGCTGCTGCTGTTGTGTCACATGTCTGGGATGACCTCAGCGCTCCTGAAATGAAATATATATTGATCTTTATCCATGAGAATGTGAATGTATTCATGAGATCAGACAGACGGTCGCACATGTGTACAGAGATAATAAGAACAGATCCTGATCCATACGTGGAGTTATTAGCTGAAGCTCCAACTACACGTGACATCACTTCATCAGCGAGAAGCTGGTCGCCCTTTATTGATTACGTGAAGAGAGCTGCACTGTAAAAAGGAAAGAAATGAAGAAATAAACTGTAATATTCTGTCAGCAGGACACCAGAAGATAATACATCTCTCATAAAACACAGTAATGTTCCGAGATTAAAGAACAGTCTTTAGCTTTAATTTAAAAACAGATCTTGTTTGTCTCGTCTGCTGTGCCTGATGAGCTCTGAAGAGGTGTTTGTGCCTGAACTTAACCAGAGCATCGACTCAGAGTTGTGACGAGAGAGAACTAGAAAATCTAAATTCATTATGTGAACTATTCAGTGATATTAAACACAGGAAACATTACGTCACTGCTGATTTACAGCCGGAGTGAAGAAATGTGACGCCCTCCTCACCTGCGGTAAAAACTACAAACCAGCACAAAGATGGCGGCTGCTTTAAACCCAGACGTTCTGAACACACACATTACAAACACGACTTCAGTCTGTGACTACAACACCCTGACTTCACAGTAAAGGTTTTGAAATAACACATATAAAAACCTCCATAATTACACAAGATATCTGTTGGCTTACAAACAAAGATACGTGAAACTACAGATGTGATCTTATTTTCATTAATAATCTATGTGGATGTCTCTGTCTAATGTTTCTTCACAGTTGTTTCGTGTTGTTTTACACTACAGGTGTAAATTCAGTCGTTGTTTGTGATCATCTGAATATTTTCATGTGTTTAAAAATGACAGATTTTTTACAGTGTATCCTCCACAGCAGTTTGAGGTCACATGTGTGTGATTCTCATCTGTAAATGTCGTTTCTCTTCTCTCTTTGTTTCAGATGTTTCACATCTCTCTGCTGGTGATGATGATGATGATGCTCCACTTGTTGTGTTGAGATCATGAATAAATAAAGTGTTTCACAGTCTGGGGAAATACGTCACAATCCAAATAAAGACTTATTATGTGTAATTCCTTCACAGGTTTGTGTCGAGCGGAGGGTTTTGTGTGGCTGGTGCAGGTTGCAGCAGCCTCCACCCACAGGGCACGACGAGCACAGATGAGTGTCTGACATCCCTCGACATGCCCTGAATCTGCATCAGCTGCAGCTGGGATCGTCTCCTGCAGTGGGTTGTGGGTTGTGGGTTGTGGGGGGGAACCAGGTTTGGACAGACGAACACAGGTTCCTCCCCCCTGAGCAGCCACACTGACATTTACCACAACAATGAAACATCCAACGAGCAAATTGTGGCGGCGTCGGTTAAATCAGCCCACAATAGAAAGTCAAATGATCCCTAATGGCTGGAGCTGACACCTGTACACGACACTGACACTGTGAGCGGCACAGACACACAAATGAGACGTAGGACGAGCGCGAGCAGAGAGGAGTCATTTGTGGTGCATCATTGTCTCGCAGAAATTCTTGGGACTGTGAGGAGGAAATGCAAATGTGTGTGGCAGCACGGCGGCGGCTCTGCCAGCATGTGTGTGGCATATTGAATGATAATGACAAAGCGGGCTGGATCCCCTGTGAGCAGGCCTGCGGAACAATGATTACAGATTGGCCGGTGTGTCCCTCAGCTTCACCGGGACTCTGATTCTAATGCTAATCACAGCCGCTGCCCGCTGAAATATATCTGGAGTCGCAAGGCAGCAGGAAATAAGATGGAATATCCCGGTTAGCCTGTAATTGTATAATGAAGCCCTGTTTATTTTGATATTTTAGGAATTCATACAGTAGCTTTTGGCAGAGTTAACCTATTGCACCACCTGCTGGCCTCCGGCTGCTGCAGCTGGGTTTGTTCAGAGCACTTTGAGCTGTTCAGACCTGCTGTCAGCACCAATCACAGGTGGACCGGTACAGGTGTGAGGACGCATGGAAGATCCACTCAGAACACATTCAGAGGGTCTGAGCCGCAGACGTCCTCTGTGGAACAAGAAGGAGAAGGAGAAGCCATAACCTGCCAGTGTTAGAGCCAATGAGGTTTGTAAAAACATGGTAACCACAATATCACCAGACTCCTTTAACAAATTGTGTGATTTTAAGAGTTGTTGAGTGAAGAGAAACTCAACACACTTTGCAAGAATCGTCTACGACAGATTCTGAAACATTGGTGTCTTCCTACAAATTCAGCATTAAATGCAAAACATGAAGTTGTTTGTTTCCTTGTTAAAAACATCAGTTTGTCAGTTTGTGTCTGAAGTGCGTGTTACCTGCCAGCACTGAGCCACTGTTTCAACTGATTTCACCATTTACACCAATTTATGAAAGAAGACAACATGTTGTTGATGCTAAACACGTCAAATGTAATAAACTAAACAGTAACCAATATAGGCTTCTTCTTTAAAGCCTTTGGAGAAAGATCCCAGACTCCCTTCAAAAATCGCTCAATTTTAAGATTTGTTGAGACAGAAGAAACTTTACAAACTTTGTAAAACACTGTATCTGACTATCTTTTAATTATTGGAGCCTTCTTGTAAATTCAGCATTAAATGCAAAACATTACGTTTCTTTTCCTTGTTTAAAGTGTCAGTTTGTGGCAGCTGAAGCTCGTCATTGATCAGCTGTTTGAACACACTTTGGACTGATTTCACCATTTACACTAAATCTGTGAAAGAAGACAACATTTTATTGAAGCTAAACATGTCACATTTTACAAATACAGTAAACGGTAACCATTATAGATTACCTCTTGGAGAAAGTCCCCAGACTCCCTGAGAAAATCTCAATTTTAAGAGCTGTTGAGACAGAAGAAACTTTATAAACGCTGTGAAATGCTGTCTAAGACAAATTCCTAATGATTTGGGCCTTCTTGTAAATTCGGCAAATGTTATATATGAAAATAGATCAAATCTCCTCTCTGTTTGAGATGTATGTGTTTATTTGCATACAGAGCGGTGAAGTGAGAGTCACTCAGGACTGATGGTGATATCAGGTCCTCGAGCAGTAAAATGTAGATGTATGAGTTTGACTGTATTCTGTGATTCAGTTCATTTTAAAGATGTTCCATCCTCCTGGTTGGTTTGGATCAGACGGTCTCGGCACCCTCGGCTCCTCCGGAGGGATTCAGGTTGTAGCACTCTGCTCCATCAGCTGCATCAGTCACACTCTCTCCCCCACCTCTCCTCTCTCAATGTACTTTATTTTCATTCCGAGGAGAGAAACAAGAAGGAGAGCCGAGGCAAAGTGATGCTCAGCTGCACACTCGATGTAGGTTAATGGAAGGGAGGAGAGTCTGAGCTCAGGCGGCCTCCGATTGGCTGGCGGGCGACGTGCAGCTTCTCCGCAGCACAACCTGTCACAGTTAATCAGGGGCCATCTCTTAACAGCCAGCCAGGCTATCGGAGAGGTGAGCCCATTGCTATTCAGGACGAAACAGATGATAAATCATTTGTACATAATTAGTGCTCAGCAAGGTTACAACTGACACGTATTTTCATCTTAATTAGGAGGGAAATTTGTTCCATTAATTTAATTTGGTGCGCATGAGCGGCGCTGCACCTAACTAAGTTAATCTTACACCTGTCAGGGTGGGAATGGAGTTGGGCCTCGGATTACAGGGGAAAGAGTCCTCTATCAGACGGTTCTGTGCTCACACAGTCCGGACTGTGGAGACAGAAACAGAGGATCAGACTGCAGCTGTGCACGTCTGAGTGTAAAGGAACAGTCCGCACAATGATGTCACCTCAGCCATCATCTCATCAGTCAGCTCAAGTTCCATCGTCCACAAAACATCTCTGCAGACTCGCAGCACAAACAGCCCTGCAGCTTTCACTGGAAGCTAACGTAGCACTCTGTAGAGCGCATACCTCTGCCAAGGCCCAACAGTCCTCTGTTGTACTCTAACTATCGTCACCAGCCACCTAAATAACCCCGATTATTGTTATTTACATCAAGATCAATGATCAAAAATGTCAAAAAAATCTCACATTATCAAAGTAATGTCATTACTTTCTGTTACTCTTGGATTACCTCAATATCAAACACGAACAGATACAGATGAGAGAAAATAAATATCAATGAGATGATTTTATAATAATCTTTATAATGAGTGTTATTACTGAAATACTTTTTACTGAATGTATCTGTAATCTAATTACATTTTATCTTCTGTAACTCGACAGAATATAGTTACCTTTCTGTATCCTAATAACATAATCCTGTTACATGTTTTATGCTGCACCTGATGTTATTTTCACCTCTGTGCACCCACTTCATGCTAACATGTTTAGCTTAGCAAAAAAACAAAATGATGTAAATCTGGTCTGAGATCAGGTTGTGATGTGTTCTCTGCTGCAGACTGTGATCACAGCAGACGAGCTGTGTGGAGACATCTGATGTTTTAAATCAGGTCTCCAGAACTGTTCTGTGGACGACGACACTTCACCTGACTTTACATCATCAGGGAAGATGATGACTGAGTTTAACTGAGTGAAATGTCCCTTTAAACAGTTTGGAATTCCTCTACGTGACGATGAACACAGTCAGATAATAATACTCATCTCTGTTGCTTCACAGTCGACCAATGAGGTAAAAGCTCCGTCGTCCCAGAACAAATATTTAAGCGTGTCTCTCAGACGGACATTATGGAGAACAACATGTTCCATCACGGAGGCTGCAGCTGCAGCGCTGTGATTTAGGGCGCAGCAGCCTTCATATATCTGAGCGAGGATGAGTGTCTGATCCGGTCTCAGTCCAGCGGGCAGCGCTGAGTCCAAGGCCCGGCTCTGCTCCTGCTCACAGCTGTATGAAGCTGTAGTAATTGCCCCAAAGAGGAGGTTCAATAGAGAGGACGCTGCAGAATGACTGATTTAGTAACTATAAGGTTTTCTAATGGAATTCTCTGCTGCCTCTCGGGCACTCAGCCTGACAACCATTACCTGAACTGATGCATAGTCCATTACAGGATCCCCCGCTTTAATAGAGTGTCTATCACGTGAAATACAGAGACGTCAGGTGCCACAGCATGCACTCTCACCCAAGTGTGAAGGTTTAACCCAACTGAAATGGCTTTTCTTTTAGACGCTGCTGCACGGCCTCACAGATGTATTGAAGATCAGCAGAGGAGGAGAGAGGGAGGAAGTGGAGCTCAGTGTGTAACACGCTGCTGCTGGACGACGCTCCACTCGTAACGTGACTCTGCCTCCGTCAGGCTGCAGGTAACTGCTCACCTCACCTCACTGACACCTTCTGTCCAGCACGCTGTGAAATGACTCAGATACACTGTGAACAACTGGAGATGGAGTCCAGTGTTTTATACTTACATTCAGATTAAAAATCCAAATCAAAACCAATCCAACGCTTCTTATTTATTTGATTTCTAAATAAAACTAAAGAAGAAGATGAGGTGTGTTTGAGTCTTGATTTAATCTCACCTCCAGTGAAATAATCTAATATTTAGATCAAAATTCATGTCAGTTAATAAATGTCACGTCTCAAACCAGAAGTTATTTCTTATATTTAGATACATTTTTGCAGCGTTGCAGCTAATTTCACTCCCGTGTTCACTCCATCTGTTTTAGTCAAATAAAAAAGTCAAATGGGTTTTTTTACATCCATAATGTTGAGAATAAATTGAAGCATTATATTTGTGAAACTGTAAAACAGAATTTTTCAGTTCAGTTGGACTGGAGTAAAGACACCGAGGCACCATACAAGACTGTGGCTGCACGATCAGCTGAGACGGTTTTCAAATCGCAATGTGACCAACTGCAACTTCAAACCACAGGATCAGCAGACTTTTGACAAAGGTGAAATGTGAGAGAGAAAACACCTGTGAGGACTTTATTCTAGTCAACTCAGTCAGAACTTTAGTCAAACGTGTGACGAGTACAGCTCATAATTAATCTCTTTAAATGTTGAAATATTCTCACATGGATCAAAGAAGACTGATCGTCACACACACACACACATTCAGATTTACATGAACTCAGTGAACATTTCACCAACAGATTTCATGTTTTAAGATTTCAACAGTTTAAAGGTGATAATGAGCCACATTTCTCCCGGCTGCCTCCTCCACACATCAGTTATCAATCTGAGTTATAATAAAAAATATCAGAGCTCTATCAATCAGTTGGAAGAATATAATCCAAACATCAAAACGTTCCTAATTTCTTCAGTAAAATGAAAAACTAACCACCGACTTTAAATCCAACAGTCGAGTTTACTCAAAATATTTCAGTCGACTTCTGATCTTTGATTTAACAGATTTTAATATCAAATATTTGACATGAAAAGCTCCAGAAACACAAAACTTGATCTCTGTAGATGCTGAAATATTCTCAGATGGATTAGCAGGTTCTGTTCTTCTGGTTCTGTGTGAAGATCAGTTCTCTTTAAAGTCATTTCTCTGCTCGTTTGTCTCTGATGTGTCTCCTCTGTGAGTCCACACCTCGTCCTCCTCGCCCAGCAGCCGCCGGCCTCTTGTCCTTCAGCAGCTCCTCCCTCGCCATCGGCTCGATGATGGCGCCCATCTGTGTCACCACCTTGGGCTTGATGTTCTTTTTGACGGTCCTCTCGGTGTTCCAGGTCCGGCCCAGCGGGGAGCGGATGGTGCTCTCGAACTGCGAGTGGTTCTGGAAGGGGAAGGGCAGCGAGTTCACCTGGTGGAGTTTGACGGAGACGTTCCTGTTCTCTGAGATGATGACGCTGGGCAGGTGCTGGTCCTTCCTGGGTTTCGGCGGCTCCACCTTCACCCTGAACCTCTTGCGTTTGCTGCGGGACGGCTTCAGGCCCGTCCCTCCCCACTCGCCCCACCCGGGCAGCGTCAGGTCCACCACCTTCGGCTTCCCTGCGTCTTCCTGCTTCCTCTTGTCCTTCAGGAAGTCGGAGATGACGTCGTCTCCGGCGAAGGCCTCCTTGATGAGCCCCCTCTGGTCCAGCTGCTCGTCGCCGTCCTCGGCGTCCTCGACGGTCGGAGCCAGAGGGACCTGGATGACTTTGGTCGCCTTGGTGAGGACTTCATTCAGCTCGATGCCTCTCTTCCTCTTCCTGGTTTTTCCTGCTTCCTGTTCCTGAGCTGCAGGTGGAGGGTTTTCTGCAGGTGGAGGAGGAAGAGGAGCTTCATCAGCAGCTGCTTCCTCCTGAGGAAGACTGAGGAGCTCCACGTCCTCCAGAGTCCTGATCCTCACCAGACCTTCCTCCAGCTGAGCCGACGTGTCCGTGACGTCTGCTGCTGCCTCGGCTTTCTCTCTGAACAGACTCGTGAACTCTGACAGCTCCTCTTCCTCTTCGTCTGCAGCTTTATCTCCTCCTCCTCCTCTTCATCATCATCATCCTCCTCCACAGGTATCTGAGCTGCAGCCTCCTGAGCCTGACGCTGCTTCCTCCTGTTATCAAACTCTCTGAGCAGCACTTCCTCTTCTGGTTCCTTCACCTCCTCTTCCTCCTCCTCCTCTTCCTCCGCCGCCCTCGGCTCCTCCTCGGCTGTCAGATCCACAATCATCTCCTTCTCTGTGGGGTCTTCAGAGAGCTTCCCTCTCATCCAGGGGTTTGAGGGGTCCACTCCCTGCTCTGCGTCGTTCACAAAGTCAGGCAGCACGTCTGCGTCGCCTCCTTCCTCCTCCTCCTCCTCCTCTTCCTCAGCGTTCAGCGAGGTCACAATCTTCTGGGTCAGGTCCTTGTTGACCTCCAGCTGCTGCTGCATGGCCTTTCGAGCCACCAGGTCGTATTTGCCCATGATGACCTTGGACTTGGCCCACTTGCCTTTGTTCTGGTGCTTCAGCGACATCCTCTCCTGCATCCGGGCCAGCTCGATCTTGTTCAGCTCCTCCAGGGCGCCGGCCGGGTCCGTCTTCACCATCTCGTCGAACTGCTTCAGGAACTCTTTCCGCTTGGCCTTGTTGTGGACCTTGTGGTAGGCTTTGCTCTTGATCTTCCTCGCTCTGCGGGCCTTGGCCTCGTAGTAGGACTGCAGGGCTCGGGCTTTCTGGAGCTCGGCCCGGCGGATCTTCGCCTCCTCCAGGCTCATGGCCTTCATGGACGCCTCCTCCGCCGGGGTCAGGACGGGGTCGTGGATGGGCTGCTTGTTGGCGTGCAGCAGGGAGAAGATCTCCTCCTCCAGCGGCGTGCCAGCCTTCCAGCCGGTCACCACCCTCTCGATGGGTTTGGGTCCGGACGGCTCCTTGTTCAGGGGGAAGACCAGCTGCTCGGCTCTCTGGTTCTGCTTGATGAGGCCCTTCCACTTCGTCACCTCCGTGGCCGCCTTCTGGAAAGCCACATCTCTCTGGATCCTGTCGGTCTCCTGCCGGCTCAGAGGGCTCTCGATGGTCTTGGTGTCTTTCTGCAGGTTCTTCAGCTGCTTCTTGGTCCTGGAGGTCACACCGGGGGTTTTCTCCATGGAGCCGATCAGGTCCGACAGGTCCACCCGGTCCCCCTCGCCCTCCGCGGTGACGGTGAACTCGGACATCTGCACGGCCGCCTCGGACCTCTCCCCCAGGGTCTTCTTCCTCTTAGCTCCCAGAGAGCTGATCGCCTCCAGCAGCTTCTGGTGTTTTCGTTCATCTTCCTCCTCCTCCTCCTCGCTCGTGATGTTTTCATCGTCTTCGTTCGGATCTTCATCATCGTACATCACCTCCGCCTTCTCCTCCGGCAGCTCCGCGCGCTGCTTCTCGCTCTTTTTACTCGCTTTCTTCTTAGAAGCTTTCGCCATGTTGGAGTAAACACCACCGCGGCGGAGGGGAGACGACTGTACACACGTGTGACGTAAACCGAGCCGCTGTCGTAAAACGGGACCGTGAGCGGCACTGTCGTAAAACTCTTCTTCTTCTTCTTCTTCTTCTTCTTCTTCTTCTTCTAGACTAAAGATAACAACGACAGAGTATAAAATATCACTAAAGTACAATAGCTGAGTCGAAATAGACTTGATTGTTATTTATTGATTAGTCGGTATTGATTTAATAACAATACATAAGATAAAATGGAAAAGTATACTGTGAAAAATGTAAAAATATAAACATGTTTAAATTCTGTATTGACGTTAAATTGGTATAATAATGAGTCAGATGGATTATTTATGTCCCTGTATGTATTTCTTTAACTTTATTTTTTTTATATAAAATGTATGATTTCTACCTTTATTTCTTCTGTAATGAACAGAGACGACATAACAGAGTAATGTACAAGGCAACTATACCAAAAATATATATTGAAAATATACCAAAGACAAACTTGTCATATCATGAGTTTCTTGCTAGATCACATAATCTTAATCATAGTGCTGATGGTATGGATGCTTTTCTCTCTTTATGGTCTTTCAAAGTCTTTCAAACCAACCAATTAAACCAAATATTTCAAATATAAATGAGGAGAATTTACTTGTGTCAGTCAGAAGCAGAAACAATGATCAATGATATTATACGAGTGAGACAAAAATACAATGATAGAAAAATAAAATAAAAATAATGAAGACTATATACATGCTACATGTTGTCTCGTAATAGGTATTCTACTTTATATTTTGGATCATAATAATAGACATAGAGAGGAAAAAAAGAAAATCAATTACAGCAAAAATAATTATTAAGATAAAATAGAAAAATGCACAGTGAAAAATGTGTCAAATAAATCTGTTTTTAAAATATATACATGTTTTTAAAATGTAAAAATGAGATGCTGACTTTGATTTTGTATGATATGTGTTGCAAAGATGATATCTGGGCAAACATGTATTTCTTTCACTTTATTTTGTAATAAACTGTATGATTTCTATCATGAATTCTTTTATAATGAACAGACACCACATCACAGACATAAAACATTAACACAGAGACAAAAGAATATGTAACAGAGGAAGAAGAAAAACATTGAAATAAAATAAAAGCAAAACATTAAGACATACATAGAAAATAGAAATAAATAAATAACATTATAATTTAGATGACACAAAATAATAATGTAAATAAAATGATAATTATAATGAAATAATGGTAATTATTTTAATTTTGTAGCTACATTAAAAAACAACATTATTTCTGCTATAATGAACACTGAGTAAACACTAAGTATCAGACATAGAACATTAACACAGACAAAAGAATATGTAATATAAAAAAGAAAAAACATTAGAATAAATTAAAAGCAAAATAAAAAGACATAAATATAAAATATAAAATGAAGCTGGTAAAAACAAATTATAATTTAGATAAAACAAAAGTAATAAATGTGTTTCTTCTTCTGGTCCAGCAGCTGTTTTCGGTGACGCCACTGCGCCCCCTGCTGGTGAAAAGCGCGCTTACACTCTGTGTCGTCGACACGTTTGTGCTCCTCGCAACACTTAAAAACACACATTATGGTTTCAAATACCAGAGAAGGTGATTAAAAAGTGAAACTTCTTGTTTTTGTGTGTATCCGCGGTCAAAATTAGGCGTAAATGACAATAAATATCAGCGCGTCACGTGTCTCCGTCATGTGATCCGTCATCAGCACTTCCGGCCAACATGGCGGCGGCTTCGTCTGTTTTCCACAGAGTGAGAACTGGCTCTAAAATAGGAGCACAGTATGACCAAGACGGTAACCTCATCCAGGTGAGGAGCTTTTCTATCTTCCTTTTAGCACCGCGGACAGAAGTTAACTGTAAAAACTGCACAGAACGATGCATGTCGGGAAATAGCTGGGGTGCTAGCTAGCTAACTGCTGAGTAAACGGTTGGAAACTAGCTTATAACGGCTAAAATGAAACGTTTCTGTCATATGACAGTTTTAACGGCTCTGTAGGAAGTTTGAGAACTGTTAGCAGAACATAATTATGGAGGAATATCGACGTTTTCACAGATGTTGTTCCGTTCTCCTCCCACATTAGCTACCATAGGGAGGGAAATTAAGCTAATATGAGCATCTAGCAGCCACTGAGAGATGCATATTTAATGTAAAAGCTGCCATTTACTTCAATATTTAATTAGCATTTGGCTGGGGCTAATTTTCCACCCTGACATCAGCTATCTGAGTTATAAAGCGGCATTTCTGCAGCTGTGTCTTGCACGACAGCACTTCAGCAGCCCATATGCCCAAACTAGTTTTCTACACATGATCATGATGATGGTTTGTGTTTGATTCCCAGGTGGAGACCCGAGAGGATGAAGAGCAGAGCGTCAAGCTGGCAGAGATCCTGGAGCTGCTGCTGGCTGCTGGATACTTCAGAGCAAGAATCAAAGGGCTGTCGCCTTTTGATAAGGTAACACACAGGATCCACAGACGAGGCAGTACTGGTCAAGTTTTACTGAACTGTGAACTGGAGTTCAGATCAATCTTCAGGTTCAGGAAGCTTCACGCAGTAAAACAACTTTCTCCCTCGTTGTTCGTGTCTCTCAGGTGGTCGGTGGTATGACCTGGTGCATCACCACATGTAACTTTGACATCGATGTCGACCTGCTCTTCCAAGAAAACTCAACCATTGGTCAGAAAATGTAAGTCTGTATTTTCAGCTGGTTCCTGAGTAAGAAAGGCTGATTTAATATTTCACAGCTCTGATGAGATTTGTGTTAAAGTTCATAGACATTTTCTCTTCTCTCTTAACACATGTTGCAAATGGCAGTTGTGTCGTCTTCCACTGAAACAGTAAAAATAAACCTTCACACTGGCGACAACATGTTTGGCTCTCTACTCTACACTGGGTGGCTCTACCCAGGAGCAGGGCAGCAGTCTGACATCATGAACACAACAACAGGCTCTTCTTCTTCTTCTTCTTCTTCTTCTTCTTCTTCTTCTTCTTCTTCTTCTTTCAAGTTGCCAACAGCCACCTGCAGTATCAGAGTGTGTAGAAGCTGCACTTGTTAAGACAATTAAAGGAATTGGACCTCAGATTATTGCCTCTGTTCATCACAGATGCAGAGAAATTGCCAAAAATATAATTTCCGAATATCAGGCCTATAATTTTTCAGACCAGTCTAAATGCAGATGGTGTCATTTTTCTACAGTCATATAAGTTAAAGTTAAAACAAAAGTTGTCAATTGTCAGTTTAAGTTTTTGGCCATCATTCTTACTGGTTTTGTGCTGATGTAATCTAGCAGCTGCCGTCACTGTAGAGTGAAGCTCGATTCGATCAGTGATGAGTGTTTCTGTCTCTCTGCAGAGCTCTGACTGAGAAAATCGTGTCTGTGCTCCCGAAGATGAAGTGTCCTCATCGTCTGGAGCCTCATCAGATCCAGGGGCTGGATTTCATCCACATTTTCCCTGTGATACAGGTGAGAGGATTCATCCTGAACTGAGACGCAGAGACTCATCCTGTGTTAAAATTCAGCATCAAATTTGTTCACAGCATTTAAAAGAAGTGATGATCATAAGGTCAGAATATTATTTCTGTCTGTTTTGTAGTTTGTCTTCAAAGTAGTTTTTTCTCCATCAGACAAAGACGTCCGATTGTTTGGAACATTTTAATGACATTTGTTTCACCTGATGAGATCTGGATCTGTGATTTCCACCTTAACTCACTGTAGAGCTTCATTATCAGCTCATTAACGTGTAAAATTGACAAATTCCAAACGGCAGGCTCAGCTGGAGGCTGGCTCAGTGTGTGCTGTACTGAGTCGTGTTTCCTGTATGTGATGAGCTGTGTTGTTGTGTCTCCCGTCAGTGGCTGGTGAAGAGAGCCATAGAGACGAGAGAGGAGATGGGCGACTATGTGAGAGCGTACTCCGTCTCTCAGTTCAACAAGACCCACAGACTCCCAGAGGTAACGGTTCAGCACCAGAGACTCAGCTGAGTCGTAGTGGTTGATGGAGTGAAGGACAGCTGAGTTTTAATCTTAGCAGTTTCATAAGCGCCTTTGCGAGCTCAGGAACATTCAGAGGTTTGTAGTGTCTAAGTTGGGAGCCGAGGTTATATATAATATACCGGTAGGCTGCAAGGTTCCTGAAAGTGAGAGTTGTTTTCAGTGATATCTTATAAATTGTATGTTATCAACAGCACAGGCTTGAAGAAGTCAGTCTGAACTATAATCTAAAGAAAGTCGAAGGTGTCCAAAGTCTTTATTTTGACTCCAGTTTTTATTTTTGTCTTGTTTTTATCTTGTTTTATATTTATTCTTCACTCCGACACTTTTTCTTTCTGGTTTCAGTCCTGAGTTGCTGTAAGAAGTGAATTTCCCCGTGTTGACTCAATAAAGTTCATCTTATCTTAACTGTTGCTCAGATTATCACATAAAAAGTTAATATTTATATAAATCCTAATGTGTTTAAACTCTTCTGAACAGAGTTAAGAGGCCTCTTAGTGCAAAGAAAGAGACAAAATAACATTTTAGGAGTGACAAAAAATAAAAAGTTGATTTTTATAAGATACTAAGACAATTTTAAAGACGATGTATGTAAATATGTGACTTACTTACAGTCATGATTTGACTCGCCATGATTATTTATGTTTTTATTCATTCTTTACTCTTCATTAACTTCTTACGGGAACAAAATTCAACATCAAGAAGTAAAATAAGCTGAAAACACACCGAGTTCTTCACAGTTCATTAAAGTTAAGAGTCTTTAGATGAATCTAAACTCTAACAGACGTTCAGCTGTGTTTTACAGGCGTGAGGTTGTAATTTCCCACCTTGTCACCTGATCAGAGGTGCGAGTGTTGACATGTCTGAATCTTTGTGGTGCAGGATGAAGAGTTTCTCCAGAGGAAAGACAAAGCTGTGAGGGCGGTTCTGGATGTGTTGGTGAGTCATCACATGCAGCACAGTTACCACACACATGCAAATTATTAAGACAACTGATAACATTCGATTCTGTGACTTTCTTTTTCTACTGAATCTAAACTCTTAAACTCTGAACGAACGCTGTGTTGTTTTGCAGGAAGTGTACAAACCTCAGAGGAAGTACAGGCGGCAGAGAGACGCAGGAGAGCTGCTGGACGAGGAGTCCAGAGTTCACTCCACTCTGCTGGAGTACGGCCGGTAAGACTTCCCTCTTTAAGACGTCCATGTCGGTTAATGTCATTTCCATTTATCATGAATGTAGACGCAGTCTTTGAACGATGAGCGTGTTTACTCAGACATTTGTGATGTTCAGCGGGTTTTTAGACAAACTTTCCACAGCGTCTGTGTGTGTTTTCTCAAAGATGAAGCTGTAAGACCAGCTGCTCCTTCAGCACTATGTAGGGAGACGGTCTTTAACCCCATCAGTCCCAGCAGAACGCCAACATCCTGCTCAGTGTTTCAGTGAGGCGTGCACAGAAACTGATCGGTCTTTCTGTTAATCAATATACCGAAAGCCCTCGTCCTCATGAGTAGGATGAACCGTCACACCTGGTTTTAACTTTTCTTTGCGTGTTGTCCTGGTGAACCAAGAAGCATTTGAGCTTCACTTTTGAAGACCGTTCACTAAATAGTTCAGTAAAAAGTCCCTTGTAGGACTGTACCTGCGACACTTCATTCATAGTATTGATTTAAACCTGGTGTTTCTGCACAGCTTCAGTGGTGGCTGTGAATGATTGTTTCAAACTAGAGATCCAAACGTTTCCGGTAACTCCAGAATGCTGTAAAGTCCAAAAGTCACAAAATGTTTTAATCTACCAAAATATTCTGCTTCTACCCGTCTTTATTAATTATGAATTAAATTTATATCACCACAGTAACAGAAACATCAAGTTCTCACAGGAGAAAGTTAATTTTATGTGTCTGCTTGCTGCTCTACTTAATCCAAAGAGTCACTTTATTCAAATTGAGGATTTTTTCTAAAGGAAATGTGCCAACAGGAGGATGTTGTCCCTCCTCCTGTTGACCTTTGACCTGAGCCCAGTCATGTGCTGCTGTACTCTTTAACCCACACATCTCATGTCTCATCTGTCTGACATGTTGTTTTTCCATCCATCCATCTCCACTTGTGTACTAGAGTGTCAGATTTCCTCCTGTAAGTACTGTGAATGTCTGCTGGTGTGCAGCTCTGTGTTTCTGTATGCAAGCAGCTCTCAGTGTTTGAGGCATGATGGATGCAAACTGCTGCTGTGATGCCTTTTGATTTCTGTGATCAGACCGTGGAGTCGGAGGCGGCTGGTTTGCTGCTGCTTGTTGTGTGATGTTGTAATGTGGCATGGTGGGTTTAAAAACTCCTGTTGGGAGAAATTCTCACTTTGTTTTCTCACTTTAGTTCAGTCACAGAAGAGTTTGTGTTCTGTTTCTCTGCAGGCGATACGGATTCAGCAAACAGTCCAAACAAGACAAGGTGGGTGTTTGACTGATTCCTCTGTTACTCAGAGAGTGAAGCTCCTTTTTGTTGCTCCTCTTCTTCATCTTCATCTCCTCCGTCCTCCCTCCCTCCTCCAGGTGGATGAGAAGAAAGGCTCGCAGGCCGGCGGCTCTCAGGCGGCGCCGCCTGGGATGTCAGAGGTGTCGGAGGAAGAAGACCTGCAGGCAGCGGAGGAGGCGAGTGTGAAGTGTCGTACTGGAACGATTTTATTTTATTCTTTAGGGATAGACCGATTGTTAATTTTTTGATAATCCGTATCAGTTTTTAATCGCTGGTTATTCTGAACTTTGAGGCAAGATTTTTATTTTTACTGCAAACGTATATCGGATCCAAATATCAGTTATCAGTATCTTTGATTACTAATAATCAGTATCGGCCCTGGAAAAAAACATACTGGCTGAACTTTTTCATATCTGTTCAGTGATTCTGGAGGAAAATCTTTTGATTGTTGACCTTTAACAGGCAGTTTTATTACTGAAGTTGTGAGAATAAAAGATTTGTTTGGCGCTTCATTTAATCTGATGTCATTTAATTCATCCTTTTGAAAACCGAGAGTGACACATTCTTTATTTACTGTGTTAAGCTGTAACTTCCTTGTCCTGCCTCTGGAGAGCACTTTAAAGTTTATTAAATGATGTCATACTGCACTTTGTTGAACTTCCTGTTTTAAACTGTGACGTGATTCTGGTGTTTTTTCTTTTAGATGAGAATCAAAACTCTGATGACCAGCATGGCTGCCATGGTGAACGAAGAGGTAAACGAACCTCTTTTTACTTCCTGCTGTCTCCTGCTCCAGGGTCCATAAATATGGACCGTTAGCTCCTCTTCTTCATGTCTTCTTAGTCTTATAACTTTATTTTGAGTAGTCAGGTGATTTAATCTTTTTGTAGGGATGCATTAACTATAAACTTAACAACTAAAAACTAAAAATCATAATTGTGAGTTGTACATTATTGTGTGTTGTGTGTGTGTGTGTGTGTGTGTGTGTGTGTGTGTGTGTGTGTGTGTTCAGGGGAAGCTGACGGCGAGCGCGGTGGGTCAGATAGTTGGACTTCAGTCTGAGGAGATCAAGCAGATCGCCTCTGAGTACGCTGAGAAGGTGAGCAACAATCAGCACGATCTCACAGTCGAGCTGCTGTGAAAATCTACCAGAGATGATCAGTGTGGTGTGTTGGTGTGTGGAGGCATCAACACAACACAGCCGCCTGTTCTCTGCTGTTATCCGAGTTATAATATATGTGTTGTCCCGTGTGTCCCTGCAGCAGTCGGAGCTGTCGTCGGAGGAGCGTTCAGAGCGTTACGGGCCGCTGCAGCAGCACCGCCGAGCGCTGGCTTCACTCAACAAACAGATCCAACAGAAGACGAAACAGCTGGAGGAGGTCAGATGTGAAACACTTTATCAGAACCAGTGTTGGTGGCTTTACAGAAACCAACATGTGAAGTATTTTTTTAAATGTATTTATTAGTTTTAATGCAGGATATGCATTTATAACCTCTCTGAAGCCTTCTGTCCACCAAGCAGTTCAGTTTGTCTCAGTTATTTTTGTTTCCATGAGCAGCCAGAAAAGTAACGGCTCCCTACCTTCCTGTTCCGATGCTAACAGGTGGAGTTAAATCACTGCAGACCATTGATCGGACACAAAACAGACCCCTTCATAGTGTCTTAATGAGATCTGAGCGGGTTCATAACTTTCACTAACAAGTGTTTCTGTCTTGTTTTGACAGCTCCAAGTCAAACATGCAGAGGTGAAGAAAGGATCCGACGAGGCCAAGAGAAACCTGGTGGAGGTGAGACGGAGCTGAATACTTTTTATATCAGCAGACACTTGATGCAGTTAAAACTCAGTGTGAAGAAGAACGACTGATTCATGTTGTCTTTGAGGGACTGAACTGTTTCACAGGAAGCTGAATTACCTGTCAGACATTTTACTGCCTGATGTTCATATTATGGTTTCAACCTGTTCTGCTGTCCTGAAACCAAACTCCTCATGAAGAGGTTCAGGGTGAACTGGCAGCTGACGGTCTGACAAAGAGCTCAGCCGAAAGTTTCACCCAATATTATAACATCAGGAGACGTTTTGTAATGGAGGACGTGTCTTCACAGGCTACAGAGCAGTCGGAGAAACTGGACAAAGAGCTGAAGTCTTTAGACGAGATGGAGAAGCAGGCGGACAGCAGGTGAGTGGACACAAACCATCTCTGACTTCGGGATGATGTTTCCTCCGTCATCCCCAGAAGCTGCCTGCTTGTCATCAGATTTGTTATAGTAAAGTTCAGAGAGTCAGATCAGCGACTTCTCATCCAACAAGGGTTTATGAACCAGACGTAAAGTAAAGACTGTGTGTTTGGTTCTGACTCTCATTAAAGATCACAGTTCTGTGTAAACGTTTGAATAAAGCCAGAAAAATGTGCAAAACACATAAAACCTCAAGTTAAAAGATGGTTCAGTGTGTTTCGTCTCTGCATCAGCTGATCACTCAGACTTTTACTGACCTCTTGAGGCTCGTGAAAGAAACTGCAGCTACAAACCTTTTTCATACACGGAGGAGAAACATCACTGACTTTATTGATCTGTTCGTTTTGTGTCTGTTTCAATTATGTGTCCAAAAAAATCAGACTTCAATTTGGTTGAAACTTCTTGAAAAGGATTTTAAGAAGCATTAAATTAGAGTCTGGTGCCTGTTGACACCCTGTCAGTGAGGGTGGGTAAATCAGCAGTACTGAACCTGTGATCTCTGATTGATCTCTGATTGATCTCTGATTGATCTCTGATCAGTGTATCTAATGAAGTGTCGTCCTGTTGATCAGTCTGCTGGAGAAGCTGAGAGCTCTGGTGACCATGAACGAGAACCTGAAGCAGCAGGAGCAGGAGTTCCGCACACACTGCAGAGTGAGCGCACACACACACACACACACACACACACACACACACACACACACACACACACACACACACACACACACACACACACACACACACACACACACACACACACAGCTGCTGAGTCTCATTAACTACTTTTTGTTGGACGATATATTGTCCAAAAAATAATGATAAATTATGATAATTGTTATTGTAAGACTATTTTATGTCACTGATGATGATGTAACAATAAATAAAATGTGATTAAATGCTGAGGTCTGATAATCTTAGTGTGTGTGTGTGTGTGTGTGTGTGTGTGTGTGTTCAGGAGGAGATGGTGCGTCTGCAGCAGAACATCGAGGAGCTGAAGACGGAGTCGGGTCAGGATACAGACGAGGAGAAGGTTCGTCCACAGCATCAAACACGTTTTCTATCTCCGCCTCCTCAAAGCTCGTGAGAAAACTCAGATCTTCTAATCTCCTTAAACACTTTGTGTTTCCTCCTCAGGAGAGGAACCAGCTGATCGACAAACAGTACAACACAGACAGAGAGAAACTGCAGAAGATCCGCCTGCTCATGGTAACAGCTTCATACAGCAAACAGCAGATAAGAAGCTGCAGAGATCTGTGAGGACGTTACTGTAGGTCACAGATAACACCGAGGATAAGAACCAGGCAGAGACAGTAACACAACAAATACACTTTACTCAGGGTGGAACTCACTGCAGATCCTCACCATCAGCCCTGAAGATTAACCTCTTTGTTTTTTTCTTCTCTGCTTCATATCCAACAGTTTTAAATAAATTCAGTTTGCATCAAACTTATGAGAGTTAAAGTCAGTCAGACGTGATGAAGACCGTCAGAGGACAGTAAAACTGTCCAGCTGACATCAGGATGAGGACATTATTTTAGTGTTTAAATAGTTTCCTACTCAGTGCTTCTTCTCGCCTTCACGTGAGAGGAAGTAGGAATGAAAAGTGAAATGTTTATGAACGGTTGATCATCTTATTAACTTTGGGACACAAAAAATAATTCACATTAAAATGCTTTTTTTATGTTTAAGCAGAAATTATAAAGATTCAAGTACTTACATTTTTATATGATAATATGATCAAATTCTGCATAATGAACATAAAATGTAGATTATTGATTATTTCACTACATGAATCTCTTATAACATTTTTGTGACTGATATTTCATGAAGGTTTTTCAGGTAAAAACAGTAAAAATGTGCAGCTCAAATTCATGATTGAGTTGAAAGAATGAGAAACATCTGAGTTTTGTGTATTTAAAACTTTCCTTCCTTCGCCGTGTTTCAGGCTCGGAGGAACCGTGAGATCGCCATCCTGCAGAGGAAGATCGACGAGGTGCCGAGCCGGGCCGAGCTGACCCAGTACCAGAAGAGGTTCATCGAGCTCTACAGCCAAGGTGGAAGAGACTCCACGTTCTCAAACCCTAAATACACAACTCGAAACAAAGATGAACAAAGATGTTAAATCTGTGCTGCTTCTTTCTGTAGTTTCTGCCACACACAAAGAGACGAAGCAGTTCTTCACTCTGTACAACACGTTAGACGACAAGAAGGTTTATCTGGAGAAGGAGGTGAGTGACAGCAGGCAGCTGTTAGCAGCACCGGCTAACAAACACATGGGCTTAATATTAACGAGAGAACGTTTGCTGTTCTGTCTGCAGGTGAATCTGCTCAACTCCATCCACGACAACTTCCAACAGTGAGTACGAACACACCCGTGTGTCTGTAACAGACCTCAGATCTGATCGGTCAGTGAATAATCTGCCGCTCTGTCGTCGTTCAGGGCGATGTCGTCTTCAGCAGCCAAAGATCAGTTCCTCCGACAGATGGAGCAAATCGTGGAGGGAATCAAACAGAGTCGCATCAAGGTAAAACTGACAGGAGAGTTCAGTCTGTTCCAACCCGGGTCGTCTTTTCCCGTGAAGAGGACACTCATGAGTCGGTGTGATAAAGCAGAACCACCCAGAGTTCTGACAGGTGTGTGTGTGTGTGTCTGTGTGTGTGTCTGTGTGTGTGTCTGTGTGTGTGTGTGTCTGTGTGTCTGTGTGTGTGTAGATGGAGAAGAAGAAGCAGGAGAACAAGATGAGGAGAGATCAGCTGAACGACGAGTATCTGGAGCTGCTCGACAAACAGCGGCTCTACTTCAAAACCGTCAAAGACTTTAAAGAGGTGAGAAACTCAGAGTGAATCAGTTTGTTCTCAGTTACAGACGAAGCAGCTGCAGAGGAGACGATCAGAGGACGACTCTGTGACTCACTGTTAGAATAAAAGAGGAACGAATCAGTCGGTTAACAGATTTTATGTTTGTTGATTTAAATGAGACTAAATATTAAAACATGGTTACGACACAACACGCAGCCTCCCAAAATTATGATTATTATTATTGCACGTGGCCGTATTGTGGTAACATTTTGTGGAGGTCCAACTGAACTGAACATTAAAACTGTTCATTTGGATCCATAGTTCACTCTAGATGTCTCTGATAAACTGGATGTAAGTCTTAACTGTTGAATCAAATCAAGTGTTTTCTCCTAATCGCAGTTTAAATCCTGTCAAATTAAGATGTTTTAGATTATAACCATCATGTATCTACAGATGGGATGAGACACTTCACAGTAAAAATCATTTAGATTTTGTTGGTTTGGCAGATTTTAGCACAGATTGAAAGTAAAGCGTCACTTTATTGATGATATGTGTGACTGATGATGTCACTGATGATGTCATGTTTGTGTCTCCAGGAGTGTCGGAAGAACGAGATGCTGCTGTCCAAGCTGAGAGCCAAAGGAGCCTCTTAGCTCGGCCTGTTGGTGGTAAACTGTTCACTGATGTAAATGAAATGTATTTAATCTCCGAGCTCAAACGATCACATGAACTTTACGTGTACGCAGGTTTTTTAACATTCCATGTGTGATAACTGTTGTGAGCTTTGATCTGAAAGCCTGTGAGAAGAGTTTTACAGTCTTCATGTGCCAAAATACAGAAACGACTTTAAAGATTAAATTCAAAAAGGACAAAATGTAAAAATCAACCTATAAATTATGACAATGTGTTTAATAGTATTTGACAAATTTTGCACAAATGTAAAAACTAACATCGACTCCCTTAAAGCTGCACCAGCTGTAGATAATGTTCATGTCTTCATGCAGAAGAGAATCTAAAGTGCCTGAGCGTGTTGCTGCTGCAGGCTGATGTAAAGTGTGACTGCAGCTCTGTCGCTCTGTGCCTCGCCTCGTGTCTTACACTAACCCTCCAGTGACGATCATGTACCGGCAGTATTTCACCAGTAAAGCATGTCTGTGTGAACGTGTGGATGTCTGAGCCGTGACTCATGTCAGATAGAAGCCTTCTGCCAAACACTGTGTGCTGATTGAAGACGGCAGCTATCACAAGTCAGCACGGTGTCACTGTCACATGCTGGATCTGTGAAGGAAACATCCTGTCTGTCACCAAAACACAAAAGATCTGCTGTCAGACAAGCTGCTAAAGTAAACTTCTGCTCCCACACGGCCTCCACCAGGCCTGGGAAGTCCTGGGAAGTCCTGGAAGGTTTGTAACGGACTGAATTTAATAAACTTATCTAACAGGAATGTTTCAGGATGTTTTCCAGGATTCTGTTCTCAGGACTGTTGAATCAGATGGTCGATAACTAAACACTTGTTTCTTAAACTACAGTTAAACCGTCAGTTTTTAGGTTTTGGGGCGATTTTGCATCGTAACATGTTTTATTTCAGAGTAAATGAAAGAAAACATCCAAAATCCACATTAAGGTTTTAATTTGGTTCAGATTTCTGCTCTGGACATTTACACAAACTAGTTCATATTTAATAGAAGGCTTCATTTGCAAATGTAAACATAAAATATCAGAAAACTTGTTATATGTAATGTGAGTAATCAACCAGGAAAGTTTCCTGGTGATATCTGTTGGAAAATGTCTCAAATGTTACAATCCATATCTTTAAAATTAAAAAATGTAAAATTGTCTACAGCCATAAAGAAAGAGATACCCAGAACCCCCTCTGTCAAAACCTTCGACTCATGAACAACATGAAACAAGAAGTCTGAACCTGACTTCATCCAATCTTCAGATTTCTGATCTGGAAATGTATGAAAATGAGCACAAATTTAATTATTTAATGCCTCATTTGTTTATGTAAAGACCCTGTAATACATAAAATAATAACCATCTCAGCATGAGGTTTAATCTGCTAAAACTGTTTGACTCAACTACAATTGTAGTTGAGTCAATCAAAACAAAAAGCCTGAGCAGCGTGGCATCATGGGAGTTGTTGTTTTAAAGTTTTCCTCTCTGACCTCCTGAAGTTATATCGACAGATGAAACTCAGCGTTACGTTGAGGAAACTTTAGTAACAACATTCCCATAAAAACCCTGCTGAAGGTCTTTGTACCCAAAATGTTCTGAGATCAGTGTGCAGCAGCAGTTTGGACTGACAGGTGCTGAGGAGAAGAGCCTGGGTGGACAGAAGCCTTGTCCACACGTACACGGGTGTTTTTGGTTTAATTAACGCAGAAATGTTACACGTTAAATCCAAAGCAACAAAACAAAATCAAAGGTTTTTCTTTGTCATTGTCAACCTTGTTGAGACTTCAGCAGCTCCCTCTGGAGGCACTAAAGGCTTCATACACCTTTTACATGAATCTTGTGAATATTCTCATTCATCCAGGTCATAGTTATCTCAAGGAAATTGAATCGAATGCAACTGGATTTGGTTTTTGTCTTGAAGACGTTTCACCTCTCAGGTGAGAGGTGAAACGTCTTCAAGACAAAAAACAAATCCAGTTGATTCAATTTCCTTGAGACTTTTACATGAATGCAGTTTATCTCCAACACCTGACACACCTGATCATTAACACCTGTGTTCAGCCTCTCTGATACTTCAGTGTTCAGATCCCTGCAGCTGGTTCCACATCTGGTGGACAGACTGGAACCAGAAGAGCTGAGATGAAGGTTGATGGACATGTTCAGGTGTCCACATACATTTGGCCATGTTGTGTAAAAATAACAAACATGAGGAAGCCACCGTCCGTGAGATCCCTGAGCCGCTGTTTGTGTTTCCCTCTATCAGCTGAGCTGCTCTCTAATCTGCTGATTGTGATACTGAACAGACAGTTTGCATGTCTCTGGCCGTCAGAGCTCTGATTGGACGGCATGAAAACATGTTGAAGTACGCAGGCTGAAAACTGTAGAACCTCTCTGCTCTTATCTTCTCTGCATCCTTTGATAGCTGAAGTAAAACTATAAACTGGAGCGTTAACAGCAGATTCACGCTGAAGAGAAGTGGTGTTGGTGAGAACATGAGGCGGTTTGTTTCCTCAGAGGAACACGTGAGTTCAGGCTGAGTGAGGATCACTGATGAGATAAAGATGGAGCTCAGCGGAGTATCTCACTGTGTCAGTCAGTGAGGAGATAAAAGCAGGAAGTGTGTCGAGCAGAGACAGTGAAGCTCACAGAAGAAGAGGAGACAGTGGACATGGCAGCTCTCAGGACGTCCTCGCCGCTCTGATGTGTGTCACCATGAGTGTGTCGCTGCTGCTGCTGCTGGTCCTCAGTGTGTGTGATCCAGCCGTGGGAGCCAAGAAACAGGAAGCTGTGATCTCACCTGACGACCACGGGACTCGTCTCCGAGGCCTCTGGAAGCTGCACATGAAGGAGTCGCTGCTCAAAGCAAAAGGTTAGAAAGCTTTTATGTAAAGATGTAGTTTGTCCTTCATTTAATAGAAGTTCTCCTGATTTGTTTAAAGACATTTAGCTCTAATGTTTTCTTTGTTTCACAACTCCTACATTAGATTTCTATACAAAACACACACACGTGATGAATAAACAGCTCCAACAAGCTTCCATAAGGATTCACCAGACAAATACTACTGATGAAGTCATGTTTGTACCAACAGTAATTTATGTCCTTCTGTCTAAATCTTACACACAGAAATAAATCTCAAGCTCTTAAAGGGTCATTCCAATATTTTGAAACCTTGGCCTAGTTTTACATCTCATGGTGTCTGGATGACTCAAATGTACAAAATATTTTGCAGTTGGTCTCGTAGTGAAACAGGCTGTAATGTAAAATCAGTACCAACTGTCAAAGTGGCTCACATTGTTATTCTGTGTCTGACAACATTATCTGTACAGACACGCTATTTTCTAAAAGAGTAAGTTCCTTTTTGTTGAACTAGAAACAGCTTTTATCACTCCGTTCAAAGCCACCAGACTCCATTGACAAAAATGGTGATTTTACCTCACAGAACGTGGGAGTGACGCCTCGGTCAGTCATGTTGTTTGTGTTATTGTGTGACTCATGATGTCACTTTGGGATTCGTCCTGCAGAGCCACTGACTCAGGAAGTCACACAATAACACAAACACACACCTGACTGAGGCGTCACTCCGATGTTCTGTGAGGCAAAATTACCATTTTTGACACTGGGGTCTGGTGGCTTTCAATCTGAGCCTGTCAGTTGCAAAACTTTTAGTGGACAAACTTTGTCAGGCGCAGTTCTCTCTGCAGTTCAGTCCATGTGATGTGTCACCCACTAGTACAATTTGGTTAACATGTCTTTCTACAGCAGGTTCAAGTCCTCATCCAATCAGAGAAGGAGTCAAACAGCAGCTGCTGTACTGCCGCGTCGGGATTGGCTTCCACCTCCAGATTCTGTCCAACGGCTCCGTGGGAGGCGTCCACAAACCCACCGAGAACTGTGAGTCCAGACGCTTTACTGAAGAGTGAAATCCTTTTTGTTGAACCAGAAACAGCTGTTTAAAGCCAAAAACAATTATTAAGGATATCACGACACATAATATTGATTGTTTATAGCACAATAATGTGATTTAATGTGAGGAGAAATAATCATTTGGGGTATTTATATGTATGTAAATGTATAAAACACACTGTAATTTACAGCAGATGTAGGTCACTGTAGAAGCTTGAAAGTGCCTGATAAAGATGTAATGTACGTTATGTTAATTTTAATATTATAGAGCCAGTTTTATGTTAAAGTGTTAAACCTTTCTCTTTATCCTGCCTCCTCCGTCTCCTCCAGGCTGGCTGAAGATGTTCGCTATGAAACATGGAGTGGTGGGAATCCGAGGCGTGAAGAGCGGCCTGTACCTGTGCATGAGTGCTCAGGGTCGGGCGTACGGAGCGGTGCGTAGCTCAACATGTCCTGCACTGAATCAGCTAAAGAACAGAGTCAGATAAAATAACTAAACAATGATTTCATTTGTTTTTCTCAGGCTCATTTCTCTGACGACTGCCTGCTGAAGGAGAACCTGGAGGAGAACCACTACACCACCTTCTCCTCTCTGGCCCACCCGGGCTTCTACCTGGCTCTGTCCCACAGAGGAGAGCTGAGGAAGGGCAGCACGGTGGGACGCCACCAGTCCTGCACCCACTTCCTGCCGCGGAAGACGACGTGATCAGAGGCCACGATCGGCCGGATTATTCAGACTGATAAAAAGCTTCACACGGAGGAAAACGAACCAGAACCACGTCGGAGGAGACGGTTGGTGCTGGTGATCATGAGGAGCTTTACTTCCTGTGAGTAACAACAGTGAACTGAGTATGAACACTTCATCAGTCACCTGTAACGACCCGACACAGTCAACACTTTACTGAGCAGCAGCTGGAGGATCAGAGACTGTACAAACTACGATATCCAGGATTCTTCTATTTATATTCATTTTTTTACAGACCTTAAAGGATATTATTTATATTTTTAAAAATGTCTGACTGAATAATAGGTTCAAAAGGTTTTGGCTCCAGTAGTGAAACTACTTCTGCTGCTCAGAGTTTCTCACTGAGGATCCGTCCTGACAGAGACCTTCTTGTTGGGTAGTAAGATCTTTTTTGTTTCACCAGAAACAGCTGTGAAGTCGCTCAGTTCACAGCCTCCAGCCTCCAGATACTAAATGAACACAAGAGTCGCTGGTTCACTGCCATGTTCTGTGAGTCTGGTGGCTCTGAACAGACAGAAAGACAGATCCTTCAGTCTGAGCCTGTCAGTCAGACGAACTTTACAAACGCAGCTGCAGCAAAAGATTAGGCTGAGGCGATCTACTGGACCAGTTCTTAAACGTTCTGAGTCTATTCGTCATTTTAACACCAAAATATGTCAAATAAAATGAAAACCTGCAGTTTGAATCAGCTCTCCTGAGCCTTCTGACATTTTGAAGCTAATTCTTCAGGTGTTTTTCTGACAGAGGTTTCGACTTCCATCAGCATCTTCTCCAGATGTTTTCAGTGAATCATCTGTGATGAGCCCGGTGTACGCTCCCCGACCAGAACCAGACAACACATATAGGTAGAGACCAAAACAGAGCTAAAATGACAGATAATGGCCGTTTTTCCCAGATTCGCTCTTAGCGCTTAAGAAGCTCTTAAGCGCTAAGAGCTTCTTAGGAACACTCTTAAGAGCGCTGTGAAAGAAGGACGTGTGTCCCAGAGTCGTTCTTAGCTTAAGAAGATCTTTCAGTCCTTAAGAGCCTTCTTAAGTCCTTAAGAACGATGGAATCTGGGAAACGCGGCCATTGTTGGACTTAATAATTTGTAATGTGAATGATGATACTGATGGATGTAGAGACGCAGTGAAACTGTTTGTGAAAACCAAATTGTTTTAACAAAAAACTCCAGACAAGAAGCTTCCTGTCGTTGTTAATCTGTACCTTTAATAATCTTATTTATTTTGTTTGTCTAGTTTTATTTATTGTTGTTGTAGAATACATTAAATAAAATATCTATTTTTTTATAACCGCAGTGTGTTGTAAGTTGGAGTGGATCTTTACAAACGTTACAGTAGATTTCATGAATATTTCTGAGTTCGTGTGAGTTAAATAAAATAACTTATCTCGAGTGAAATGTTTAAAACTTCAAACTTTTATCGAGGCTTCTCTCATATCAACAGAGAAGCTAGCTCACCTCAATAGCACCCAGCTAGTTTTAAGTTAGCAGGATTCTGGTGTCCCTCCCAGACACCAGAAGAACAACTTCAGTGCTCTCACATTTCTACATGTTAGAAATATTTGAAAAATGGAAAAAAATAAAATAATTTTCAGCTGAAAACCTGCAGATGTTTCCAGTATTTAAGCTGACAGGTAACTTGACGCACCTGCTGATGATGTAATTGCATACGAGCATTAAGTAGGTTGAACTTAAAGGATCATTTCACCTGATTTAAACGCTACGATGCAACATTTCTGTTTGGACCCCGACAATTCATAACTTCTGAAAACATCAACAGAAGCGTCTGTACAGAAACAGAATCACTGTTTCATCAACACGCCTCAGTTTTCATGTGTTTTTCACCTCGTGTGTTTGGAAACCAGAAGCTTCCACGTGTTTCTGGGTGAACTGACCCTTTAAAACACGTTTCACTGCTGATGTTTGAGTGTGTTTGCAGGAAGCAGCTGGACAGTGAGGCCTGATTCTGACCAGCTGCTCCTCCTCCTCCTCCTCCTCCTCCTGTCTCTCCTCCTCCTCCTCCTCCTCCTCCTGTCTCTCCTCCTCCTCCTCCTCCTCCTGTCTCTCCTCCTCCTCCTCCTCCTCCTGTCTCTCCTCCTCCTCCTCCTCCTGCTCCTCCTCCTCCCTCCTCGTCGTCCTCCTCCTCCTCCTCCTCCTGTCTCTCCTCTCCTCCTCCTCCTGCTCCTCCTCCTCCTCCTCCTCCTCCTCCTCCTCCTGTCTCTCCTCCTCCTCCTCCTCCTCCTCCTCCTCCTGTCTCTCCTCCTCCTCCTCCTGTCTCTCCTCCTCCTCCTCCTGTCTCTCCTCCTCCTCCTCCTCCTGTCTCTCCTCCTCTTCCTCCTCCTCCTCCTCCTGTCTCTCCTCCTCTTCCTCCTCCTCCTCCTCCTGTCTCTCCTCCTCTTCCTCCTCCTCCTCCTCCCTCCTCGTCGTCCTCCTCCTCCTCCTCCTCCTCCTCCCTCCTCGTCCTCCTCCTCCTGTCTCTCCTCCTCTTCCTCCTCCTCCTCCTCCTGTCTCTCCTCCTCTTCCTCCTCCTCCTCCTCCTGTCTCTCCTCCTCTTCCTCCTCCTCCTCCTCCTGTCTCTCCTCCTCTTCCTCCTCCTCCTCCTCCCTCCTCGTCGTCCTCCTCCTCCTCCTCCTCCTCCTCCCTCCTCGTCCTCCTCCTCCTGTCTCTCCTCCTCCTCGTCTCTCCTCCTCCTGTCTCTCCTCCTCCTCCTCCTCCTCCTCCTGTCTCTCCTCCTCCTCCTCCTCCTCCTCCTCGCTGAGTCCCGGGACGCTCTGGGGACACTCGAGTCTGTAATCGTACCCTCAGAGTGGGAGGTGCAGGGTCACCTGATCCCCTCTGCGAGTGGCAGCACTCACCTGCTCAGGTGTCTCTTTGTACCTCAGTGTAGCACGGCAGGAGGGCGGCCATCAACAGAGGAGAGGAGGAAAAGAGGAATAAAAGAGAGGAAACCAGGAGAGACGCCGGGAGAGGAGGGATATGGTCCTGGACAGAGCTCAGCTGAGTGTGGACGATGGCACGATGACGAAGAGCTTCGTGGAGATCAGTACGTTGGATCAGACTCATCCAGACGGTTTCCTTCTGGAGGACTCCTGGTTGTTTCATTTCTTCATTCTCTTCTTCTCTTCTTCTCTTCTTTCCTCTAACCATGTCATCTTTTATCCTCCTTCAGCTGATCCTGCTGCCAACACCGCTGCTGCTGACTCAGCAACTCCCCCAACAGTAAGTGTGCAGATGATCACCATCATTATTGTGAACTGATCAGGGATCTGTGATGTTTCTTTTCTGTTCAAACTGCAATATTCTGTTCATATTAAAATTTATTGATTTTGTTGACGATCGGATAGAAAAAAAAACCTGATTCTGATTCAGAAAAAGGCTAAATATCAGATAATAATGTACAGTAAATACATGTCTGTGAATATTCTCATTCATCCAGGTCATAGTTATCTCAAGGAAATTGAATCGAACGCAACTGGATTTGGTTTTTGTCTTTGAAGACGTTTCACCTCTCATCCGAGAGGCTTCATCGCTTCGATCATTGATCAGTAAAACAAAAAAATTAAGAAATAATGAAAATGGTCAGAAGTTAAATGATCGATAAACGAGGAGGAGCTGAAGAGGAGAGTGTGGATGTCTGTACGATAAATATATAATCTGCCACAGCTGGAAGAGCTGAAAAATAATAAAAAGGTTCCTTGAAAGTTCTTAAATGTTCCTTCAGAAAAGGTGTTGGAGCCGTGAACAAAGAAACATCTGTGTCCTCATTAAAGGAAGCAAATATTCAGCTTTGTACAGCAGAACCAGCTGATAACTTCTGATCACTGGGTTAATCTGTTTTACTGAGGTCCAGCTGATATTAGAGCTGCGAGCACAGATCGGCTCCACAGACACTTTCAGCCCAAACATCTGTGCTGCCACAGCTGATCTGTCTGATCATTCGTCTCTCTGTAGAAACTTCAGGCAGAAGCTCCCGAGGAACCGGACCCCTCTAAGATCGAGGTGGTGTCGGTGACGGAGGAGGACCTCCCCGTGGTCGAGACCCCCAACACGCTGAACGTCAGCCCCCTGGGCAGCGTCTCCGGAGAGCCGAACCCAGAGGCCGATCCTGCCAAACCTGCAGCCAGCCCCACCATGCCGATCACCAAGGTGCAGCCGTTCATCCACGGTGAGAGAGAAACCAATGTAGTGACGGGAGTAATAAATAACAAGGTAAAACAAATGAGAAAGATGAATAAATATGAGAACTAATACAGAGGTAAATACATAAACACTGGAAATTAAAACAGAAACATCATATTTTATAGAATTAATACCTACTGTACATTTATTTTTATTGTTGGTGCATTTAAAACTTATTTATTGAGTCATTTATTTATTTCTGTAGAAAGAAAGAATTAATAAACTCAAATAAAATGCTAAAACAAATGCAAAGGTTAATAATTAATACAATTTAATACAAAGGTAAAACTGAAATAGCCATTTATGTTAATATCTACTGTACATTTATTTTATTTTGGTACATTTAATGTCATATTTCTTTTTTTTATGGAGCCATTTACTTATTTATTTCTCTATTGTTTTCCCTTTTTTCATTTTGGAGGATAAAACATAAATCAATAAATAAACTAGAACAAATGAATAAATAAAAGATACTAAAACAAAGGTCAAACTGAATCAGTGTATTTATGATTCAGTTTAGTTTTGATTTGTCCGGTTCAGTCTCCACAGAGCTGATCTCCACCGTCAGAGCAGGAAACACGAGACATTAATCTTAATCTGCCACGTCGGTCTGGACCAGATGTGACGGAGCTCTTTCATAGAATCATATTTTATTTCACAGATCAGAAAATGAGCTCATGTTGTTGGATATCTGAACAGAAGCCGATGTTCATGAAGCTTTCGTCTCTTTAGAGGACGACCTGGACAAAGGCTGGAGGAGCCGGCTGCTGGCCCACCGCTTCGAGCTGCTCATCGCCTCCTGCGTCGTGGTCGCCGTCACCCTGGTTCTGGGGATCGGACTCGGAGGTGAGGAGCTCAGCGTGAACTTATATTCCGATAATGGAGGCAGCGTAGCGTGGACTGACTCTGCTCCATCAATGTTTGATGAGGCCCTCACCTGTTACACAACTCAGATCCCACCCACACAGAACACCTGAGGTCACTGTGACTCACCGCTGCAGGTCACGTGGAGACAGAAGCTGAGGAGAGACGTGATGACGAGTCGTCAGGTTTCATATCTGACATCAGTCAGCAACAGTCTGACGCCTCTGAACCGCAGACAGCAGCAGACGTTCAGACCTTCACCTCCGATCTCCTGCCTGTCACAGAAAAACTGATTGTATGATAATAATAACTGCTTCACTCTTAAACTGTAAAGTTCCAGATAATTTCCCCACTTAAACCCCGACATAACTCCCAGAATGCAAAGCTGACAGAGCAGATTTGAATCAGATCTTAGTTTTAATGTTTCGATATGTGACCACTTTTACTTCCTGCTTGTTTCTGGAGCTCTTTGACTTCCGGATGTTCTTCAGTAGTGAAGCTCAGATCTCATGGATCAGTATCAGATGTCACACAGAAGAGTCGTTCTCTGCGCTGTCTGTCGACCTGTCGCAGATTCTTGTTGCCAGATTTTATCAATACAGGTGATTTAATCCAACAAGACACATGATGTGTAAAAAATCAGCTCAGATCTGCTTCAGACTGGACGAATCTGGTGACTCATCCAGCTGTGAAACGACTCTGAGGTTCATGTTTAATGTTGGCTGCAGCAGGTACAGATGTGATGTCAGAGGTCAAACACTTTCTCTTCAGAAGATAAATCTCATCTTACATTTCAAACGTCAGGAGGACATCAGACGAGGCTTCAGATGTTTCTGTGGGACTTTGGCTCGGTGTTGATGGAGTCTATGTCCATCACATATTCAAAGAGTCAGCACTTAAACTTTACAGTCAGGGTTTAATGTTAAAGCTGACCCCCTCTGGTCCTCTCTGATTGGCTCTCTGATTGGCTCTCTGATTGGCTCTCTGATTGGCTCTCTGATTGGCTCTCTGATTGGCTCTCTGTGCTGAGGTGTGGTGGAGACACTGATCACCTGAACACTGCTGGGGAGCAGCTGGTGTCAGATGGCGCTGGGTCGCCGTCCACAGCAGATCGCAGCTTTCACGGCTGGAGGATCAGATGAGTGTCAGAACAAACGCTGAGCTGGATCACACGTGTTGAACTGTGATTCCTTCTGACAGAACAGACGAGGAACAAACGGACGCAGCAGCAGAGTTAAAGTTCACGTCACCTGGACTCAGAACCACAGAGACACCTGAGCTCAGATCAGTGTGTTATTAGTGAGACAGTTTGGTTCTGAAGTGTCTGTTGGGTCGGTTCCGTCCTTAAAGTTGGTCTCAAAACAGCCGTTTATCCATTCTGGGGGCCCTAAAAACGATTTATTTAGATTTCTTTGTAATTGTTAATTTTAACATATGATGATCGCTCGTAGTAGAGCTAGCTGTAAGTGTGTGTCAAGATGATGATCAGTGATGTGAACTCGACTGTAATGTCGTGTGTGTGTGTGTGTGTGTGTGTGTGTGTGTGTGTGTTGCGTACACACAGTGGGTCTGAGCTGTGTGGGGAAGTTTCGTTGCGGCTCGTCGTCTAAATGCATCAGCAGCTCCAATCAGTGCGATGGAGAAGTTCAGTGTGACCACGGAGAGGACGAGCTCGGCTGTGGTGAGACACACGCACGCACGCACACACACACACACACACACACACACACACACACACACACACACACACACACACACACACACACACACAGATCAGTAAACCACTTCCTGTTTGTGTGACATAACTGTTATTAATAATCAGTGTTTACATCTCTGATCAGATGAATATGATGCTTGTTTTGTGTCGTAGACTGTAAAAAACTGAATCGTTTTAGTTTAAAGTAGCAGAAATAAAATTGTCACTAAAAGTTTTTTTGTTTGTTTTGTAAATTATATATTTTTTAATCTGGATTGACTCAAACAAGAATGAAACAAATGAACAATAGTTGTTGTTTCTCCTCAAAGTTTAATAGAAACACAAACTGATTTGTATCACGTTTAATTAAGCGACTGTCTGATTGTGTGTCAGTGCGTCTGAGTGGGCGGAGCTCCGTCGTGCAGGTGCAGAGGGGCGGAGTCTGGAGGACGGTGTGTTCAGAGGGCTGGAACAACGTGTTGGGACTCTCTGCCTGCAAACAGCTCGGATACTCCAGGTGCTCCTGCTTCTCATCTTCTCCTCTGATAATAATCCACATCCACACCTGGATCGTCCTGCACGGTCCAGAACTCTGTGTGACGTTAAGCTGCTTTACCTGAACATTAGTCACTCGTCTGGTCATAGAAGAAACACCATGTACAAAACTTTTTCATTTTTAAAACCATTCAGCGGTCTGATGTTCAGCCGTCTGTTCTGTGTGTCAGGTACGTGGAGTCGTTCTTCGTCGCTCTGACCTCCATCGAGCAGGACCTCCAGTCCAACCTGGTGTCCCTGAACCTCAGCCAATCACAAACCATCAAGCTCCAGAACGCCACCAGCTTCAGGTAGGAAGGAGGCACACCTGGATTTGAACTGAGTTAACGATCATGGTGTTCTTTAACACAGACCAGGTTACAGTTCACTCTCTGGACTGATTCACCTGACAAATATGTTGCTGACATCACATTTACTCAGGTTAGATCCTCGAGACAAAACTCAACCACAGTTTTAATGACTGTTTTTCCTCCAACGGCCACAAGGGGCGACAACGAGTCCATTTCAGACTGAACAGCCTTTAACAGAGTGGAAGTATTTACATATGAGAGGAGGACAAGGACGAAGACTGAACCAAATCAAAGACTGTCTGGTTTGTTTTGGTGGATGCACATCTAGTCTACTTCACCTCCGCTGTTAGAGACCAACACACAGCTGCTTTCAATAGATTTTCTCCCAGACAGCAGACGAGACGGTCCACAAGTTCAGTGTTTCCCTCTGAGATACAGTGAGGACAAAAAAAAGGGCATTCACATGAAGTACTGGAACCTTCCAGTCGTACTTCAGTACACTAAATGAGTAGATAAGCTTCAGATACTTTACGTCCCACCTTCCTGTCACGTATCTCGACTGACTGATGAGACTATCTGCTCTTCACTGACAAACATTCGTCTACATTCGAGTCTCCTGCTCTCTGGTTTCTGCTCCGTGGAGACTCAAACGTTGAACTTTCACACGTCTTCATGTCTGCTGAGTTTTACCTGACCTGCACTTCCTGTTTTGCCACAGTAAGAGTCAGTGCAGCTCAGGGACGGTGACCACTCTGAAGTGTCTGGGTGAGAAAACAAGCTGCAGACTGAGTGAACTGTTTCTCTGTGAGATGAGTCGAGAGGAGCACACGAGCTTCTTGCATGGTGTTCAGATGTGTGTGTTTCCTCTGTGTGTGTCTTTGTTACTGTGATGACATCACCAGTATGGATGCAGTGTGTGTGGTGTGTGTGCATGAGTGTGTTTATGTGTCGGCTGTATTCTGCATGTCTGTCTGCATGCACCAAGATTACATTTCTCTGGATCTGTAAAGTCTGATACTGATATTTTTCATACAAAATGCTCACAGCTGAAGATTTAAAGGGCCAATCCAACAATCTGTCTTTAGCTCAGAGCTGTGAATGTATAAATCAACACATTACTGGGACCAACACGATGCTTTTGACACAAAAAAAAAAATGAATGAATGTAGAACATTTGCTGAATTTACAGGACGGCCCAAATAATTAAGAATTTATCAGAGACAGCGTTTCACAAAGATTATAAAGTTTCTCCTAACGCAACAACTCACTAAATTGAGTGTTTTTCTAAGGGAGTCTGGTGACTTTCTCTAAGAAGTGTTTCTTCTTCCATAAATGGAGTGTAAATGGTGACATCAGTGTAAACAGTGTGTTCAAACAGCTGATCAGTGTTGGCAGGTAAGACTTTAGCACTTTAGACACAGAAGCAGACAGGCTGGTACAGACATGCTGCCACAAACTGACACTTTGTACAAGGAGACAAACAACTTCAGCTTCTGATTTAATGCTGAATTTACAACAAGGACACAACCAGTCAGAATCTGTCAGAGACACAGTTTCACTACGTTAGAAAGTTTGTTTTAACTCAACAACTCTTAAAATCACCACATTTGTTAATGGAGTCTGGTGCTGTTGCCAGTATCAGCCCACCCGCTCACTGGTGTTAACCCAGTGTGTTTTACTCCATGCCTTCGAGGTGCAGTATCTGACCTTTGACCCTCCCATGTGTCCTCAGAGTGCGGCTCCAGGCCTCAGTACAGCACTCGTATCGTCGGGGGGAACCTGTCCAGGCCGGGTCAGTTCCCCTGGCAGGTCAGCCTCCACTTCGGCAGTGAACACCTGTGTGGAGGCTCCGTGGTCACGTCACGCTGGATCCTCACCGCTGCACACTGCGTGTACGGGTGAGTCCCGACCTCCTACACAACCCTCTGTTTACCTAATTAACTTATTGTCCTCTGAAGACAGAACTTTATTGATTCTCAGGGGAGAATTCACAAGAAACCTACAGAATATGAAGTAATTAAAGGAACAGTTCACCCAAAGATGAAAACTCAGTCCTCCTCTCCTCCTCCTGGTGAAGAGTCGAAGTCCACAGAACAGTTCTGGAGTTTCTGCTAAACACCTGAAGTAGCTGGAGACTTCCTCCATTATGGACGACGGTGTTACATGTTGCTGCTGCGTAAACACACACACGAGCTCTCCACAGTGTGTAGTTACAGCTGTGAGAGCTGGAGTCAGATTACTCTCAGTGACTCCTTCCTCCTGGTGAGGTCACGGCTTCTGACTCAGCTGAAATGTTCACAGAAATGTTTTTCTGCCGCCCGTCAGGTTTGCAGACCCGTCCATGTGGGCGGTGCACGTGGGTCTGACGGAGCAGCCGGTCCACGGAGCTCAGTCTCTGGCCGTGGAGCAGATCATCTACCACGCCCGCTACAGACCCAAAGGACTGGACTACGACATCGCTCTCATGAAACTGGCCACAGCGCTGGTCTTTAACGGTAAGAATGGCGTTCATTCATTCATAGATGTGTCCAGACCTCCTCTGCTGCAGCTCAGCAGTGTCAGGCTGCTCCTCATCAGTCTTCTGGATTTTTCTGCATGACTGACAGATGTTGATGATGATGAAACTGTGTGTGTCTGGGAGTTGTAGTTCACTGAGACTCTCCTCTGCAGGCTTCGTGCAGCCCATCTGTCTGCCGAACTACGGGGAGGAGTTCGAGGAGGGCACCATGTGCTGGATCTCAGGATGGGGAGCGACTGAAGAAGAAGGTCTGAACATGAAATCAGCTGATTCCTCTCCTCGTCTGAAATCTGTCGTCTGTAGTGTAACATCTGACATGTTTCCAGGAGAGACCAGCGTGGTGCTGCGCTCAGCGATGGTGCCGCTGCTCTCCACCAAGACCTGCAACCAGCCGGAGGTTTACCAGGGCTACATCTCCAACTGGATGATCTGCGCAGGATACCTGGAGGGAGGAACCGACTCCTGTCAGGTACAGACCCGTTTATTCAACATTTAAACACCCAGAACCAAGAAAACTGATAGATGCATCGTTTCAGTCATTTTTCAAGCAAGAATCTCAAACACCGTCTGTCTCCAGCTTCTTAAATGTGAAGATTTACTGCTGATCTGACAGTAAATGAAGAGACTTTGAGTTTTTGGACTGTTGGTCGGACAAAAGGAGAAAATTAAAGACTTTTTCACTATTTTCAGACATTTTATAAACTAAATGATTAATCGATTAATGGTGAAAATCTTCAGATCAGTCGATAATAAAAATAATCGTTGGTGCAGCTTTAATCTCACTGCGGCTCCTTAATCTGACGGTGCTGATGCTAATTTGTAAAATCAGGCTCAGGAGTACGGAGGAGTAAAACTGACACATTAAAAAATAAAAATAAAAAAAGGTCCGTAAATACATTTATGCCATTAAATGCACCGAAATGGCTTTTGTATTAATTAACCTTTTTTACTTTAACATTTTATGTAATCATTTATTCATTCCTAAATGTATAAATGTATAAAATGCATGAATAAAAACAAATTAATACAAAACAAAATAAACATTTCAGGCTCAGGCGTATGGAGGACTAAAACTGCCAAAATGACTAATAAATAAAAAAATAAATAAATGGCTGAATAAATACATTTATATGCCATTTAATGCACCCAAAAATATTTTTAAAATAAATGATAGGCTTAAATTAATTTATAAAATGTGACATCAATGACATTTCTGTTATAAGTTGCTTCTGTATTTATTTATCTTTTTTACGTTAACATTTAATTTTAAATTTTCTGTAAGTTTTTGTTTTTATTCTTATTCATGTATAAAAACAAAAATAAATACGTAAAAAAATATTATAGGAAATAATGGTAAAAAAATGTAAATAATGGTTACTACATACTTCAACGACGTTATTTCCATTTCAAACTACATATAATTACACTTAACATGGTGAGAAATACTTCTTATTTTTACATTATTGTCTCAGAGAGAAAACAGTTATTGATGAATGACGATCAGACAGAAAATCTATTGACGTCATTTTGAAATCTGGTTAAAAAATAAATAAATCCAGGTTACTAATCGTTGATTTTACAGCTTCAGTGTTTTGATTATTATCAAGTTCTTGCTGCATTTTTTTAACCGATTACCAGAAAAATATAGGTTATCTTTAAAAACAACATTTTGTGTGGGGACACTTCACGTTACTTGTGAATCCATCAGTTACATGTTGAGTTTCATGTAAACATTTATCTTCTGGTTGATATAAATGAATCACGAGCAGATGTGAACTCAACCTTTTGAAACGAGTTTTAAGGCTGTTAACAAACTGACCAACACGTCAGTAACAAACTGCTCATGTCACTGTTGATGAGACTCTGTAGGACTGGTGATGAGCTCAGTGAGACGAGACCCTGAAAGAATGTCTCACCTGTTTGTTTGCGTCCGTCTGTCCGTCGTCAGGGCGACAGCGGCGGCCCTCTGGCCTGCGAGGACTCGTCCGTGTGGAAGCTGGTCGGAGCCACCAGCTGGGGGATCGGCTGCGCGATGAGGAACAAGCCGGGCGTTTACACTCGAATCACACAGTCGCTCAGCTGGATCCGCCAACAGATGGAGGTCAGTACACCACCGACAGGTGGAGGTCAGCTCACCTGACGGCAGCTGGTCCTGGTCCGACCTCAGGGGCCAGACCCACTGAGACCAGTACTGAACCTGTGAGCCCCGAAAATACAAACCTGATCCCCCAAAAAGCTTCACAGCAGAAAGATCACAGGTGTGAATAATTAAATGAACGATGGCTGAGTTCCATTTAGCTGCTTCTGCTTCGTAAAGATAATCCAGACTGTTCTGATGTGAGGAAAGTCTTCATTTTGCTCAGATTAAAATAAGAATTTCATCAGTCATCACTGGTCCAAAACACCGGTCCTGTATGGAGGACTGAAACTGCCAAAATCAAAAATGTATAAAGAAATAAATGGCTCAAATAAATTACATGCCAATAATACAATAAAGATAACACTGAAAATAAATGTTGGCATTAATTAAGTAATGCATTTTTATAACTTTTATGTTAAAGCCCCTACTTGCATTTAATGGCACGTAAATTTTCAATTTAACCTTTTTCAAATTATTTATTTAGTAATTTTGGCAGTTTCGATCCTCCGCAGTCTTGAGCCGGACTGACAGATTAGCATTAGCATTAGCACTGAAGCACTGAAGCCTTTCAGATGAAGGAGCTACAGTGCAGATGAGGGCTGCAACTAACGATAATTTTTACAATCAATATTTGCTGATTGTTTTCACCATTAATTGATGAATCGTTTAGTTTATAAAAGTCGTGAAAAATGTGTCGTCTTCAAACCAGCAGTCCAAAACCTAAAGAAGAGCAGTGAATCCTCACTGAGCTGTTCTTCATTCTTCACTCACAGTGATTGTATTTGAACAGAAACATGAGTGGACCCGTCCAGCTCCTCCAGTCAGACTGACTCACAGCACAGAACCAGCTGTTGGGCCGACAGCTGGTTCTCCTCTGTAATAGAGTCTGACTGCAGCAGCTGGCCGGGTCGTCCCATTGGCCTGATTTCAGCTGCCTTTATATGGCGAACGCTTTGAAACGTTAAACTTGACACCGAGTTCCTTTCACCATTTAGATCCTGTGATATGAGACCATAAAACGGGCCTTGTCTCCGTGTGCTCTGCTCGATCCAAACTCTCTCAGACAAACTTAGATCCCTGCAGGAGTCTGCGAGCAAACGGCCCAGAACTCATTTCAATGATTCCCTCGTTAAATTCCCTCTGAACTCCTGATTATCCCTGAAAAACATCCCTTTGTTTGTGTTGTTTGGTCACATCGAAACTAAAAGCTCCACTTTTTAATCAGATATCTGAGATGTGCTTCATTTTACAGCTGCAACACGTCAGATTTGTGTTTAACTTCACAGGTGACACAGGAACTATTTTGATAATTGTAATATTCTTTGAAAAAAAAAAGTTTACTCAGTTAACTGAATGTGTTTGTGTTGTGGACAAAACAAGACAATCAAACAAACGATAGAGAAAGCCAAAAAAAATAGATGTTTCAAATAATTATTCTTCATTAAATGCACCTGAAAATATATAAAAAATGAAGGTAGGCATTGAGGAAATTATCAAATGTGACATTAATATTTGTTTTAATTTGATTCTGTATTTAATTAGTATAAACTTTTTTCAAATGCAATTATTTATGTATTTATATCTTAACTCTTCTTTACATTTTTCCAGATAAATAAATATATTTTTTAAATTAATATCTGGAAAAAAATAGGAAAGTTAGGAAATTAAGATAAAAGGTAAATACTGAATCAAATTAAAACAAATGTAAATTTACTCAGATTATAAATTAAATTGTAATGCATAATATATTTTTTTATATTTTCATGGCTGTAAAATATTTTAACTTATTTCTTGATTCTGCTGATTTCGTGCCTCCATAGCTAAAAAGGACCGAAATAGCAAAATCAGAAATAAAGAAATGGCTCAATAAATAAATTATAAAATAATAAATGTAACAATATTTTAGATTTAATTTGCTTCTAATGTTTTTATACCTTTTCATTAATTCCCCTGTTTATTCAATATTTCTTTAAACTATATTTTTTCTGTTAATATGTAAAATGTGAGATATTGATTTACATATTGATGTATAATCTTGCAAAATGCAATCCCTACTTTTGTTTTTGGGAGTTTCAGTCCTGCATATCTAGAAGTCCACATGGACCAACGAAGGTTTTGTTTCTGTCCAGTTGGACCATCAGCTCTACTTGTTCTGATGTTTCTGTGTCCACATGTTTTAAAATTCTCCTTTTCTCTGTCGTCTTTCAGAGAGAAGAGGCTCAAACCTCTCCGACTCAGAGCACGGACAACTGAACCACCTCGTACGTTTCCACACAACCAAAAACTAAAAAGACACAAACTGTTTGACACCGGAGAGACAGATCCTTCGATCCACACTCATCCTGACGGAGCAGAGAGAAGAGCCGGTGCACAGCGGAGAGTTAGGCATCGTTTATTCCAAAATAGAAAGCTCTAAGGCAAAACAGATGAGAGAAAAGTGAAGAACGCTTCATAAAAAGCAAGACAGACGCACGTGAGGACCGAGAGCTCAGCGTCACTACACCCCCTCCTCTTCAGGCTGCATTCAAGTCTTTACAAGAGGGATAGAAACCAGATTACTGCAACTATCGACAGACAACTGTTGTACAGTACAATATTACAGATATTCAAACAAGAGGCACCCCAAATTTGTGCAGTAATATCAACATATTGATAACGAGCTGTCAAATCTTGCACTACATCAGTGTGTAGTGGCGGGGGGGCCGACAGAGGCCGCAGCGCTTCGGCAACAACAAGGAGTCCAACTTCCTCTTTGTTTCAGCGCCGTCGCGTGTACATAAATAAAAGTTTAATGCGTGCAAAAAGTCCACTGCTGCTTCTTCTTCGTGTTGATGATGGTGGAGTTCATGTCACTGTGGATGCTGCCGCTCCAGGGGTCTCGCAGTCGGACCCTTTGTGATTGTGTGATCAGCATAGTGTTCTGGATTGTGCATTTGAGAAAGTGACGCCTACGCTACTACTGTAAAATGATTCAAAGATCGATGGTATACACAATGAGGCTGGATTTAAAAAATGGGAGCGCTGCAGCGAGAGATCTCTCACGGATGAAGTAAGATTATTAACGATGCTTCGCAGAACCGCACAAGCGCTCTGCAGTTTAGTGTCTTTTTGACCAATTTCACCGAGGGTCACGCTTTGTTTTTGTGCTTCTTGGCAAGAATTCTTAAGAAAAGAAAAACACGTAAGGCCTTGTTAGTATCGTAAGTTTAAAACCAATTTAAATAGCAATTTTCTTCAGCATTCAAATTCTTTTTCTGTTTTTTAGAAAACTTCAAAGAACCCTGGAAAACAGGGTCACTAGCTTTAATTATGAATCTGTACATAAATATTCCTTACAAAACAGGAGAACACAAATGAAACAAAAACACTACTTTCATATGTTTGTATATAAAAATAAGCATCTCTCCTCTTTTTTTTTTTTCATTCTCTCCACTCGGGCTCCGCGACGAGCCGTGGAGTCAGTCGTAAGAGTGCGCACATCTACTCAAAACACAAGCATGCAAAAAGTGAAGACAAACTCTTACAGATACAACTTTAAAGTGTTGGCATCCAAAACGAGAGTTCAACCGGGGACGGGACGAAATCAAAAGAATCAGTCAACATTTAGTAACGGAGCTTACAAACTTGCTTCGGGTGTTTTAACACTTCTTTTTTTCTTCTTCCGTTTGTTTGATTTAATCTTTTTGAGCTTAAATATACAAAAAAAGTGCACTCGCATACGTCAACTAAATAATTATAAAACGGTTTCTGAAATGAAACTCCTGATGTACACACACGCAGCATAAACCGCCGTTCAGCAGGGTGGAGGGTTGGAAGAGTGCAGGACCGTCACGTCCTGTAGCTTTGTGCTCTATGTAAACCTAATGTGTGTGTCTGTCTGTGTGTGTGTGTGTCTGAACGCACATGCATTCTGCTGACCTATTTACGCACGTCGTGTGTGTGTGTTGTATTTGTGTGTGTAGATCAGAGTGTGAGGGAGTGTGTCGTCTACTGCAATGAGTCGCTGTTGTCCAGGCCCAGCCCGGCCATGTCCTCGTCGTCCTCGTCCACGCTGTCCCCCGACTCGTCTTCACTGTGGCCTCCCAGCATCACCTGCTGCACCGCCAGCGTGGCGCCGTCTGACGTCAGGCTCTGCAGACCCTCCACGTTCATGGTCACCATGGTACCTGAGGATGGAACAAACACGGTTTAAAACACTTGAAGTGCGACAAACAACTCTCACATTTAGTGTTTTACTCTAAAACAATGATTTAAAGTTAGCTGAGACGCAGTCAGAGTTGAGCCTCGGACGACATGTCAGGGACAGACGGCGTGTTGTTATGAAGAGAGAAGAAGAACCACAGCAGCTGCAAGCTGACGTCAGCAGTTAACTCGTCCCACAAGCTAAAGTTCAGTCGAGGCTGCAACAAACTATTATTCCTACTGTCGATCAGAACATTGTGAAAAATGTCGATCAGTGTTTTGTCCTCAGCAGTTTACTGTCACAGAGAAACCAGAAATATTCACATGTAACAAGCTTAAATATTACTCAGATCCATTAACTGATTATCAAAGTAGTTGGTGATTAACTTAATAGTTGACAAGTGGTTCGTCTCTGCAGCTGAGAACAAGACGCGTGTTCATTTCTAGGAGACTTTAACAGGAAGTAGATGTGGTTTGTTGTTGTGTAGCTGCTGTCTGGCTCGCTGTGACCGTCTGCAGTCACGTCTGTGTTTCATCACAGAACAAAGATCTGACTGGCTGTACGGAGACTCGTAGGCATGAACAATGTGGATTGTTTTCAGCCGCTACGATAACCGATAAAATAACCCATAATAGAAACTGACATTTTTATGCTTTTTGTACACCTGTGTGTAACAAAGGCTTAGATGTAGTGAGCAAAGACGGTTTATCTGATGTTCCAGCTGTGAAAAGATTTGTTTCCCTCGTGTCATGTTCTTCTTGTAAAACACGACACGAGGGTCTGATTATTTATCCGATATATATCGTGCATCCCTAGAAACTAGTCCTCCATCAACATAGATGGAGAACTAACGGGATGCAAAGATAGCAGCTGCAATTATTAAATCAAAAGATTTGTTACAGGTTTTCTCCCTAGAAGTTTTCCTACAGTGATTGTGACCAGTGTTTATTGTATCAGACCAAAGAAGTGGACAATTTAAGAGGGCGACACAACAAATTATCGGCTATAAGCCACTAATTAAATTCTATCTGATAATCTGAAGCTTTCATTGTCTTCACCAGCGCAGCATGTATGCAGTGAAACAGTCAGATGCAGGCTGGTTTGCGATCCACCAATAAACACAGAAGAAGAAACCTGTCATTCTCTCAGGTGTGTTTAAATAACAGCTTAGTAACTTTTTGTTTTATCGAGACATAAATTTGTGAAATGATCTTATCTGTATCTGTGTTGAGATGCAGGTAATTATCAGTCACCCTGCATCTCTAAATATAATTTCAGTTGGACTTCAAAGCCACCGAAATAAATGATTTTCCAGCTTAGAACAAAACCAGTTCTGTCTCTGACTGTCCCAGCTGAAGCTGCAGGCAGACGAGCCTCGAACACACAAGCAGCACATTCACAGTGAAATACATCCGGCCTTGTTCTGACGGTGATGTTAAAATCAATTTGGTGCAGCCAGACGATGAACTGCAACAGTTATTGATTATTTGTCACAAGTAATATGAGGTGGTATAAACATCTCCATCAGCTTTCTGATCGCTTTAAGTTGATGAGTTGATGAAATAAAGTCTTCACTACACGTAGAGCAGGGCTGCCTACCGTCTGGCATGGTAACTTGCTGGTGAGTTCCTCCGCCTGTGGCGATGGAGTCGGGCCAGAAGCGCTGCAGAGGCCGGTTCTGAGGCGTCTTCTTCTTGGCTTTTGGTGTCTCGGAGGAGCTGGCATCCAACATGGGCTGCAGGATCCGCCTCCGTGCATTTATAAACCTGGAGACACAAACACAGGTTGGTTCAGAACTGGCTGGTCTTTAGTCCTGACAGGCTGTGATGGAAACATCTCCACCTAAAAGTCAGGCTGCAAACCGGGTTTTCTCCTGTTTAACTCTCAACAGAGATAAAGAAGTTAGATGTCTCACTCATTAGCAACTGTGGTTTTCAACTCTGGAGAAAACAATGTGTCTTATTCAGAATATTACTGATTAAAACTTATTAAAACAAGTTCAACGTTGTTGTCTGATCTGTTTTCCTGCCGTATTCACGATGACGAATGTGACACACGAGGGGGAGAAAACCTGAGGGCTGACCTGCTGGCTACGTGAAAGAAGTGAACTGGGTTTACTGCATATACTCACTAATTTTGGTGTAAAGTCGTATAAATGGAGCGAGCAACAAAAGGTGGAAAAAGAGCGAGTTACCCGTCTCTGACTGAGGCTGTGACCCTCAAACGCACTGCGAAAAGTTCTGTGCTCGCCAACATTAAAAATCTTAGATTTGGAAATAAAACCTAAAGTTACAAGGTGCTTCACAAAATATAATTCCATCCAATGAAAGTGCAAAACCAGCAAATCTTGGAGAAATAAAATAAAATAAAATGCAATAAAATCTGGGATTTTGATCATCAATAAACATGAACTATAAAACACGAGTAAAACAAGCTGGATAAGACGGAGTGAAGCTCACTAACACATCAAAGTAACAACATTTGCCTTCAAAAATATAATTTTGAATTATTTGCTAAAATTCAGTGTATTTGATTTATCGCTCTGAAAGTCTGATCTCAAGTGATTTGATCTAAAAACAGTCGGTGAACTCACCAGTTGTTGACCTGCAGGAGCGTCAGGTTTGTCTGAGTGGCGATCTGTTTCTTCTCGTCCTCTGTTGGATACGGGTGCTGCAGCAGAAGAAGAAATGACTCAGTGTTTTCTTTTTAAGGATTAAAGTGTTAAACAGGCAAAGATTTGCTGCACACACACACACACACACACACACTCACCCCGATGTGCTGGAAGAGCCACGAGCGCATGACATTGGTGGCGTGTTTGGGTAGGACGCCACGTTTGTTCTTGGTTGAGTTGTCGTCGTGATTAAAGAGGTTCAGGTCCTGGTGGAACTGCAGCTGGAGCTGAGAACACAGACGACAACATCACATTTAAACAGAAGAACGTCTGAACGAGCCACGACGAAGCTTTTCTTAAGAACAACACTGACGACACCTGCAGCGGTGTGCAGTAAAACAGACGATACATATTCATAGAGGTTATTGTGTAACAGACCTGATCTATCTGATCAATTTCTACAACATTTAGAATCACATAGTACAGATGACCCGATGAAAAACAGGCTCGAGGGGTCTCAGGGTCTCTTGGATGTTCGGGACAAATATAAAATAAGCGATCAGTGAGGTTCACAGTTCACACACAGAGAATCACTAACATCATGAAATTTAGGGCCAAACTTCAAGAAGTCGGAACCTAAAAAGTATTTGGAGAACAGCTAACGTCTCGTGAATTTAATAGAAGTTTAAAATTTTTTTCAGGAACATCCCCGACATGAACGGTGTGGCCCGGGTGAGTTGGTTTGGACCGACCCTGAAGCCAAAGACTGGTTCTGGTCTTTAATGCTTAACTCTCCCACTAGGTGTCACTCGTGACTCAAACACTCCAGAGTGAAACATAATGAGAGTCCAGCGGCACCACAATCCATCAGGACAACTGTGACACATCTTTTTTTCTTTTTTAACCATTCAGCTAAACTTTTCTTCTTCCAGAGTTTAACATCAAAATAATAAATAAAATAAAACCTGGACAGTCAGAATTTTCCACAACACAATTTCTAGAATTGATACTCAGCTGCTTTAACAATCAGTTAATCAGTTTATAATTTATAATATATCAAATCCGTTTCATAAATATATTTTTATCTTAACCAAAAAATCCAGCTGTTACTTTCTCCATTTTCCCGTTAAAATGAGGAGATCTCCAGATAACAAACTACTGGAATCCCTCTTTCCATCATGTTGACATTCACTCAGTTTTTACTCACTCAAAAACTAATTTAGAATAACGCATAAAAGCACAAAACAAATGTAGAGAAGGGCTTCCCTTCCCTACGTGACTGTTCCAGGACATCCATCAGCCATCATTGCTTTCTTGTGAATTAATTATGTCGTTATCTCTGGAAACACCAGTTGTTATCCCGTGAAAATGAAATAAATATCTCGTGAGCTCAAGAAAACAAATAAAGATTAACTGCAGCTGTGTTATCACAGGAAAACAGAGGAAATAATATGTTAGACTCGTGGCTGTTCAGGGCTTCCGGTGGATCACGTACGTCCCCTTTAAAGCCTCCACACCTCCTCAGTGTAGGAACACTGGTTCAGCCTCAGTCACACAGAGAGGAGGAGTACCTGATTGTTTTGGACGCGTATTGTCCCGGGAGACAGAGCCTGTGTTACCACCTGGCCCTGAGGAGTGACGACTGTAACAGGCTGGTACACCGTGCCACCTGGAATTACACACACACACACACACACACACACGGAGACAGGTACTCAGATTAATATAATCCACTGACAGCTGCTGGTAAACAGCTCTGAACATTGTGTCCCACTGCTTCATCACAACATATCAGCTGCAGTAACAGTCAAGTACCTGAGGGAGCGGTCGTATGCCAAGGTGACATACCTGCAACCACCTGGGTGGGGTTGACGGCTGTCACGGTAACGTTCCCCTGCTGCAGGGCTGACGCAGGCACCACAATCTGACCCTGGGGACTGATGGTCCCCGAGATCGAGCTGGGGGTCTGCAGAGCACAGAGCAGGCAACAGCAACGTGTTTGTCATGTTCATGTGATTTTTTAGGAATAATAATTCAACTTGCTGTCAGATCCAACTGTTCGTGGTTCCCAGTGGTGATGATCAGGCGTTCAGTCCAGCCCGAGTCCCTACCTGAGTCTTGGTGGGTGAGAAGCCCTGGACCTGGCCAGTGACGGGGGAGTACGGGCTTCCAGGGTCTCCACTCAGCAGGGTCTCGCTGTTCATCTTGGTCTTGAGGCAGGCGATGTAGCGGCTGCAGAAGTCCTTACACAGGTCGCTCACCTTCTCCAGCTCCAGCAGGTGGATCCGCAGCACCTGGATGGCTTTCACCATCTGCACAACACAGGAGTTCAAAATACAACAGAAAGGTTCACGACAGTCGACCAAAAGCTTTTTCAAGCAGAGTTTTTGTCTGTTCTTCTGTCTTCCTTCATTTTATAACTTTTTTATTCTTCTTTGAGGTCCTATTTATTTTTATTGATCTGATTTTATCCAGTATTTTACTTTACGCTCTGGCCTACGATTATTATTATAGTTATATCGTATTGTTCAGCACTTCTCAGCAGTATTAAACAATCACTTCTATGATGTAAAGATTTTAAAATAATGCGACCAGGACAAGTAGAGCAGAAACAGAAACGAGTCATAGAGGAGGAAAGAAACCAGAAAATATTCACCCATCAATTGATTATCAAAATAGTTGATGATTAGTTTAATAGTTGACAACTAATCGATAGAAGAGAAACGTCGTCTGCTGCCAGCTTTTTAAATGTGAGGATTTGCTGCTTTTCTTCATCATTTCTGAGAGTAAATGAAAAGTTTTGGGGTTTTGAACTGTTGGTTGGACAAAAGAAGACATCACTCTGGGAAATGATGAGTTTTTTTCACAACACTTATGGTTCACAACAACACAGATTGATCTATAATAGAAATAACTGTTAGTTGCAGCCCTACAACTGGAGGTTCAAAGACACCTCCACCAGATTCTGTTGGTATTCCTGTCCCTCGTGGTTGGGTGAGGGAAACTAAAGTTAAACCCGGCTCCTTCAGCAGGGTCAGAGGTCAGAGGTCAGGGCCAGCTGCAGCTCAGGACCCATGTTGGTTTTCAAATGATTTAAGTGTCTGAGTTGAAAAATAGTCAGATTGACCAGCACGGTGACACTGATCTGGTCTAATCACTCTGAGGAGGTCCTGTATTCTGATTCATATTCGGCTAGGACTTCATCTCACCAGGCCGCTGAGGTTAAAGGTCACCGACTACCGACTGTGTGAGGTTCCATTTTGGATTTCTTTGTGAAATACCTCACATTCTTGTTTTGGTTTCGTCAAATACCTCAAATCTAAAACTGTTTTTCAGTCACCTGCTTATGTTGATAGTCCAAAATATAAATCTTTACTAGATGTGAACGGGAGCTGAAGGTCCAACAGAAGCTCGAATCAGACGACCACAGGTCTCATCCAACTCGGTCAACAAGCTTTAAAACACCTATTTCTCCATCTTAGTAAAACAAAGATGTATTATTCTGTTCTTGTCTTTTCAGTCTGTTTAAGCTGCCAACTCTCAATATGTAGTTCACCCTCAAAATAGTTTGGGTGATTTATGGGCCTGAGTGTGTAAAAATAAAAACAACAGCCAGAAATGTGAGGATTTCCACCCCTGAGGTTCTCACCAAGTTGTCGAGCTCAGGGTCCTCGCTGAAGAAGGGTTTCCCCTCCTTCTCCTGGCTGCGAACAAAGTTCTCGATGTCCACGTCGAAGCTGGCCGAGGTGATGCAGTCGGAGCTCAGCGTCGACTGCTCACACTTCTCAAACAGCAGGGCCAGGAGAGGGAACAGGGGATGTCTGTGGAAGGGGCACAAAACACAGAACAGTTGCTTAACTGCACATTTATTTCAAAGAACATATTATTACACTTCATCGTCAGTAATATAGTCTGGATTTAACACCAAAAAAAGAAACAAAAGAGGTGTTGAAGTGATCTGAAAACTCAGATTTCTCCCTCATCCACTGAACACAAGACTACAGCGACATGACGACAGTTCAACCGGTACACCGACAGACACTCTCCAATGAATTAGCTTTATGTGAGACCATGTGACTTGTTTGTGGGCCCTGATTAGACTGAGCGTGGGCAGTGTGAACACAACAAACGCAACAAACACTTCCATTAGTTCAGACAACAAAACAATCAGCAGTAGGTGTTAAAACACTCTTTCACTTTTCTAATTCCAGAAAGAAATATGAAAGTCACATGAACAAAGCGGAGGACTTCACAGGCATCATATGATTTCCCCAGTGATGAAGTTAAGACAGATTTAGGAACAGAGGCCACAAGCACAGTCAGTTCTACCGATATATGGAGGCTTTGTCCACGTCCATGGGTGTCTGCGGCTCTGTGGGCGCCGGGCTGGGCGCCTCTGCCAACGTCCCCTCGATAAACTTCTGCTCCGAATCGCTGTCTACCGTCGCCACACCTTGCATCTGCAGAAAAAAGGAGGAACACAAAGACGTGAGGAAAAGAAAGAGAGACAGAAACTGACAGAAGAGGTGAGGAGAAAGGCGGAGAGTGAGCGACATAAAGACATCATGTGAAGAGCGAGAGCAGCCGGAGGGCAAAGCTTCACACAGAGCTTTGCTTCAATATGAAGAGTCATGAGAGCAAGGTCTGAAAAACACTGTCAGAAACTATACGTTCTCAAACAAGACTGAGATCAATCCAGTCTAAAGTGATTGTGAGGATTTGTTTACGAGGGAGAAAGACTTTAATGTGAGTTTTCAGTCGTGTATCAGCTGATCACAGCACTCTTTAGTCAGAGAGGTTGAGCTTAAAGGAAGAGTTCCCCAAAAATTAAAACTCAGTCATCATCTCTCCGTGCCGACAGAAAGTTGGGTGAAGTTTTGTGGTAAACCGTAAAAATCTACCAAAAAACCCATACTGCTTGTCTGGCGTAATCCGAGTCTCCAAAAGCCCCAAGATCCGAAAATTGATTTGAAAAGACGTTATTCACACCCTTGATGCGCGGTCGAGTTTTACACCCGAACATTTGTAGCTTAGCAGCAACAGTGAAGATTACGGCTTAAAGAAGGGTGTAGAGAAAGTCTTTTCACGTCGATTTTGGTCTTTGAAGAGACCTGGATTACACCAGACCAGCTTATGGTTGTTTCTTCCGTTTTAAATCAAGTCTCCAGCTACTTCAGTTGTTTAGCAGAATGCTGCAACTCTGTTTTACTGTGAAGCTCCAGAAATGTTTTGTGGACTACGACACTTGACTTTACATCAACATGGAGGGAGGAGATGATGGATCCCTAAATCTGCTTAGAAATCCTCATAAAAGGATGCTCCTTACATGAGCAGAGTCTTCAGTATCAAATAATCTGGTGATAGTTGTCTGTACATCCATGAGGACACTGCAAATAGGGAGTGCTAACAGCTAGTTTGGCATGGGTTTAATGGAGTTTTAGAGTTTTGGGGGCGGTTTTTGGTTGTTTTTTTGTGGTTTTAAAACAAGTTTATGAGAAAGCTGCAACACGGTTTAGTTGTGAAGTTCCAGAAATGTTTTGTGGACTACAGAACTTCACCTGACTGTCCATCAGCATGGAGGGAGGAGATGACGAGTGAATATTCAGTTCACATCACAACTGATGCACTAAAATGTGTGTCTGCATTGTCTCATGCCCACCATGGCTGGACTGCATCCTGACAATCACGATGCAGACATTAACACTAACATATCTAGTGTTGCTATCTGATTGCAACTGAATATAATCAGGACACTGTTTACACACCTGTCACCACATGCAAATTACAGGACATTAGAATGCGGCCGTAGCCTCTGCAGCACTCGGCTCGAGGCACATTCATAGATCAGGAGCCAGGTTTCTCCTCCTTTTCTTTCACACAACCCAGGGCATAAATCCCATCCCCGAACATGTGACTGAGACCAACAATGACTTAGATTGAGCACAAACATGCTAAAAATAAGCACTTGCTTGGGGTGGAAAATTTCTCATTAGTCATAGATCCTTCTCAGCTCTCGACACCCCCAAATTTGGCACTTGAATAAAGATGTTTTGTAAGCAATTTACATAAGCACAGACACACAAATACTTGGCAGAAAAGGGGTATTTAAACTGCATCAGTGTCTCATACAGTGATTTATTTGTGGTGGCCTGCCACAGACAGACACGCACACCGCCAGCAGATTACTGAAACTGATGTAATAGCATTAAAATCGTCTGTGTTATGGTGTTACATGCATAATTTGTTTCCCTTTGTCTGGCCATGCAGGCTGACTTATCACCACTAAAAATAAACAGGGGGACCCATGTGCAGAATACTGTGAGTGGTAGCCTGAAACATTTCCGTGTTGTTGTTGCAGACACCGTTGTGGATGATTATCTTCAGCAAACAAGTATAAAAAAGTGCAGATGGAGCAGGCTGTGTTCAGGCCTCGAGGTCCCAAACCAAATATCTCCCTCTCACCCACCTGCTGCTCTCCCTTTGGGTACTTGTCTATGGAAACCGACTGGGCTGCCATCACGTTCACTGCAGATGCTGCAAACACTGGGGCATTATAGAGCGCAGGGACAGGTGGCCAACCTACACAATACACACATTACACAGTTAGACTAGCTTTTAATAATGGAACTGTCATGATGTCAGAGTGATTACATGATGGTTGGCTTTTTCTGAACTGTGCTGGTGTGATTAAGGGAGGAAAAAACAAGCTTATTTTCATACTTCACAAGAACAGATGTTGAACATTAATGTGACTTTCTGCTGGATGTTTCATTAAAAACCGAGACTATTATGATAAAAAAAAATGCAGTGCAGTGTTTTGAGGAGATGTAGCACAACAACAGAAGTTATAAAAAAATAAAATAAACTTAAATCTTAATGTTTGTGTGTTGGTATGTGCACACATCTGGGCAAAACAAGGGAATGTGAAGGCACCCTCATAAAAACAGTCACATTACACATAAAAGGGACAGCGTTTACTAATTTATTTCGATATTTCCTGTAATCATTGTGAAAGGTTTTTGTTCAGGCCTTTCCTATAAAACAAGAGAGACTGTTAAACAAACCCTGAGGTGCCTTGTTGTGATAATAGTGAGCTTATGTTAACTGCTTTTAACACACCCACCACGATGAAATTAGCTTTTAGCCCCGTGTTAGCTGCTCGTAACATTTGTGGCGGCAAAAGGACGTAAAAGTTTAAAAAAGCCTTCGTGCTTACATCAGCTAACTATCCTCTAACTGGGATAATATTAGTGTAACTCGCGGACAAAGAGGCTCGTCTGGAGTCTGCCCTGATTTCCCACAGTATTTAGCTAGCTCGTAATGCTAACGGCTACACTCGCGTTAGCTCCCGAACCCGACCTGAGGTTAACCGTGCGGTCGAGCTACAGCTAACGCTAGCAGGCTGGCTAACTGTTAACTTTAAAGTGTTTCTCGTGCTGGTTCGGTGCAGCCAAAACGCAAAGCGCCATATTTAGCAAGGGAATCGGTGCCAAAAAAAACAGCTAACCCAGCTAAGCTAGCCAGGTACAAAAAAAGACCCCGCTGCGGATTGATACGACGCGAGCCGTTCGCCCGAATAACAAGACAGCAGCGGCCGCTTTTCCATTAACATTTTAAATGAATATGCATTCCTCGCCAGTCGTGTTCACTAATTCGACTGCAGTGATAATAAGAAGCGTTGGCTGCACACCAGGCTAGCCCGGTTGATCCTCAAAACCTTCCCACATCAGTCAATCAATCAAGCGGGGACAGCTGCCCTCTCCTTCCCCTCCCCTCCGCGCTAACGTTACAACTGTCGGGCCTCGTTTCTAGCTCTCGCCCTTTGCTTTTCCACAATCCTCCTCTGCCCCCAAAACGCCGACATATTTTTTTACCCCCCCTCCCCTGTATACAGATTTTTTTTTAATTCTTCCCGGAGCTCTGCCGCTTCTGCTTCCCTTCCAAAAACACCCTCCGCCGCTCTGACTAGGTCCGCGCTCCTCGCCCCGGGGCATTTTTGCGTGCGGCCCAGATTGTTTGATTGATAGGGAACGGAAAAAGAGGGATTTTGAGTGACAGCTTACCTGAGTGCCAATCTTCGTCACACTGACAAGCGGCTGCAGCAATCGGGACCCGCAGTTGTCGCGTTGCGTCATCGCGTAAGGGCACGCAGGGGCGCTCGGCTCATGAATAGTCATGAGGTGGGCGGAGTCATGACGTCCTGCTGCCTGAGAGTCCCTCTGCACCCTGCTGGGGGTTTTTTCTCGCTTTTCACTGCCCTCATTTGCACATTTTCTATGTATATCTCCAGCTTTACATTCCTTTATGCATATTCCCTCATCATATACACGTAAAAACACAACAGATGCTGATTGTTTGCTCCTTAAAAAGGACGCATATAGCTGGAATAATTAGGGCATTATGTTCAGGCAGGCAGGCCCAGGGAGTGAAAATTGTGATCATTAAAATAGAAACACAGATAAACCACTTGCACACTCAGCTCTATTCAAATGACCCCCCCAAGGCAGAAAAGCAGCACAAAAGAAGCGTTTGATCTTTGCCTATCCTTTTATACGCATATTCCTTTATATAGGACAAAACAGAATCACACCAGACAAACACAGACGTCATGTCTCATTTGTTCATTTACTTTAATAATATAACATTTTAACAGATTTTCATGCCGATCTGACAGGAGGGAGGTTGATCATACATCAAGAGGGACATCATCATCATCTTTTAAACATTATGAATGTTCTCTCCTCTAGTGTTTGAGGGCGGAGGGCTGAGGGAGACGAAACTTGGCCATCTCCACGTCCAGGTCGGCGAATGTGAAGGGGTTGTAGGCGTGGTGCTCCAAGTTTTTGTAAGTACTGTTGTCAAAAGGTTCCTCTGGCTCTGGAGGTGCCGCCGCCGCCGCTGCCGCTGCAGCCTCTGAAGAAACAAAAAGAGCATTTTAGAAAGCTGGTACAGAGATGAGTGTACAAATCCTCCGGCTGCTCATGCATTAAAACAGAAACAACACAAGGTTAGACAGATTCTGCGTCACTGGTTTTTTTCAAGCAACAAAAACTTGATGTTGGCATTTCTAATAAGCTACAAAACAAAAACGCAGCCTGCTCTGTAAATATTTTACAAGATTTTTAAAGGCGACAGCACATTTACATATTCACACATGCTGACAAAGGTGGTTTATGGTGGGGCATTTCCTACAGCGGCAGGCTGCGTTACCCCCAACAGAGTGTGGAGACACACTGGTGTGAAAAGCCTCAAGAATCATGTGTGTGTGAGGGGGAAACTATGTGAAGGTAAACGTGCTTGCAGATAGTAAAACAGCCCTTACTAGAGATAAACTGGCAGAGGCATGAAATGGATTTTAAAAAAGGGCAACAAGTCAAAATCATAGTGTTGGAAACTTTGATTAAATGCTCTTAAAATACCCGTTTACACCTAAATCTGTCCTGGAAAACCCCTTATCATGCTCTGACAGAGAGGTTATAAACAACATGAGGCAGAGGAAATCTTACACATCCACAATCACAGAGAAAAACATTAAAAACACATTTACAATTTTCATTAATCAACTCCAAAGACTTTCATGTGAAGAACAGATTTACGAGGTTAGAAAAAAAAAAAGGAAAGAGATGAACAAGTGGTGAGGAGGGGGTCGTTCCAGGAAGCAGAATTACCCAGCTGGTCAGAGAAGTGTCGGGCACAAAGGGGCTGAAGTAACAGGAACGACTGGTTCCACACACAGAACTCAAACTATGATCTGATGATTTTTTAAAAACATCTGGGCAACTGTGTAATCCTGCTTCCCGAAGTCCTTCCGCTGACTCCAACCACTCCCAGCTTCTGCTCGTCCAGCTGCTGTCAGGGACACTGTAACCACAATACCAACCGTGATGTGCACTCTAACATTACTGATAGCAGTAGCATTACTTGGCACAATGACAACAAACAGCTGCATTATTACCTGTAACCTTAACATTAACATTAACTCAGCAGACCTGTAACCCATATTTCAACAAACAGAGACATTATGAATGAGCCAAAGCAAGCAAATATATTATGAAGCGCAAAATATGAATATTCTGGGAGTGAAGATGGATTTGGCAACAGTGAGGAGGCTAAACGAGAGGGATTCTGAGTCATGAATGAGAGGAAGAGAGCAGAACTTGAGCCGGGTGAGTCTCACAGTGTGCAACAAGCATCACTGTGATCGTGCAGACAGCAACACCAGAGACGAGTGAATGTTCAGACCTGGTACCAACATCCGTCCTGAGTGATCCGATCACAAGTGGACAACTCTGAGTCCGTCAGTTCACACCTGACATTAACATCCGCCTGAGTGACTACTTCCCATCTCTGTATTCAAATATACACGTACATCACTCAGACAAACGGAGACAATGTTTTTACAAAATGAGAGAAATAATTTAATGTAGAACATTTGCCGAATTTAAAAGAAGGCCCTAAAAGTTAAGAATTTATCAGAGACAGCATTTCAGAAAGTTTATAAAGTTTCTCCTAACTCAACAACTCACAAAATTGAGTGTTTTTTAAAGGGAGTCTGGTGACTTTCTCCAAGAAGTAGTCTATATTGGTTACAGTTTGCTGTGAAATCAGTGTGAACAGTGTGTTCAAACAGCTGATCAATGTTGGCAGGTAAGACTTTAGCACTTTAGACACAGTTCTGATTTAATGCTGAATTTACAAGAAGGAGACAACGATTTAGAATCTGTCGTAGCCATTACACAAAGTTAGTTAAGTTTCTCCTCTTGAAACAGCTCTTTAAATCTCGCTATTTGTTAAGGGAGTCTGGTGATATCATGTTGGATCAGTTGAAACAGACAGTGTGTTCACAAACATCTGCTGCTAACATTGGCAGGATAAGAAAGCCCAAAGGTAGAATTTACATTATAGGGAATGAGACAGTGTGATTCATTCTGCCTGTTGTTGTGGCTTCTTCTTCTTTTCACACCTGTACTTACTGCTGTCCACCTGTGATCGAATCACTAGGGACCAACGTTGATACCAGTCTGAACAGGTCCATGGTTTGTGTCACAGTATGCAACAAGCACCATCACCTTGATCATGCATTGACACCGTAGTTGTGTGGGTGGAGCAAAGACAGACACATCTAAACTTCAGTTTGCACAATGCAAGCAAAAGCAATGTTCAAGAAATGCAAAAGGAAAAGAAATGCAAAAAAAAGCAAGCATGTTAAAGTACATGTACATCCACCTCATGCAAAACAACAGAAACCACAGTGGTGAGGTTAGAGGTCATGGTGATGGTGATGGAGCAAAAGAGGCCATTTAAAAGAATCCAGTGATGATGTTTGAAAACAGACACTACTGTATGTGATGGCAGGTTAACACGCTAACAGTGCACAGAATGTGTTGTGAGGAAAAGAAAAGTATGGTCATCTGTGGGAGCTGAAAGATCCACAAAGAAGAAAGGGAGAGGGAGAGATTTTGGGGGAAAGGGTGGTGTAGTGTGTACCCTCAGATGGTTCAACTGGGGCCTCCGCCTGCAGCTCCTCTCCTGCAGCTTCAGCTACGACCGGAGCAGCATCGACCAGCTCCTCGCTGCTCTCCACAGGGGTGGAGACTTCAGCCGCAGCCACTTCAGCCGGGGCGGCTTCAGCTTCTACAGCAACTGCTGCGGGAGCTTCTACAGCTTCTACGGGTGCAGCTTCAGTTATGACTGGAGCAGGATCCACCAGCTCCTCAGCGCTCTCCACAGGGGCAGAAGCTTCAGCAGCCACTACAGCCTCTGGAGGCTCTGCTGCTTCTACGGGGGCTTCAGCTGCTTCTACAGGGGCTTCAGCTGCTTCTACGGAGGCTTCAGCTGCTTCTACGGAGGCTTCAGCTGCTTCTACGGAGGCTTCAGCTGCTTCTACGGAGGCTTCAGCTGCTTCTACGGAGGCTTCAGCTGCTTCTACGGGGGCTTCAGCTGAGGCTGCCTCTGTGGTTTCTACTGGAGCATCAGTTGGAGCTTCTTCTAGAGTTGCAACTTCGGTCACAACTTCAGCTGGAGTTTCTGTTTGGGCATCAAGGGCAGCAGGAGAGGCAACATCTTCTATTACTTCTGGAGCTGGTTCCACAGCTTCAGCTGAGACTTCTGGGCTGGTCACAGCGCCCTCTGGAGTGTCTTTGGTGGCGGTGCAGATCTCAGGAGCCGGGTCCACCAACTCTTCAGCGCTGACACTGGGTGCTGCAGCAGCCTCCTGCACAGCTGCAGCCACAGAGGCAAGAGTAGCTTCAGGTTGGGGTGGAGCTTTAGCTTCATGAGCGTCTTCCTTCACTTCTGATGTGACCTCCTGGACTTCTACTTCCTCTTTCACAGTGGATTCTGACACCCCAGGCGGCGAGGTCTTGGTTTCAGTCGTCACCTCTGACTTCTCATCATCAGAGTCTGAGTCCGAGTCTGAATCTGAATCGGAGTCGCTGGACGAGGAGGAGGATGATCCGTCAGCTGCTGCATCACCAGGCTCAGAGGAGGAGGAGGCCGCTGGGACGGCTTCTTCTGTGGTGGAGGCTGCAACTGGGGCGTCTTCTGGAGTTTTACTGCTTGCATCAACGAGGGGCTCAGCAGCTGATGGAGCTGCGTCTGACTACAGGTGCAGCTGCGTCGACTACAGGTGGAGCTGCGTCGACTACAGGTGCAGCTGCGTCGACTACAGGTGGAGCTGCTTCAGTGACAACCTGAGCAACATCTGGCTCAGCAACAGCTGCTTCACTTGCAGCTGCGTCAACTACAGGTGGAGCTGCGTCGACTACAGGTGGAGCTGCTTCAGTGACAACCTGAGCAACATCTGGCTCAGCAGCTGGAGGCGGAGCCTCTGCTGCTGGAGGCGGAGCCTCTGCAGCCTCTGGCTCAGCTGCAGCTGCTTCACTCGCAGCTGCTGCAGCTGCGACTGTCTCTGGGGCGGCTGCTGCTGCGGCTCCACCTAGAGACGGTGCTGTGAAAACTCCTGGTTCTGAAAGTTTAACTGGGAAGGCAACTGCGGTCTTGTAGGCGAGTAAGGTCGCTCTCTCGTCTGGAGCCTCTGCTGCTGAGGAAAATGGGAACAAGAGTGGTTAAATAATCACAAACACTTTGGGATCACTTCGGGTCAGGGTCTCTTAAACTTTATCTTGCTTTCCTGGAATTTCCACATTCTACTTTTTAAAAAAAGAAATAGAATTACCACAACACAATATTCATTCAACAAAATACCCAAACTTACTGTTAACCTTTATAGTGATATAGTATTTTTATTCCCAATCAGCAACACTTTACTGCAAGCTTAATTATAACAGTGAATTATTGAGGATGGAAAGGATGACTGGAGCAGACATTTACACCTTATGGCACTGAAAGAAAAGAGTTACATGTTAAGTTTTAAACTATTAATGATAAACCATTTATACAAATAAATTATGTGACTTTATGGACAAAAGGGAAATCACCACACAAAAACAACCTGAAGTTACAAACATTCCAAGGTGAACAGGATCTTACTCTTGCTCGCAGCCTTGGTCTTCTTGGCTGGTTTTGGAGGCTCTTCAGCCTGAGTGCAGAAGGAAGCAGCCGAGCGACTCCTCAGGACGCCCAGGCTCTCCACCCGGAGACACTGCACAGGAGCACACACACACACACACACACACACACACACACACACACACACACACACACACACACACTGAAGCCTTGTAGTCACAGACAAAGGTATTTCTTAAAACTAAGCCTTCTCTCTGTGTTTTAGCCTTTCATACACACATTCACAGGGTTTCAGCTCACTCAGAGGAGCTTTTGGAAACTCCGGCCAAGATACTCAGAAACGTTTTCAGTGTTTACATGTAGACGTGTGGAATGTGACTGGTTATTTTTAGAACAACCATTACAACAACATAACAACAGAATATAGAATAGGATGCTTTGTGTTGTGTACTTTTCTTATAGTTTTATGGATTACTTGTGCATGTTTTATCATTTCCTTTCCTTTCGACAGTTTCCTGTAGTGTATTTTTTCTCTTCTTTTTTTTGTGACATCTTATCTGGAATTGTTGTGACCTTATCCTCATTAAATTACTTTATTTATTCTTGTAATATTACCATTACCATATTTTCTCAATTACTTTATTACAGAAATCTCAGATTTCTTTAGTTAATGTTTTGATGAAGGTTAAAGGTGGAATATGTAAAAACTGACCACCTGTCAAATTCAAAACAAATAGGGAGCAGTATATTGCTGGAATAACTGCTAACTGCTGCTAACTGTAGCTTTCGTTAGCTGGTTAGCTCAGTTAGCCGTGCAGCTAGCAGCCTGGACTGGGAGTTCAGATGACCGTGTTGGTGTTGACACCACTACCACGGAGCTTTACAGCAGGATGGGCCTGGGCTAGTTTGTTAGCATGCTAACTTCAGTCAGCCTGTATATCTTTGCACCACAACGCATTTGTTTTATTTACAATATTAATGAGGTAATAATACAAAAATTTTCCATCAGTGAATTAAAGAGCTGTTCTCGGTGTAAATAAGGTCCCAGAACAGTGTTTGAATCTAGAAAGGTGGCAGGGTCCGCCACATATAAACACAGTAAAACAGTATGAATTGTCCTTTAAGGTCAGTTTGTGTATTCAGGATTCATCACAGCACTCGGTGTCCTGTCACAGCTGTTGCATTTGTTTTTGTCGTGCCTGGCTAACGTTGGTTAGCCGAAAACTTAAGCTAGCTCCAAACCTTCAGGTTCTGTCTAGAAGCTCTGTGATTGGCCGATTCCAACCGGAAGTTTTGCGCATTAAACTAAAGTGTTCTGTTGTAAATGGCTGTAAAAACGTTATGATTAGACGTGTTGGCTCAGGTGTAGGTCAGGTGTGGTTAGAGTTGGTGAACCGTCTGTGCCCTTCTGTTCCGTGTTGGTATCCACACGAACGCGTCTCGTCTCGGGGTCAGAACGAACCAGACACCCGCCTGATGTCAACTACATCTCGGTCACTGACACGAATAAACCGCCCGCTGATCTTTATGGAGGTTTGGTGTAAAAACTAGACACATGAAACACGTTTAAGAAGGAGTTTAGTTGTTGTTACCTTGAGGGAACCCAGTCGCCCTAACCGAAGCAAGGAGGTCGCCATTTTGTGTTCCCAGTGTTGTGCTCCGGTCGGAACCTGTGACGGAAACACAAAGGTTCCGCCTCTTCTTCCTCGAGGTTTCACATAGCGGAAATAAAAGAACAAAAGTTACAGAAGTCTGAGATAGAAGAAGTTTGACAGCTACAACAGCATTAATAAAAGTGTTTGTGTGAAATGACATAATACGTATATATATTAATGATCGTAATCCTTCGCTGTATTTAAAAGCGTTGAGTTCAGCCTCATATATCAGTGCTGCTCCATCTTCTGTCGGCAGAGGTTTAGCTTAGCGGGCTGCGATGCCGATGGTCGGGTATTTGAGGCCAAGAAGCATAGGAAAATGCAGGCAATGGACCGGCAGACCACGGATCGAGACCAGGTTGCCTCTGTCTTTTCTTTCTTCACCAGCCTCTGTTCTCTGGTGCTTTCTCTTTAATGCGTCATGTTCACACATATAAATATACTTTCCAGGTGTTTTAACACTTAACATTAGCCTGTATCAAACACTGTAAACACACAGCAGACAGGTAACCTCCGGGGAACAGACCCTGAAGGTTATTCTACTGTAACCTCTAAAGAACATTCTAGGAATAAAAACTTTACAAGAAGCGTCAGAGACTTTATTATAGCCTATATAAATATAAATACACGTAGATATTTTACAGTATATATACGTATAAACATAGATATACATTTATATATCATAGATAGATAGATAGATAGATAGATAGATAGATAGATAGATAGATAGATAGATAGATAACAAACTATATAAACAAATTGAATATGAGCATTAATTGCATCTTTCCAATAAAACATGTGAATAGTTTATGAAGCATTTAATTTCTCGTTGAAAGTGAAATAACTACAAACTAACTATACATTCACCATGTATATGTGCAACTGTTTATTTTAATGCGATGACAGATATTCTGGGGTTTGTTGTCCACTCACACCTGTTGAGAGCTTCATGTTCAGCTGCTGTTCCACCTGCACACGGCAGAGGCTTCAGTCACTGGTTCAACTCCCTGTCAATCACTTATCTGAGGATGAGACTAGAGTGGATCGGACCGTTAGAAACACAAAGGTTCCTCCTTTTCTTCCTCGATGTTTCACATAGCGGAAGTAAACGAACAAAAGTTACAGAAGTCTGAGATAGAAGAAGTTTAACAGCTACAACAACATTGATAAAACTGTGTGAAATTACAAAACATGTACGTATATATATACATTAATGTTAATCGAGATCCTTTGCTTTATTTAAGATCATTGTGTTCAGCTTCATATATGACTGCTGCTCCCTATGTCAGTGGCAGAGGTGTAGCTCAGTGGACTCCAATCCGTACTGTCACATAACCGACAATGACTGGTGGCCGTGTCTTAACCCTGACGCACCACGGATCGATCCCGGGTTCACCTCTGTCTTTTCTTCTCTTTATTCACCAGCCTCTGTTCTCTGGTGCTTTCTCTTCAATGCGTCGTGTTCACCCATGTAATTATACAGTCCAGGTGTTTCTACACTGAACATTAGTCTGTTTCAAACACTCACTGTCTGAAATACAAACAGACAACCCAGCGGACAGGTAACCTCCAGGGGACGATCCCTAAAGGTTATTCTACTGTAACCTCTAAAGAACATTCCAGGAATAAACACTTTATGAGAAGCGTCAGAGACATTATTATATATATACACGTAGATATTATAAAGTATATATACATATAAACATAGATATCATACATTTACATATGATAGATAGATAGATAGATAGATAGATAGATAGATAGATAGATAGATAGATAGATAGATAGATAGATAGATAGATAACAAACCATATGAACAACCAATACAATTGAATATGAGCATTAATTGCATCTTTCCAATAAAAAATGTTAATAGTTTATAAAGCATTTACTTTCTTGCTAACAGTGAAATAACAATTAACTAACTATACATTCACCATGTATATGTGCAACTGTTTATTTTAATGCGATGACAGATATTCTGGGGTTTGTTGTCCACTCACACCTGTTGAGCGCTTCAGTTCAGCTGCTGTTCCACCTGCACACGGCAGAGGCTTCAGTCACTGGTTCAACTCCCTGTCAATCACTTATCTGAGGATGAGACGGTTACAGACGCCTCTTCTTCATCGAGGTTTCACAATAGCGGAAGTAAAAGAACAAAAGTTACAGAAGTCTGAGGTAGAATAAGTGTAACAGCTACAACAGCATTCATAAAACTTTGTATGAAATTACATAATATGTATAAATATTAATATTAATCATGATCTTTGGATCTAGCTAAGATAATTTTGTTCAGCTTCATATATGACTGCTGCTCCAGGTGTCGATGGCAGAGCTGTAGCTCAGTGGGTTCGGATTTGTTGCTGCAGTCGCGCGGATACCCGAGGTGTGTCGCGGACACCCCTGGGGTGGCGTCGCGCGGACTGACGCCACGGATCCGGTCTCAGGGTGGTCCTCTGTTTTCCCTTCTTTTTATTCACAAGTCCTGTTGTGTGGTGCCTTCGCTTTAATGCGTCATGTTCACACATATAAATATACATTTCAGGTGTTTTTATACCGAGACATTATTATGTTTTTCAGTTAGATGGAATTATCATGAACCGGATCGAACCCGGGTGGTCCTGTGTCTCTCTCCGCCCTGCAGCCCTGCAGTAACCGTCCAAATAAACACAGATCTCAGTCAACACGACCTACACATCATCAGATCTGTTCACCACATTCTCTTGAAAACTTTATTTAATTCTTGATACAAACAAAATACAAACTCAGATTTGTTTTATTTACAATATTAATGAGGTAATAATACAAACGTGTTCCATCAGTGAACTAAAGAGCTCACCATGTATATGTGTAACTGTTTATTCTAATGCCATGACAGATATTCTGGGGTTTGTTGTCCACTCACACCTGTTGAGAGCTTCATGTTCAGCTGCTGTTCCACCTGCACACGGCAGAGGCTTCAGTCACTGGTTCAACTCCCTGTCAATCACTTATCTGAGGATGAGACGGTTACAGACGCCTCTTCTTCATCGAGGTTTCGCAATACGGAAGTAAAAGAACAAAAGTTACAGAAGTCTGAGGTAGAATAAGTGTAACAGCTACAACAACATTCATAAAACTTTGTATGAAATTACATAATATGTATAAATATTAATATTAATCGTGATCTTTCGATCTATCTAAGATAATTTTGTTCAGCTTCATATATGACTGCTGCTCCCGGTGTCAGCGGCAGACCTGTAGCTCAGTGGGAGGTTATCCGTAGCTTCAGACGCGCAACACCCGTGTGGTGTCGCGGACACCCCTGATGGTGTCACGCGGACTGACGCCACGGATCCCTCCCAGGGTGGTCCTCTGTTTTTTGTTACTTTTTATTCACCAGTCCTGTTGTGTGGTGCCTTCGCTTTAATGCGTCATGTTCACACATATAAATATACATTTCAGGTGTTTTTATACCGAGACATTATTATATGAATATGTATTTTTCAGTCAGATGGAATTATCATGAACCGGATCGAACCCGGATGGTCCTGTGTCTCTCTCCGCCCTGCAGTCCTGCAGTAACCGTCCAAATAAACACAGATCTCAGTCAACACGACCTACACATCATCAGATCTGTTCACCACATTCTCTTGAAAACTTTATTTAATTCTTGATACAAACAAAATACAAACTCAGATTTGTTTTATTTACAAGATTAATGAGGTAATAATACAAACGTGTTCCATCAGTGAACTAAAGAGCTCACCATGTATATGTGTAACTGTTTATTCTAATGCCATGACAGATATTCTGGGGTTTGTTGTCCACTCACACCTGTTGAGAGCTTCATGTTCAGCTGCTGTTCCACCTGCACACGGCAGAGGCTTCAGTCACTGGTTCAACTCCCTGTCAATCACTTATCTGAGGATGAGACGGTTACAGACGCCTCTTCTTCATCGAGGTTTCACATAGCGGAAGTAAAGGAACAAAAGTTACAGAAGTCTGAGGTAGAATAAGAGTAACAGCTACAACACCATTCATAAAACTTTGTATGAAATTACATAATGTGTATATATATTATATTAATCGTGATCTTTCGATCTAGCTAAGATAATTTTGTTCAGCTTCATATATGACTGCTGCTCCAGGTGTCAGAGGCAGAGGTTTAGCTCAGCGGGATCGGTTCAGCGGCGTCCGGCCGTGTGCCACAATGGACCCCGGATCTGTCCCCGGGTGGTCCTCTGTCTTTTTTGTTATTTTTATTCACCAGTCCTGTTGTGTGGTGCCTTCGCTTTAATGCGTCATGTTCACATTTATAAAAAATAAATTTCAGGTGTTTTTACCGAGACATTATTATATAAATATATATTCTTCAGCCAGATGCAATTATCATCAACCGGATCGAACCCGGGTGGTCCTGTGTCTCTCTCCGCCCAGCTCCAAGCTTCACCAACAGAACCGAGTCACAGACACGTTAAAGTGGACTGTAGGTTCTATAAACGAGTCTGTGGGGATTATCGATCACTTCACACCTGTTCAGACTGCTGCTGAGCTCCACCTCCTCATATTCAGCTTCATAACGCTCTTCTGTTTGCTGAACACACCCGTGGAGGTTTAGCTCAGTGGCTACTTCCCTAACGAGAGTCAGTTTTTCCATCCTCACGGGTTCGCGCCCCGAGGGTCCTGCCACGGGCGCTGTCCTCTGCTTTTACCCTGTGGACTCATTCATGAACACCTGTGCTGTGTGAGCAGCAGGTACCGGTCCACTTCAGGTTCAGAGCAGGTTTAAAACGAACCAGATCCACATAAAAACTGAACGTTACTGTGTGTCGTTACCTTTCAAACCCGGTAGATGGCGCACTGCACACACCTGTGATGACCTCAGATCTGTCAGTCTACCCTCACAGGTTCGCGCTCCGCCTGCCCCGAGGATCAAACCACGGGCGCTGTCCTCTGCTTTTACACCTGCGGACTCAGTCGTGAACACCTGTCCTGTGTGTGCAGCAGGTACCGGTCCACTTTAGGTTGAAAACAAAACAGATCCACATATAAAGTGAACATTACTGAGAATACTTCCAGTCTGACTTCAGTTTGAAACACGATCCATAACTTTCAGTCAGTTCAAGCTCGTGCTTTATATAGCCTATCAGTATATATTGCTGGAATAGCCGCTAACTGTAGCTGTCGTTAGCTCAGTTAGCCGTGCAGCTAGCAGTCTGGTCTGGGAGTTCAGATAACCGCGTTGGTGTTGACACCACTACCGAGGAGTTTTATAGCAGGATGGGTCAGGGCTAGTTTGTTAGCATGCTAACTTCAGTCGGCCTGTATATGTTCGCACCACATCATCAGATCTGTTCACCACATTCTCTTGAAAAGTTTATTTAGTTCTTGATACAAACAAAATACAAATTCACATTTGTTTTATTTACAATATTAATGAGGTAATAATACAAACGTGTTCCATCAGTGGACTAAAGAGCTGTTCTCAGAGTAAATAAGGTCCCGGAACACTGTTTGAATCTAGAAAGGTGGCAGGGTCCGCCACATATAAACACAGTAAAACAGTATGAATTGTCCTTTAAGGTCAGTTTGTGTATTCAGGATTCATCACAGCACTCGGTGTCCTGTCACAGCTGTTGCATTTGTTTTTGTCGTGCCTGGCTAACGTTGGTTAGCCGAAAACTTAAGCTAGCTCCAAACCTTCAGGTTCTGTCTAGAAGCTCTGTGATTGGCCGATTCCAACCGGAAGTTCTGCGCATTAGACTAAAGTGTTTTGTGTGGTTTGGTATCAAAACTAGACACATAAAACACGTTTAGGAGGGAGTTTAGTTGTTGTTACCCTGATGGAACCCAGTCGCCCTAACCGAAGCAAGGAGGTCGCCATTTTGTGTTCCCAGTGTTGTGCTCCGGTCGGAACCTGTGACGGAAAACACAAAGGTTCCGCCTTTTCTTCCTCGATGTTTCACATAGCGGAAGTAAACGAACAAAAGTTACAGAAGTCGGAGATAGAAGAAGTTTAACAGCTACAACAGCATTAATAAAAGTGTCTGTGTGAAATTACACAATATGTATATATATTAATCGTAATGCTTCTCTAAGATCACTGTGTTCAGCTTCATATATCACCGCTGCTCGCGCTGTCAGTGGCAGAGCTGTAGCTCAGCGGGCTGCGATCCGTAGCGTCAAACCGCGCGACACGGCGGGTGAACACCACCGGCTGGGGTCGCGCGGTGGTCGAACCACGGATCGCGCCCGGGGTGGTCCTCTGTCTTTTCTTCACCAGCCTCTGTTCTCTGGTGCTTTCTCTTTAATGCGTCATGTTCACACTGTAAATATACAGTCCAGGTGTTTCTACACTGAACATAAGTCTGTTTCTACACTGTAAACCTCCAGGGAACAGACCCCAAAGTTTATTCTACTGTAGCCTCTAAAGAACATTCTAGGAATAAACACTTTACAAGAAGCGTCAGAGACTTTATTAAATATAAATATATATTCTTCAGCCAGATGCAATTATCATCAACCGGATCGAACCCGGGAAACCACTGCAGTCCGACCAGAGGCTGAAACCAGCTGAACAAAGAGCTTCACCAACAGAACCGGGTTACAGACACGTTAAAGTGGACTGTAGGTTCTATAAACGGGTCTGTGGGGATTATCGATCACTTCACACATGTTCAGACTGCTGCTGAGCTCCACCTCCTCATATTCAGCTTCATAAAGCTCTTCTGTCAGCTGATGCGTCCGTGGAGGTTTAGCTCAGTGGTTACTTCCCAAACAACAGACAGTTTCTCTATTCTCACGGGTTCGCGCCCTGAGGGTCCTGCCACGGGCGCTGTCCTCTGCTTTTACACCTGTGGACTCATTCATGAACACCTGTGCTGTGTGAGCAGCAGGTACCGGTCCACTTCAGGTTCAGAGCAGGTTTAAAACGAAGCAGATCTACATAAAAAGTGGACGTTACTGTGTGTCGTTACCTTTCACTGCGCACTGCGCACTGCACACACCTGTGATGACCTCAGATCTGTCTGGGTCAGTCCACACACAAGCCCACTTTTAAAGGGTCTGAAAACTGACTTCCAAGAGAATTTGACAAAACTACATGAGACTTTACTTTAATTACAACAAACTGACCAACATCATGTGAGTGATTCTGCTCATATTGACAATTATAACTTTTTAATCTCTGAGATTATGTACATTTTTTCTGTATAATTTAATAATCTCAGACAATCTCTTTCTTTTTCTTGTATTATTTTTGTTCTGGTGAATGTTGTCTTCATGATCTCAGATATGATCTCAGTTGTTTCTCATGTATCAGTCTGGTTTTTGTCTTGTAGATTCATGACTTGACACAAAAAGGAAAAACAGACGTGTGTCATCAAACCAAAATACATGAAGACATTTTGGCATTGATTTTAACCCAGTAAGTCACGTGACCTGGAGGCTGCTGAACGGAAACAGGCGATTACACATGAAAGCTGTTGAAAAAATGCTGTTTTCATAAATAATATTGATACAAATATGACGAAAACATATTAATTCTGTGAATTCTGAGCTTCAAGTCAGAATTCTGAGGAAAAAAAAGTCAGAACTTTATTAACAGTGAGTAAGAATAAACGGGGCTCCGCCTCAGACTCCGGGTCCAGATGGACCGCTTTTAGATTGAAAGTCGGAAGTTCCGACTTCCAATGGAGCGCTGGGCAAACCGAAAGGGGCGTGGCTTAGACTCTCTATCCAGGTTGTCACACCTGTTCAGCTTTATTAACGCTGCTGATCAACCTGTTCTCGGCAGAGGTTTAGCTCAGCGGTTCAGCGTTGGTATGCCTATTGGGCCCGCCTTCGTCTTTCAGGTCGTTTGACTCGTGATCGAGCCGCGGGTGGTCCTCTGTCTTTTTCCTCCAGATTCTATAAACGGGTCTGTGGGGATTATTGATCACTTCACACCCGTTCAGACTGCTGCTGAGCTCCACCTCCTCATATTCAGCTTCATAACGCTCTTCTGTCAGCAGATACACCTGCGGAGGTTTAGCTCAGTGGTTACTTCTATAAACTACCACAAGTTTCGCAATCCTCACGGGTTCGCGCCCCGAGGGTCCAGCCACGGGCGCTGTCCTCTGCTTTTACACCTGCGGACTCACTCATGAACACCTGTGGACTCATTAATGCTCAGAAAAGGTCGTAGAAAAGATGAAAATCACAATAAAACTGCTAAAACTGACAATTGTCATTTTTAAATCTCTGAGATTATACACGTTTTTTTCTGTTTACTTTATAATCTCAGATAATATCCCTCTTTTTTCTTGTATTTTAATTTTTTCTGGTGAATTATGACGTCACGATCTTAGAAATTATTAGGTTTTGTCTTGTAAATGTTAAACTTTTGAAGCTTAATTTGTTTTCTCGTAAACTCACACACATGATAAATAATCTTTTTCCTGTACATTTGTGAACCTTTCCTTGGGATTATGTTTTGATAATCTCAGATATGAGTTGTTGTTTTTTTTTTAAATGGCAGCCTATTAGAGTAAAAGTCTCAGTTTTTTCATCAATCTAATGAAAATCAGACGGATATTTCATAGAAAATAAAAAAATGAATAAAAGTCCAATAAAAAGAGGTTTGTCTCCTTCAACCAGGACATGAAGACACTTCAGCACTGATTCAGATTAAATGTGTCACATCACCTGGGTGATTAAACATGAAACCTAAGTGAAAAAATAAGATTTTCATAAAAATATTGACATAAAATATGACGAAGAGATATGTATTCTCAGAATTCTGAGCTTCAAGTTCAATTTCTGAGAAAAAAAAAAAAAGTCAGAACTTTATTAACAGTGAATAAGAATAAACGGGGCTCAGCCACCGGGTCCAGACGGGATATAACTGGACCGCTTTTAGATTGAAAGTAGGAAATTTCGACTTCCAATGGAGCGCTGGGTAAACATGAAGGGGCGTGGCTTAGGCTCTCTATCCGGGTTGTCACACCTGTTCAAAAGTCCACCTGTTCAGCTTCATTAACGCTGCTGTCCCACCTGCTGACGGCAGAGGTTTAGCTCGGTGGTTCTGTCTGCGGCTTCAGCCAGACTGCCTAAGTGCGTCAAATGGATCGAACCCGGGTGGTCCTCTGTCTTTTTCCGCCCTGCAGTAACCGTCCGCTGTCCTGCGGGTCTGTCTCTGTAACTGACACCTGTATTGATGGTTATTGAGTCTGAGTTCTATAAACGGGTCTGTGGGGATTATTGATCACTTCACACCTGTTCAGACTGCTGCTGAGCTCCACCTCCTCATATTCAGCTTCATAAAGCTCTTCTGTCAGCTAACACACCTGTGGAGGTTTAGCTCAGTGGTTACTTCCTAACTACTACAAGTTTCACTATCCTCACGGGTTCGCGCCCCGAGGGTCCAGCCACGGGCGCTGTCCTCTGCTTTTACACCTGTGGACTCATTAATGCTCAGAAAAAGTCATAAAAAGATGAAAATCACAATAAAACTGCTAAAACTGACAATTATCATTTTAAATCTCTGAGATTATACACGTTTTTTTCTGTTTTATATCTCAGATAAAATCCTTCTTTTTTCTTGTATTTTAATTTTTTCTGGTGAATTATGACGTCACGACCTCAGAAATTATTAGGTTTTGTCTTGTAAATGTTAAACTTTTGAATCTTAATTTGTTTTCTCGTAAACTCACACAAATGATAAATAATCTTTCTCCTGTACATTTGTGAACTTTTCTGAGGTTTTTTATGGTGTTCGAGTGAGTCTCAGTTTTTTCATCAAACTGATGAAACATCAGAGGGATTTTTCATAGAAAATGTAAAAAATAAATAAATAGAAAAAGAACTTTAGTCCAATAAAAAGAGGTTTGTCTCATTCAAACAGGACATGAAGACACTCAGCACTGGTTTAGATTAAATGTGTCACGTGACCTGGAGGGTACTGAAATAAAAAGGTGATTATATATGAAACCTAATAAAATTAAGATTTTCATAAAAATATTGACATAAAATATGACAAAAAAATATGTATTCTCAGAATTCTGAGCTTCAAGTCAAAGTTATGAGAAAAAAAATAAATAATCAGAGCTAATTTTTTAATTATTATTTTATTTTCATCCTCTTCCTTCCTTCCTTCCTTTTTTGTATGGGCGACTTTCATTGTTACCACAGTTAAATTTCAACACTTTACTTTGAACCACGCATGACTTCTGGGCACCTTTAACACTGAATACGTCCACTAACGTTGGGATCTGTGGAAATAAAATGCTCACAGCTGAGAGAGCGTGATGCTCATCAGAACACGATGTTCATCTGTGATGTTGGCGTGCAGCACAAAGAGGCGTTCACACCACATGTATGAAGTGGAATTTATTGTTTTTTCCTTCTACATTCAGCTCCGCAGCCACGGATCATCTGCACAAAGCTCGTTTCACAGCTCAAAGTTCACTTTGCCTGCCAGACATGTACATCTACTGCTTTAGCCGACATTCCCATAAAAGATCTAGCTATTAAAACTGGCTCTATTCTCACACGCTAAGCTGGAGGCGGGTTGTTTGACACGAAGCAGACTGTTAATAACACAATGGAGCAGCACAGATGTACAGGAAAAAGGCGACAGTAGAAAAGTTCAGTTGCAAAGTGCCGAGGTTCACTTCTGGGAGACTTCGTCAAACTTGGGCTCTAAAAAACACAAAGTTAGAGAGTTAATGATGTTTACTGGTCTCAGAAGAAGAGATCTGACTGAATCTTTATTTTGAGGTGAACTGTTTCTTCAACACTGATCTATAAAATATGCGTTGTTGTCGTTTAGTTAACTTCAGTATTAAACCCTGCAGTGTAACGAGCTCCTGCTGCTCACAGAGAAGCTACAAGATGTGACACTGGATGAACTGGACTCACCTGTGAATTTAAACTCTGGGAAAGCTGTGAGGTCTCCACCACCGTACAGTCTCTGGAGCTTTGCAATCTCCTCTGCTAAGGCCTTCTCATACTCTGTACCCGCATCGACTAGACCCCCAGCAGCCCTGCAGGAGGAGGACAAACAAAGACCGTCAGCAGAGCAACATTTCATTTTCACCCCCATTTAATCCATTTTATGTGGATGACACTTCCCCTGAATCACTTGTGTGCTGCCAACCAGCTGAAGAGAGACAAATGTTATCATGGATCCAGCTGCTTTTCTTACAAAGACTAAATCTGCCTCTGATTTGCTTTGTGGTCCTGATGCTCGAGTTTAACTAATAGGTAAATGTAAATGTAGTGGTGAAAGCATTGGTTTGTTGCGGTTAAAGCTCATGTGACCTGCAGACAATTAGCAGCTGTTTGAATACAACTGATTTCACCATTTACACTCAATTTATGAAAGACAACGACATTTTATTGACTCTAAAACATGTCAAATACAGTAAACTGTAACCAATACAGGCATCCCTGGAGAGAGTCACCAGACTCCATTCAAAAATCACACAATTTTTAGAGTTGTTGACTTTAAACTTTATAAACTTTGTGAAATGTTGTGTCTGAAAAATTCTTAAATCATTTAAGCCTTCTTGCAAATTCAGCATTTATCATAAATCATTAAGTTGTTTCTTTCCTTGTTAAAAGCGCTGGTTTGTACGTCTTACCTGCCAACATTCAGCAGCTGTCTGGGGCGAACTGTACCTTTAAAAAGGTAATTTCCATCTTACATTATAGCTGCTTTCCAGCTTGTTTTGAACAAGCAGCTACACGTTAAACTTCCAGATTAGCTGAACCTGTAAAACACGGCTAAGCTAACGACGGTGACTTACTGGCTTTTTGTGGAATAGTCTCGTATGGAGTCCAGGAAGAGCTTCTGAATCGGGTCCAATGCAACTGAGAGTCACAGGGAGAAAATAAAACATTAGTCAACTTCTCCTCACAGAAACATGCTCATAAACCAGGACCATGCTTTTGGAAATCATCTGTCCATTTGGCTCGAACAAAACCAAGTCTTAACCATAACCCTCATGCACACAACAGCACCAGGGAGTGGTGCACAGAGCAGCCGGCTACTGGGCTCAGGTAGGAAAGAACGTGTGAAAGGTCAGGTGAGTTAACAGGTTAAAAAGGTTGCTGTGATAGGTCATGCTAGGCTTCACGTTTACAGAACTGCTGTGAGGTAAAACAAAGTATTTAACAGTGAAGAATCCATTTAAATCCTCCACACACAGCAACCAGGGTGCAATCTCACCAGGAAAGTTCACATTTACACATTATCATTAACAAAATACACCAAAAAACAGTCGGATCAGACGTGGAGGGACTGATAACTTTTACCATGCGACTCCCTGATAAGTGTGAGAGGTGTGAGGAAGGAGGAGGAGAGAAGTTTGAGGTAAAAATAAAAGATGGCACATATTCTCCTTCATCGGTGGAAACTTTTAACATTATCTTTAGTGTGTAACAATCACCAGAACAGAATCAAACAGAACAGGTCCATAAAACCACAACACGACACCGAGAAACGGTGCAGAGAAGTATCTTCTATCATGTTGAAGCATCGTAGGGAGGACGACCGTGGAGCTTAGAAACCAAAGAAAACATCTGTGACTTTAACGAGAATAAAAAACAAAAAACAAAAAGGAAGCATGAGTGGAAGGTGGAAGAACAGAATGCAGACGGATGCAAACAAAAGAAATAAGCGCACTGAGCAGGCAGATGTTAGTAATTAGTGCAAAATGCGGTGCAGTTAAGACATGCAGTAAATGGAAGATGGCTGAAGCAGCACAAGGAGGCGGGTCAGACCCGGTGTCAACATCCGTCCTGAGTGATCCGATCACAGCGGTGAGCTCTGAGTACAGGTGTGACGACGCATTTGAGGTCCGATCAGGAGGACCACGCTCAGTGCGTATGTACATGTTCGGGCTCTAACCCAAACACAATATCACCAGACTCCATTAACAAATCACGTGATTTTAAGAGTTGCTGTTTGAGTAGAAACTTTCTGAACCGTGTGAAATGCTGTCTACAACAGCTTCTACATCACTGGTGCCTTCTTGTAAATTCGGCATTAAATGCAAAACGTGAAGTTGTTTCTTTCCATGTAAAAAGTGTCAGTTTGTGGAAGCAGTGCTGTACCGGCCTGTCTGCGTCTGTGCCAACATTCAGCAGCTGTTTCAACATTTTATTGATGTAAACATGTGAAAATTTGACCATTACAGCAAACAGTAACCAATATAGGCCACTTCTTGGAGAAAATCCCCAGACTCCCTTTAAAATCTTCACAATTTTGTGAGTTGTTGATTTAGGATCAACTTTATAAACTTTGTGAAACCCTGTCTCTGATCAATTCTTCATTATTTGGGCCTTCTTTTAAATTCGGCAAATGTTCTACATGAAGGTCTTTGTGTAAAAAACAGAGACACACGTGAATGCCAGGTGTGAACTGACCGACTCATGATCGGATCACTCAGGACGGATGTCAGCACCAGGTGTGAACAGCCTCGACGACATAAGACAATGAGTTGAACTTCAAAATGCCACATGAGACGGGGAGGGAGGATACTGGGGAGGGTTCTGGGCTAAAATGCTTCAAATAACATGATTAGACTATCAGGAAGAAGCTGTGCAAAGCTAGAACAAAAAAGAAAAGGTGTGTTTGTGATGTCAGGTATCGTTACAGTTTATCCTTACACTCATCACAAACGTTTAGATTCTAAAGTCATAGAAATGGTGATGAAAATGACTGCTGGTAGACTGCAGGGTCCACAGAGGAAAAGAGAAGGATTGTGGGGGAGGGGAGGTTGTGGTGTGTACCCTCAGACGGATCGACCGGTTCAGCTGGGGCGTCCGTCAGCGGCTCCTCTGCTGCAGCTTCAGCTAAGACCGGAGCGGTGTCCACCAGCTCCTCGGCACTCTCCACAGGGGCAGAAACTTCAGCTGCAGCCTCGGCAGCCGCTTCTACAGGGGCGGCTTCAGCTGCAGGCTCCGCAACAGCTTCAGCTGCAGGCTCAGCAGCAGCTTCTACAACTGGTTCAGCTTCAGCAGCTGGTGCAGCCTCTGCAGCTGCTTCAACTGGAGCTTCTGCTGCAGCCTCTTCAGGGGCTGCTGCTGCTTCAACTGGAGCTTCGGCAGCGGCTTCTGCTGCAGCTTCAGCTATTGTTGCCGCAGCTTCAGCAACAACTTCGACCACGGGTCCAGCGTCGGCAACTACTTCAGCGACAGCCTCAACCAGGGGAGCAGCTTCCACAATCGCCTCAGCCACAGCTTCCACCACGGGGGCAGCTTCAGCCACGGCTTCAGCTACGGCTTCGACTACGGGCGCCGCTTCGACCGCAGGTGCAGCTTCGGCTTCGACCACGGGCGCAGCTTCACCTACGGCTTCGACCACGGGCGCAGCTTCGACCGCAGGTGCGGCTTCGGGTGCAGCCTCAGCTGCTGGTGCGGCTTCGGCTACGGCTTCGACTACAGGTGCAGCTTCAGCGACTGCCTCGACAGCTGGGGAGGCCTCAGCTACAGGTGCAGCTTCGACTACAGGTGCAGCTTCAGCTACGGCTTCGACTACAGGTGCAGCTTCAGCTACGGCTTCGACCACAGGTGCAGCTTCAGCGACTGCCTCGACAGCTGGGGAGGCCTCAGCTACAGGTGCGGCTTCAGCTGCTGGAGCAGCGGCCTCTGCAGCTGCCTCAGGTGCAGCAGCCTCAGGTGCAGCTGCCTCAGGTGCAGCAGCCTCAGGTGCAGCAGCCTCAGGTGCAGCAGCCTCAGGTGCAGCAGCAGCGGCTGCAGGCTCTCCCACCGGTTTGACTGCAGCTTCTGCTGCTGCTGCAGCTGCAGCTGCAGACACGTTCTTGGCAGGGTCAGCTGTCTTGTGCTGGACAAGTTTCTCTATATCGAAGTACGTTTGAGGCGGTTCTAGGACGGAGGAGGGCAAGCAGACAAGAGGCATTATTTTCCCTTTAAAACACAATGTCCCCACAAAATGTCAACATTTTACACAGGAAACCCTGGAAGGTGGTATCTGGTACATGTAGCGGTTTATACAAAAAGAACTGCAAAAAAGAAAACCAGAACAAGCCTGGGAGCCAAACGGATACAGCGAAAGTATCAAAGAACACTTAACAGAGTAGTTTTAACCTTGACCATAGCAGCTTTCGACTGAGATAAAAGGAATATTTTATAACCAAAAAGGAGCTAAACTGCAGCTGATGGGGTGAAAAAGTCTTCAAAACCTGTGGGAGGAAATTCAGAAGTGAAGTGATGAACTGTGGTGCAAACATCACTGATTAAAGCTGGTTATACCATGGTCTGGGGAATACTCGATTCTGATTGGCTGCAGGAGTGCCCATAAGTAGTTCCAGTCAAATTGTCTGTTCACCGTCTAAATTAATGCGCTAGCTGCGTAACCATAGCGACGAGAACGCAGTCAAAGCCTCTGTTTACAGTTTATCTCCAGCACTGAGTGCAGTCCGTCAGTCCTTCAGAGCCTTATCCTCTGAACACCACAGGATGGAGACTGGAACACACACGCTGCAGAAAGTTCACTTTAAACTTACTCACACTTTATTTTTTTTTTATCACTGAAGCGAATAATCTCACATCCCGTTGGCTGTTCAGCTCTCTGCTTCAGGCTGCGGCCACAGTAACGTTACACACGGCCGATCATTTGTTCGTGAACATCTTGATATTGATTTGGGGACAATGACATGACTGGTAAGCTAGCTAGTCTTGTTGTTAAACATACTGTCAAATTATATTTACTGTTCGTCAACCGTACGCAATGTTATTGACTTTGAATCTTGCTAGCATAGCGTTAGCTTAGCGTTAGCTTTCTGGCTCACCGCTGAGCGGACTAGAATATCTCCCGTTGCCAAGTCGTATCTAAGGTCCGTCCTATTTACTGGAGAGGTGAACAACGTTTCCGTTGCATAAGAACCTTACGGGAGGGTAATGGTTGTTCCAGGTATTAGTCAAACCCTCAGGCGTTACCAGGGAAACTAAGTTATTGCCTGTGAAAAACTTTATATTTTGATTGTAAAACGCATGAAAATATAAATTAATGGTCTTAATTTATTTTCTTTGGCAAGTGACCATGGTATAAGCGGGATAATGCCCTTCGAGGTGTCCATTAACATAAATTAATGGACGACGCGGAGGCGTGAACCGTCCGACGCGAAGTCCATTCATCGGGCATTAACCCTTACATAACTTAGTTTCCCTGGTAACGCCTGAGGGTTTGACTAATACCTGGAACAACCATTACCCTCCCGTAAGGTTCTTATGCAACGGAAACGTTGTTCACCTCTCCAGTAAATAGGACGGACCTTAGATACGACTTGGCAACGGGAGATATTCTAGTCCGCTCAGCGGTGAGCCAGGAAGCTAACGCTATGCTAGCAAGATTCAAAGTCGATAACATTGCGTACGGTTGACAAACAGTAAATATAATTTGACAGTACGTTTAACAACAAGACTAGCTAGCTTACCAGTCATGTCATTGTTCCCAAATCAGCATCAAGATGTTCACGAACAAATGATCGGCCGTGTGTAATGTTACTGTGGCCGCAGCCTGAAGCAGAGAGCTGAACAGCCAACGGGATGTGAGATTATTCGCTTCATGTGATAACAAAAATAAAAAATAAAAGTCTGAGTAAGTTTAGAGGGAAGTGAACTTTCTGCAGCTTGTGTGTTACAGTCTCCACCCTGTGGTGTTCAGAGGATAAGGCACTGAAGGACTGACGGACTGCACTCAGTGCTGGAAATAAACTGTAAACAGAGGCTTTGACTGCGTTCCCGTCGCTATGGTTACGCCAGCTAGCGCATTAATTTAGACGGTGAACAGACAATTTGACTGGAACTACTTATGGGCACCCTGCAGCCAATCAGAATCGAGTATTCCCCCAGACCATGGTATAAAGAAGGTTATCTAACACCATGTCAGCAAACACTCCAGGTCCTGCACACACAGCAGGCTGACAGCTCCATGTTAAACAGGCTTCTTATTAACACGGCCGCTCGCTGTCAGCCAGCAGCAGCTGCAGGTTACATGTTTGTACCATGACATGGAGCATGTGGGCTGGACTCTCTCCTGACCTCTACTGCACTTCCTGTCACATTTTCTCCAGCAGGGCGCCAAACTACACAAGGTCAAAGAGGAAAAGCTGAAACGCAGCTGTAACACTGCTCAATATTTACAGCTGAAGTCGAGTATATTTAGGCTCTGGACTGCTGTGAGTCCTGTCACACATTCAGAGGACAGAAGAAGAACTACCTCCACCAGCTTCATGATAAACTCCCTCTCTAGCTATTTCTAGCTATCTCTAGCTCGAGCTATTTCAGTTTTATTGTACAGCACTTGGTCAACTGTTGTTGTTTTACATGTGCTTTATAAATACATTTGGATCGATTGATTAATGCTCATCGTTTCTAAAACCTGGCTTCAGTGTTTCAGGTGTATCAGAGCGTCTGAGCGTTGGTGCTGGCTCAGTTTGCTGTGGATTCACTCGACCACCTGTTTACTGAAAAGATCAGCAGATCTGAAGTTAAATGAATCGTCCGCTTGTACTTTAAAACTGATTTATGAATGTTTGACCTTCATGGACACGTTATATAACATCAGACGAGTAGAAAGACACAGCAGACGTGAAGTGAAATAAAGAACATCTACATCTGCAGCCTGTTGCCTGCTTTGTGTCTAACAGGGTCCTGTGCTGTGTGCAGTGCTGTAGATGGGAGAAAGTAATGTGCAGACGTCTGCACGTCTTAATTTAAGAGTATTGTGTTGATAAATGAGAAGATGACTTCAAATGTCACCTGCACTGAAGCCTGACGTGTTTCTGCCTGGTATCAGTGACATTTGGACCACAGTTCAGCAGCCGAGCTTCACTCAGGAGCTGATAAACACTCAGAGACTCTGAATCCTACCTGAGCCCTTTTTCGACTTCTTGGATCCTCCTGACTTTGAGCTGAAGGCTGCAGCTGCAGGAGCTCTCCTCAGAGCCGTCCAGCTCTCTGCCTGCAAACACTGAACACACACACACACACAATTACATATATTTTACATATTTTAAGATTACACCTTAAAAAAGAAGCTGTAAGTGAGCATCATCAGAAGGCCTGATTTCAGTCTGCAGGACTAATAAAGCTGTTGATCAATACAAATCAAACACAGATTATTCCTGAACTGCTGCTTTGACTGTGTCAAAACAAGAAGGTTCAGCTGAGCTACAGATTAATGCTCTTTATTCATTATTCTAGGGCTACAACTACAATTATTTTATTATAAATTATTATTTCATGATTAATCAATTCAGTTTCTTCTATAAACTGTCCAAAGTGACGTCTTCAGAAGCTTTTTAAACACAAACTCATCCTGTGCAGTGAAGTCTGGAGGGACGATCTGAAACAAATGTGCACAAGACGTCCAGAATCTATTTTAGCTGCAAAAACAGATATTTCCCTTAGAAAGGCTGCAATTTAGGATTATTTCCATTATCGACTAATCTGCTGATATCTTCACGATTAATCAGTTCAGTCGATAAAATTTCCAAAAAACAAAACGTGGAGATAAGAGAAGAGCAGCAAAACCTCACATTTAAGAAGCTGGAACAATAATTTTAATGTTTTGATGACAATGAAAAAGGACTGAAACGATTGATTGTCTAACGGTTAAAATCGAACAATCGTTGCAGAAAACAAACAATTATTAGTTGTAACGCTGATATATTATTTTAAATAAAATCTGCAGTTTGTCAGATAATCTGTAATCTCATTTTCCTTTTTCACCACATGTGAGATTGTGTGCAGCCTCACGAGATCTTACATCTGAACTTTACAGATGAATGAGGCTGTAGTTAATTAGTTTCATGTCTTTTAGTCTTCTGATCATTTTCTCTATCAATCGATTACTTGTTTGGTCTCTAAAATGTCGAAACCAGAAAATATTCACATTTTCTTAAAACAATTACTCAAACTGATCCATCTGAGATTAATTCAATCGTTGCCAAGTAACCGATGAATCATTGCAGCTCTACAGAGGATGCTAACTGAAGACATCAGTCCCTAACATGTCAGATAGTTCAGCTGCTCAGCTGGTTTATGATATGACGACCTCTAGTGGTGTCACGGTGGTACTGCAGGAGCCATCAGCTGGTCTCAGACTAAACCACAGGTCAGGAGCAGTTTAAACCTGAGCAGTGACCACGTGATTCTGTCCCAGACAACACAAACCACCTTAATCTGCTGCAGAGATCATGACGAAGCTGCCAGGTGAAATCCAGACACCCCAGACAGACGACACACTTCACAACTCATTAACATTCCTCCAACTTTTAAAAACCGCCTCCACAGTTGGACTGTGCGACTCTCATGACATCAGTATCATATCAAACCTCCAGGATCTGTCCACACCGGTGCACCTGGGTAGTATTTAAATGTTACAGAAAACACATCAGCACGCTCACAAACCACCAGGCTCTGTTCATGTTTTTGCATATTTTAAATGCCACATTTGTATGTTCAGATATTAACCTCCTGGTTACACGAGAACAGATGTGGATAAAACATCCACACAGAATCATATCAGACCGTTTCAGCTCCTAATTAACATGAAAATGTTTAAACTGGAGCTGCAAGAGAAACATTTTAGTCACTTTTAAAGCAAAAATGTCAAATATTTCCTGGTTCCAGCTTCTTAAATGTGATGATTTGCTGCCTTTTCTTTGTAACTGCCGACAGTAACTGAAGAGTCTTTGTGTTTTTCAGACTGTCTGCAAACTGCTTCTTTTGTCCAACAGGTGTCAGTTTGGGCTCTGGGAATGTGGATGAGCACTTTTCAGTTTGTTTTTTGGACATTTTATCGACTAAACTGATAAATCGTGAAAACATCAGCAGATTAGTGTTTATACAGTCTCAAGTTGCAGCCTTTCATACACAGAGCCAAATATCTAAAGCGTAAAGAGATTCTGGACGTCTTGTGCACATTTCCCGGGGATCTCCCCTTGAGACTTTGAACAATGTCTTAAAATCTTAAAAATAAACTGAAATCCAGCAGTCTCAGCACAGTTTCCAGTGTAACCACTGCCTCTGTGCTGGTGACTCCTCAGTAACCTTGTGCAAACATGTCCACCCTCATACCAGCTAGCTTCATGTTAAAATTAACATGTCAACAGCCCGTGTGCTCAGAAAGTCAAAGGCGGGCCTGTGAGTGTGGCTGAAGCCTGCAGCACTGAGGCGAGCAGGGGGCTCAAGTTTGTGCCTCACCAGTTCAAAACTCCATTTAGAAAACAGCCAATTTAAAGAGCTGACAATGAGGCTGAGATCACTGCTGGCTCCATTGATTTAATAACATTATTCTGGTTGACTAGTCTGCAGCCATGAGGTTAGAGACGAGGGAAGGCGACACGGACAAGCTGCTGCTGATGAAGTGAATGAGACTGAGGGAGGATTCCCAACAATGACACGAGAATTAAATCAAGCATTTATGATTTATGATGATGTTAGACGCGTTCATTTTATTACCTTGAGACAGCCCAGGCGTCCTATCCTCAGCAGGGAAGCCGCCATCTTTCTGTACAGAGTGCCTGAGCTGTGCATCAACAACAAACACACGACGATGAGCCAACAACACAACAACAACACAACAACATCGAGCTGTACATGAACATATTTAACGTGTATTCAGGTGTGTTAGCATCGTGCAGGATTTTACAGCACGACAGCCTCTCCATCCACAGACACACAAAGCAGCCTGTTGTGCAGGTGAATGTTAAGAATAAATTAATGTAGTTACCTTTTGACGAATAAGGCTTAAATACGCTGCTTCTTGTCCTTCTTCTTCTCGGCGGTGTGTGTCGGTGCTCGGCTCACAGCAGCATGGCCCTGACTCTGTCCCAGCTCCTCACCTTTTATGTAACACATGAACATGTCAGTGACCGCCCCTCCCTCACAGACACCCCGCACTGTCTCCACATATCACTTCATCTGCTGCTGCACATGTATTTCACCACATATCTCTAATATTGAACACGACTGCGTTGTTATATCGACTATGAATGAACGCATCTAGCAACTTTTCGAGCAGAATTTGTATGAATTTAATGGATTAAATCGTCTTTAACGGCAGCTGTAGTGACGTTACTTACTCTGGTTTCGTATCAGATCGTTATGTCGCCGTTTAAACGGTTAAAAGTGAGTATTTTAAAGAAGAAACCCTCTTCTGTCACCAGCCTGCAGGGCTTGTGTACATTCTGTACTTTCTCGAGGGGGGCGTGTACTTGCGGTGCCGATGACGTCACACGTGCGCGACAGAAACTCGGCTCGTCTCCTCCGCGTGTGTGAGCCGCCGTCGCACGACACACACACCAAAACAGTCATGGCGGCCGTCGGCTTCTGTGGAGACTGGTTCATCTTCACCTGCGACACCAAACTCGTAGCTGTTCACAGCAAACAGAGCAGGTTTGAGTGAATTTAAACCTTTATTTTTATTTATTTGTGAGTTTGTTTGTAGCGGTCGGGCGGGTTAGCATGCAGTGCTAGCAGTGTTAGCCATCTACACAGACGTGGAAAGAGTGAGAGAACATGGAGAAATGTGTCAATCGATTTAAAGTTTATGTCTGTAACGAGAAAATAAAGGTTTGGATACACGTGACAAGATGTTCAGACACGTGTGACAGTTTGTGTTCAGCTCAGTGTTGCTGTCTTCATCCACATCTGCTCACAGGTAGCAGTAGTTAAGTACATTTAGCCAAGTACTGACTTTACTGAAGTATCTTCATGTTGCTCTCTGTATACTACAGCTGCAACAATTCATTGATTAATCTATTAGTTGCTCTTATTATCATATTCATTTTCATTTCTATTGTTATTTGTATTACTTGTTTTTATCTTTTATTTTTTTAACTATTCATTTTATTGCAATTGCTGTCTCAGGTAAACTGAACTGAACTAAAGTTTAAAGCCATTAAGAAACTGGAACCATAACGAGCTCTCCTTTACTTCCTTGCAGAGAACCGTTTGTGTTCGACTGCAGCGCTGCTGAGAAGAGGCCGAAGAACACGAAGGATGAAAACAACAGGTGAAAACAGAAACATGAGCCTGTCAGTGCTGAAGTCTGTATGTTTTACGATGTGAGACCAATACTGATCTTTAAAGTCACAAATAAACATTTATTGTTGTGGCTTTTAAATATAGAAAAGCACGCGTCACTGTTAAACACAAGAAAAGGTGACATGTGCACAAACAATGCACCAAAAAAAGAAAAATAAGACATGAGAGCAGATCTAAAAACATGGAAATATGAACATGAATATTCTAACAGCTGTGGTTTTCCTCCTCTGTCGTCAGTGATGGCGGCTCAGAGGAAACAGGAAGTGACAAAGTCCTCGCCTTCACCGTGTCTCCGTCTGGAAAGCTGCTGGCGCTGACTGACGACAACAAACGGCTGGTCCTGCTTCACTGTGAGCCGTCATGGCGCTGCATCAGCACCAGGTCTGTCCTCCGGTCATAGCCTCACCGTACAGGTAACACATCTGACAGGTGTGTGAGTAATGTGTGTGTGTGGTACAGGTTCGTGGTGAGGAGGTGCACCTCCCTGAGGTTCAGTCAGGCCGAGGACCAGCTGCTGGCGGCCGACAAATCCGGAGACGTTTACTCGTTCTCGGTGGTGGAGCCGCAGAAGGAGGGCGAGCTGAAGATGGGACACCTGTCGATGCTGCTCGCTGTGGTGAGAAACAACAACACGTGTCAGTCTGACTCATCCTCGACTGTCAGCGCTGATAAAAAGCAACAAACAGCCCAAACACACATCTTTCATACCTTTATTTCTTTGGATTATTTCTTCTGCCCTGGATCAGAGTGCTGCTGGACTCGTGGTTTCCTCTCATCAACAACATACACATCAACATAAATCTACTCACTTATGAATGTACCATTGTCTCAGAACATGAGTCTGAATGATCTCCATGTCCTCCTGTCGTTCAGACCATGTCGCCAGACGACAGGTTCATCATCACCGCCGACCGCGACGAGAAGATCAGAGTGAGTCACCTCAGGTCTCCGTACAACATCCAGTCCTTCTGCCTGGGACACACACAGTGAGTGACTGAAGCACCTTCATGTATACTGTCAATGGTGTTTGTCAGGATGAATAACGTTTGATGGATTCAGGACTGTTCCTGTTTGTGTCCTCAGGTTTGTCAGCGCTCTGCTGGTTCCTCCAGGTCATCCACACTGGCTGCTGTCGGGATCAGGGGTACGTGTCTGGAGATGTGACTCTTTCCTGCCGCTAAACGATTTCTAGTTGTAACTGTTGTGCTTCTGAAGTTCAGCATCTAGGTTTCTTCTGCTTTGTCTCTAAATGTGATCCAAAAGAAACGAGGAATAATCACCAGACTTCAGGAAAGATCTGCAGGTTTTCCTGTGTTGCTCTTCATCCTGTCTCAACCTCAGAAAGTGATTTTTGCCACATAAACAGCTTAAAGTGAAACGTTGCTTTAACCTTAAACCAGAAAAAAAACAGATTACTGGGACAAAAGTTTTGTGTTTAACACAGTAAACTGAAACTTTCACAGTATTTATCAGATCAGATCTGACTGAGTGTTGAGTCTTGAGTGATGTGATGTGATTGTGTTTGTCAGGACGGGACATTGAAGCTTTGGGAGTTCGAGTCGGGCAGAAAGCTGCAGAGCTGCGACCTCACGGAGCCTGAGGAGACGGCGAGCCGTGAGGCCGACGAACAGAAGGTAAATACAGCAGTGAAGATTCACCTGTGAGTAACCTGACCAGTAGGAGCCCTGAGACGACTCTGTGTGTGTTTTATTTCCCAGAAGCCCTCTGTGAGCAGGATCAGCAGCTCTCCTGACGCTCGATATGTCGCTGTGCAGTGTGAGAGGTGAGAGCAGTGCTGCCACCTGGTGGACAAACTGTAGAACTGACACACAGACGCCTTTTGTGTCCTGATTTGTGTCACCGATCATGTAGAAGTGGATTTACATCACAGTTCTCACATCAGACCTTCTTAAGTCTCGTGTCGACCTGCTTTAAAGCGTTAAGTCAGTTCTCCTGCTGTGGACAGGAAGCTGTTTTTAACCTCCACATGACAGAAACTCCTCTGCTGGCTTTGAACTATTTTTACTGTGAACGTTAAAGGTATTTTTGGACGTGTGGAGGCACCAGATCTCTGTGGAGGTCAGCAGGCCGTGTGATTTACTGTTGACTGCACAGGTAGGTGACACTCGGAGGCAGGAACGCTGCCCTCTGCAAATATTTTCCTGATCTGCTGTGTTCAGGATGTTTCTGGTCGACAGCCTTTGATCAGTGGTTGTGAAGCCTCCAGCCAATGAGAGCGTGTCGGGTACGAGGGCGGGACTTTTTATAAACGTATCCGCCAGGTGGTCGTAAGAGAACGAAGAGGAAGCATCACTTCATGTCTCCTGTGTCCTCAGAGTGTCCACGCTTCACTTCTTCTCTCTGGACCAGAAGGCTGAGGAGAAGCTGGTGCCACACAGCCGCCTCCTCCTGCCCCACTGCCCCCTGGACGTGACCTTTGACCCCGAGGGTCGGCTGTGGGCGCTGATGGACTCCAGAGATTCACCGCTACAGATCTACTCACGCAGAGGAGACTCCTGGGAGGTAGAACGCACATGTTTACACACCGACACTGATAAAAGAGAAGATTTGATTTACAGATTTATTATTTACATTTTTATATACAGACAGACAGGAAGTGAAACCTGTGACCATCATGAATCAGGACACGACTGATCTTCATGTTTCAGTTATTATATTCACTCGTGTGTTTACGAGAGGAAAGTTTTTAACTTCTTGTTTTCTTGCTCAAAATAAATCAAATGGCAGAGGACGAATTGTTGCACCTGTAAATTACATCACAGCGAGGCGGCGTTATGACCTGTGGGTCACCGCAGGACACCGAACACCTGCGGTTGTCATTAAAACATCCGCTTTTAAACAGAGGTTTGGTGTGGGAGCGTCTCTGACTCCGTCCTGTTTGTCTCTGCTGCTCCATCAGTGTGACGCTGACGGTCCTGAACTCCGCAGAGTGACTGAAGCCCTGAAGCCGCACAGGGAAACACTCGAGGGTGAGTCACCACACACACCCACAAACACAACCAAACACACACACACACACACTCCTCCACACTCGTCCTCGTCCCACTCGTCCCCTCCAGACACAAATAACCTGCAGTGTCACATGACGTCAGCCTCTGGAGAGGGTTACCTGTTACAATATGTAACCTGATTACTTTCCGTTTCTTTTGGACAAACATTTCATTGATTAGTTGCCGAACATTAAATGAATCATGTAGAACTCCTCTCCTCCCGTCCTGTCACACCGCAGCCTCCTCAAAGACCAGCAGCCGCTTCGAGCACCTGTACAAGGTGACCTTCGACAACGTGACGGCGTACCTGCAGAAGAAGCAGCAGCGGCTGGAGGAGCAGCAGCTGAAGAGGACGAAGACGCCGACGGCCAACGGCAACAAGAAGGCGAAGAGGGAGACGTCGGCGGGCGCGAGTCAGTCCTCCACCTGACGACACTTTGACAAAGAGACCTGTGATTTCCTTTCTTATTTCCTTTGTGTCTGACGCTTTGAGAGAACCTGAGTTGATTCTGTGTGAATGATTTTTTATTTTTGGTTTAAATTTCTGTCTGATTTTTAAAAATAAACGCTGCAGCTGAAATGAAACTGAGCCGTGTGTTTGTGACGTCTCCTCACATCCAGCAGCAGTGAATGAATGTAACTAAGTACAGTTGTTCAAGTATTTTTAAGGGTACTTGTACTTTACTTGAGTATTTTCCACGTTCTGCAACTTTATACTTCCACTCAACTCCATCTTGGAGTCAAACATTGAACTTAGTTAACATAAAAAATATGGATTATGTTTATTTGCAGCTTTGAAATCCTTTTAACGGAGCGTACTCCTGAACAAATCTGTAATTAATTACAGATTAATTACCTTAAAAATGACTTGTCACTCAGCCACAGTTATGTTCATACAGTATTTATATTTGTGTAACTTGTGCAGTAGAAGTACTTCGATCCTTTCATCCAGCAGTAATAATCAGACAGGATTTTTATAATTAAAGTAATCTTTTATTTTTTTAATATGAAAGAACAAAAGTCACTAAAAATCTGTACAATCTGTAAAAAACAACACATTTCAAATAAAAAACAAGAAGATATGTATCTAAATATTGTTCACTGAAGTCGTCTGTGCTGTACAAATGTCGACATTTCCTGAAAAAGGCTTTGGGTCGTCCGTCCGCTCCTCCGGCCCGTCAGAACTCTGTAACGCTGCCTCGGCCCGCTCCGTCACCTCGCTGTGACATCACAGATCCACTTCCTGTCCCGCTCTTCTTCTTCTTCTTCAGCCCGTCACGGACCAACATGTCTGACAACTTCACGCCACTTCACTACTCTGGTGCTCCACGCTCACAGCTGCTGAAACACACACACAGCTCATATAAGACCTGCTGGCTCGAGGACGGGCAGAACGTTCTGCTGCTTCACACCTTTTCAAAACCTTTTACTTCTTCTTCCCTCCCATGGTCAAGTTCTCGCTCTTCTTCTTCTGCACCTGGAGGAACATTACGCACGTGTCATCAGTCGCCCGCAGGCATCAAGGACAAACTCACAGCCTCCACACACACACACACACCACACACACTCAGAGAGAGAAATCCTCCAACCTCGTTCATGGCGTCATCGATCTGCTTGAGCTCCTCGTATCGGTCTCTCGACTCTCTGAGTGGCTGAACCATCGCCTCCTCGATCTGTGGGAACAGCTGGGACACACACACACACACACACACACTTTGTGTTTATATAACTTCACAGTTTTTAAAGTGTGTTTGTTAAAGTCAGTCTTTAGCGAGCAGGAAACTGATTTCTGACACTGTCGAGTCACACTAATGCTAATTTCTATAATATTCAACACATTGCATTGTGGGATTGTTGGCATGAAGGTGAAGGAAGTTATATCGACAGGCGATCAAATGAAAGGCACCGTTATCTTTCTCTGATTTGAACATTGTCATTTATTTTATTATGTTTTAGAAGCTTTTTACTGTTTTATTTTAATTTATTTTCTTAAATTATCCTGACTTTTTATGTGCAGTCTTTCATAGTTACATTTTATCTTTCATCATTTATCTTTTATTCTTTAAATAACTTTATTTTATTGCTGTCTTTGTGCATTTGTCTTGAAATTACTTTCAATCCCTTCACTGACATCTGGTTCAGTTCTCACTGCGAGTGGGCACAAAGTGGTTCAGAAATATATGAATAAATACATTTATAATTTAATAAATTGCTTAATTAAATGAATGAATGAATAAATAAATAAACAATTATCTAATTGAACGCTTGTCACCATAAATAAATAACAAACAGGATGACACAGTAAATATATAAATATTAAAAGCTTTTTGAGTATTTACTCATTCATTCATCTGTGTGTCAATATATAAATGTATGTATGAATTTGTTGCTGTGTTAATTCACCTATTTTTTGCTCCTATTTATATTATATTGTATATTACATATGTAGTCGTTTCACACTTACATATGGAAGATGGAAACTGCCAAAATAAAAAATGGCACCAAAAATATTAATTTAAATGAAAAAATGTATTTATTTTAAAAAAATGTCTTTATGCTTTCAGCATCATTAACAAATGATGAAAATGTTACTTTGTCAAAGCTTCAAACACTCGAACATAAACTCGTCTCCGACTGTCGATACAAAACAAGCTGGAGAATCAAACAGGAGGACGTGAACTGAACTCGTCCTGCTGACGATCTGATCTGGGATCTGATTTCTCCTCTGAGGCTCCTGCATGAAGTGTTTCTGTGTAACTTGTTGGAAACGTCTGACGATGTGAGCACACAACTCGACAGAACAAAGCTCGAGTGGTTTTAACGCGACCTCCATCCTCTCGTCCCGCTCGCTCACCTTCATCACGGTCTCAAACATCGGGATGAGGACGAACTTGATGAAGCCGATCTGAGCCGTCGGCTTGGTGACCTTTTCTCTGTCCATGAACGGAGCCACAGGAAGTCCTTCAGCCTTCTCCCGGTCGCTCTGAGCACCACAGACACACGGACGGACAGATAGACGGACAATCAGCGTCAACAATCATGACTTCTGTCAGCAGGAGGACGAAGTGAGGCTCTGTGCTTTTAGCACAAATATGAAGTGACACTCTCAGCTGTTACTAAACTAAGAACCATGTTTAACTTTGGAGAAGTCATCATAAAACCGTTGGACTATGAATGTAACCTGGTCACCTTCCAGTGCCGCAAAGATCTGGAGGGGTTAGTAGACACGACGGTGGCAAAAATCGTTTCTGACCGAAACCTTCCTCTCCGAGTCAGACAGATGGCTCTGCATGCCAGTATGGCCTCTTTGGTCCATCAGTACAGAGCGAACCCGTCTGACGCTCACGCCTCCGAGTGGCCAGATTACGTCACATTAAGAGGATCAGGACCAGGACCAGGACCAGGAAGACATCCAGTCTCGCTCGACCCCCGGCATCTCTCTGACCCGGGGACACGACGCAGCAGAACAAGTCGTTCCAGCAGAGCACGTCGGCAGCAAGTCAAGAGTCCTCCGGTCAGAGGAAGAGACTTGTTTCTACGGTGGACGACTTCACTGACTGACACACAAACAGGAAACCAGGTGTGGAGGAAACCTGCAGGCGTCGGGCTGCTGAGAGGCAGCAGCTCGACTCTGATAGCAGAGAAATGTGAGCAGAGTCCAAACAGAACCAAGTGTCTGTCAGACAGTCAGACTGACCCAGTGTGTGTCGTCACACCTGATTGGCTGTGAGGGAAACGACCCAAGCTGCTCTGAATCATTAGTCAGAGTCAGTCTGCTCACCTGAACAACAGGTGATCTGAATCCAATCAATCAGTCCAGATCCAGACGGACTCTGACGTTTAGTTCATATAAAAAGATGTTCAGTTCTCCACAGTCGGCCCGCTGCTGCTCTTTGTACTGTTCTTACTGTTTTTGTTACTATAATATTATCATTAGATATTTGTTCTTGCTGCTGTAACAATGCAAATGTTCCCGCTGTGACTAATAACAAATCAATGATCTGATCTTGTGCAACAGGTTCCCTCTCAGCTGCACTAAGAGATTTTACAATTTTACTTTGTTTTAGTTTTTGGTCCAAATTTAAAAGTTTCTGAGTTTTTTTATGCTTAAAAACAAAAAAAGAAATCACCTAAAACAAAAATCTTTAAATGGAGGCGAATGGAAGAAGAGCAACAGAGGAGGGATCCTTTTACAGGACGGACAGACAGTAAAGCCTAATTTTTACTACTGCGTAAAGTGCTGTATGTAGGTCGCGGAGAGCCTCTCCGTCGTCTCCGCCGGCTCGAAATATTTTTTTAAATGTCCGTCACTCCATCAAGCGACAACGGAGACGGCAAGGGCTACGATTGGAAATTGCATTGCGTATCCGGCACCACAACGGAGAACTATGAGGGCTCGAGGGGTCTCCGTGGTTACGCAGTTGGATCAGCGCATTACACAGTTATCTCATGTGTACAGAATAAACCAAACACACAAAATAAATGCATCACTTTTATCTCCGATACTTGAATAATAAATGACTGTAAACACTGATGTGCAGGTAAACACACCAGTTAAACAGTGAAATATGAACATATTGATCCATATTCATGGATTCTGGACCCACCTGCATGAAGTACTCCTCCAGCAGGCAGTCGACCCACGGCTCCGCCACCTCCATCGGCCGCACCTCGTTGGAGATGTCGCAGCACTTGATGAGCACCATCTTCAGCTGCACGGGGTCAGAGGTCAGAGGTCAGAGGTCAGCGTGAACAGAGTATCATTACAGTGAACACGACGCTGCAGAGATCACTGAGGAGGAAACTGCTGTGATCGGATTCAAGATGTAAGTAAATATAAAGATATATAAATACATAAACTAAAGAACTAAATGAATCACATGTAAAATGACACATTAAATATATAAATGTAACTTTAACTGTATTTATTTATATTTATATTTATATAGTGGTTTCACACTGATATGGAGGATAACGCCAAAATCAAAACTAAAATTTTAAGAAATTAAAAAATGGCTCAATAATTTGTTTTATTTCACCTTTTTAGTTTTCTATTTTATTTATTCATTTTTTAATTTATTTATTAACGTATTTATTTTCATCTTTTTAACTTTGCATTTGTCCTCTACAGACTTGTTTATTTTATATTTTATATATTATTTTTTTCATTTTTAAATGTATTTATTAAAGTATTTCTTAATACAACTGTACAGACTTTATGTTCTACATTTATACTATGTTTTTATGTTTGTTTTGTATTTTAACCTTTTATTATTTATGTTAATGAGGGGGCCGTCCTTCACTCAAAGCCAATCAGATGTCACTCTGCTTCAAAGGAAACATGAAGTCGCTGCTACACAACACGATGAATCTCTCTTCTCAGAACATAAACCATGATCGGACCGGTTCCTCACACAGGTGACGTGCTCCTCGTCCGTGTAGTCGAAGCTGTCCACTTTCTGTTTGAAGGAGTCGAGGATCTCGCCGTGTCGAGCCATGTCCGTGGCCAGGATCAGCGTGATGGTTCCCTGTCGTATCTGTTTGAAGGCCTCGGGGTCGAAGTTGGAGAAGATGTTGCAGTCGGGCTGAGAGAAGATCTGGAAGGCGACGGCACAGTGATGGTTCTCCAGAGGAGAGATGTCGTTGTAACGAACCGCCAGCTCGGTTCTGGCGTTGATCTGATACCTGAGAGAGAGAGAAGGATGAGAAAGACACAGAGACAACAGGACGAAGATAAGACGAGAAGAGGACGAGGAAGAAAGAGGAGGAGGAGAGAGACAGACAGGGAAGAGAGGGAGGAGATGAAGGGAACGAGAGGATGGAGGAAGAGGAGAGAAGAAAACCAAAAAGGAAAGGAGGATGGAACAGAGAGGACGAGGAGGGATGGCGTACGTGTTGTTGAATCCGGGGTGATCGAGGTCGTGACACACAGCCGCCGTCATGAGGATCAGAATGTCGACCTGAGTGAACTTCTCCTGCAAAACACAGACACACGCTTATATTAATGAACTCATCATGTCCAGATTCATCATCAGTCAGCCGTCCTGTGACTGTTACACCTCCAGAGAAGAAGAACGAGAGAGAAGAAGGAGAAGAAGAAGAAGAAGAAGAAGACGAGAAGAAGATGAGAAGAGAAGAAGACGAAGAAGAAGAAGACGAGAAGAAGATGAGAAGAGAAGAAGACGAGGAAGAAGAAGAAGAAGAAGAAGAAGACGAGAAGAAGATGAGAAGAAGAAGAAGAAGAAGAAGAAGAAGACGAGAAGAAGAAGAGAAGAAGAAGAAGAAGAAGAAGAAGAAGAAGAAGAAGAAGAAGAAGAAGAAGAAGAAGAAGTCTGTGTCTATAAACCAGAGGGACTTCACCTCATCCTTTATTGATAACACTGATTGATTGAATGGTATAATAACATTATATGATTGACCTCATCACTCTCAGCTGAATCTCATATCCTCAGATCTTAAATGTTATTAAAGCTGCGGTGGATGAAAACTCCCCGTCAGCATGTCGGAGGTCTTCTGGGTTTTCTAACCGGGTCTGATGTGTTTCTGATCCATAAGCTGAATATTAAATGTCACGACATTCAAACCTTTCAGCATGTTGACCTTTCAGAGTCATGTTAGCATCCCTGGATGACAGGTGAACCTGCAGGAGCCTCTGGTCTGAGCTCAGGTGTGTGGAGGTGCTTACCTGCAGGCTGCACAGGCAGATCATGCTGTACATCATCTGAGTGACACAGAAGCAGTGACGGAAGTTGTGGAAGGGGTTGTTCTTGTAGTTGTCGTGAATACAAAGCTGCACAGAGAGAAAGACAGACGGCGTGAGTTCGTATGGACGAGTGTCAGAGCCAGGGGAGGAAACGAGAGGAGGGAGGTTTCTGTTTCATCGGGCAAAATGTCGTGAATAAAGATTAAATGTGCAGAATAAAGTTGACATTTGACGATTAGAGTCGACCTCTTGAGACGACATCAGCTCATGTGAGCGCCTGAACAAAATGTCTGTTTCAACTTTGTTCTCGACCTTTCGACTTTCACATAATGAAAGAAAAAACACTTCCCTCCTCTCATTGGTTTTCTCGCCCTTCTGTAAAGTATCACATCAGACTGCAGAGTCGAGGTTTGAAGCTCGTCTCGTTGTTCGGCGTCTCACCAGCCATCTCTTCAGTGTGATGGGGTTGATGTTGAAGTCTGCGACCAGGCCCAGGTCGTGATACATGTGTTCCAGACAGCTCAACATCTGGAGGAACAAACGACCACAGATCAGTCTGAGACACGACGGGACAAGACTTCTTCTTCTTTGGTTTTACAGACTCCCTCCATGTTACTGTTCCAACATCACTTATCTTTTATCTAGCATGAGAATACTGATGGAAACGAGCTAAAAGATCGATCTGTGTGTGATTATTACTGCCTGAGCACAGAGCAACAGTAGATGTGTTGCTGCTTGTGAATGATGTCAGTCTAAAAACTGTTTTGTCTGCGTTTTCTATCCCACACAGAGAAAACGCAGACGTGAGAAGTGAAAATAGAAATTAAATATCAAAATAAAATATCGGTTTAATCTAAAATTAGCAGAATTTTTAATGATTTAATTAGTGTAATCATCTTGTTTCATCATAAATATCTATGAAAACTATAAGTACAGTTGGATGGATTGTACACATCAATGTGTGTTTACAGGCCATGGCAGAAATGATGGCGTTGTGTTGCATTGTGGGTAATGTAGGCAGAAGAATGCTGTGAATAAAACTGAAGATATTTGTGATTCTGTTCTGAATCTGTTCATCGTGAGTCTGATAAAATCAGTGAATGATTATTGTAACCTTATCATGTGCAGCTGTGTATGAAGAGCCAAAATGGCCGCCATGGGTCAGTTTCATGCAGGTAACTTCAGGCAGCTGACACTTAGACACGTTTATTGATTTCCTACTTCAATCAAAGGCTTCTGATTATTACTCAATGACATAATACTGAACAAAGAGGAAACTATTGATAGCACATCGCTGATTAGCGAGGTCATCATCAGTTGATTAATCGGTAATAATTAACAGTTACAACCCAGGCGGTGACGATCAGAGCCAGAGATTACGGAGAAATGAATCAGAGGAGGAATAATCAGGTCAGAGTCTCACCTCGTTGGGCTCCCACTGCCAAGCATCGAATGTGGGCAATCTAAGAGCTTCTACTGTCTCCTTAGACAGGTGGTACTACACACACACACACACACACACACACACACACACACACACACAAGGGGGAGGAGAGGGGAGTTGTGGGTGAGACGGGTTCAGCTCTCAGTCTTACCTCGTTGGCCTCCCACAGCCAGACGTCGAAGGCGGGTTTTTTGAGGGCGTCTATGGTGTGTTGTGACAGCATGTACTGCAGGCAACAGAGCTCCGGTTAACCCTGTTCACCTGCGCCACCTGGCTCTGGGCTACACACACCTATACACCTCTACATACACACACCTCTACACACACCTACATTAACGTTCATGCAGATTAACTGATGTCATCCGAACTGTTTGGCTTTATTTTCATAGTGTTGCAGGACCGTCGTGTCTCTGACGGCGTGTTCGGGTCAATGTGAGTAAAATAAATGAAATAATGTTTTAAATGATTTAAATGGTTCAGGGAGGGAAGATAAACTCACAGATTAATTCACTGTTCACAGATTAAAGTGGTGAATTTACCAGATTTATAAATTTACATTAATAGTCTTTTATGGTCAAGATTTGTTATCATAAATTTATGATTTATTAGTATTTGAAATTATAATAATTTTTTTCATGTAAATTTGGGATCCAAGTTTTTTTTCCTCATAAATATATAATAAATAAATAAATAAATAAATAATAATATATATTTTTTTTTAATCTCAGAGATTTTTAATTTCTAATTTTTTAATCTCTGAGAAAATTGGTTTTGTTTTCTCTTAAATTTGTATTTTTTTCCTCATAAATGTTTAACTTTATAATCTCAAACAATATCCCTTTTCTTGTTTTTTGGTGAAAGATGGTTTGATAATCTCAAATATTACCAGAGGTTTTTCCTCATAGATTTGTGTTTTTTCTTTTATATTCAAAAAATAAATTTCTTGTAAATTTGTGAGTTTCTTTCTCATAAAATAAAAACTTTATGACTCAGATATTATCAAAGTTTTTCTTGTAAATAGTGTTTTTTTATTGAGATGATATCAAGTTATTTTTCTCCTTTCAGATGTATAATCTAATAATCCCAGAGAATATCCAAATGTATTTATCTTTGTCGTTGAGTTTTCTCCTCCCTCGGCTCTGTAATCATTTTTATTTACGATGTCCGTGTTACATCATCGTATGTTTCTCACGACGGACAGAAGTTGCTTGTAGATGTTTAAATTGTGTTCAGTTATTAAACACGTGAGTCGATGAGTGAAGGAAGCTCGGCCGTCTGCAGGTCGAGTGTTTCTGAAACAGTGTTGACTGTTCAAGACCATTTAAACTGGTCGGTCACATTCACGACACCTCCACTGTGTTTACAGACCAGCAGACGTATTAATGATCATATCTGGTTATTGGACTTAACGTCCAGGTGGAAGCACAGTGGAGACGCCTGTGTGACATCATCAGACTCACCTGTCCGACAGAAACAGAGCGTGAGGGTGAATTCTTACCTTCGGGTACGAGGGAACGTCTCTGCGAGGAGTCAGCTTCTTATTGTCCTCCAGGAAGTTACTGAGAGAGAAATAAAACAGCTTTAATCCCAGAGGATAAATATTATAATCACAAAACAGTGAAGACGAAATACACAGAGAAGAAATCTGTCAGAGTGATCAATAATAAATGATTATGAAACGAATGATTGTTAAACATCAACTGTTTGTTAATCTCAGACATTATTCAGGTTTTTCTAAGATTTTTGTTTTTTCCTTTTAAATTTATGATTTTTTTTGGAGGTTTAGGACCTGATAATTAAGAATAACAGAAAGAAATCTGAGTTTTTTTCTCATAAATTTGTGATTTTGTTTTAAACATTTATGACTCTTTTTTTTAAGTTTAGGACTTGATAATCTCAGATAATATCTGAGTTTTTTTCTTGTAAATTTAAAACTTTTTAATCTCAGAGACGTCGCCGCCCCTCTCCTCTTTCAGCCAATCACAATCAAGCTCAACAGCTGTGAGCAGAATTAGCCGGTTAGCTGCTGTTAGCAGGAGAAACAGCTACAGTACCAGAGTGCTTCTGGTCTGTGACGTCAGGCGGACTCAGTGTTTGTCGCTGTCACCTGTTGTTTCTGGACGCCATCTCCTCGCGGAGCTTCTTGATGTCGTTGCGACATTTCTCGATCTCCACCACCTTCATGCCCTCCACTGCAGACACACACACAACTCATCAGCACCTGCTGCTGGCAGAGAGAACACTGTCATGGCAGACAAACTTTGAGAAGCGCTGGTCTTGAATGAACGAGGAGAGACTGAAGGTAACGCAGCAGGAGGTGGAGACGGGGGCCGGTGGGTGGAGGAGGTGGACGCCGGTCAGCTGCGTGTCGTCTGATTGGTCGACTCAGCAGACCTCAGCTGCTGTCAGAACTTGGTCTCTCTCTCCTCCGTCCTCCTCGTCCTCCTGAAACTGAGAAAAGGTCGCCCCCGACAACACTCCAGCTCCCACTAAAAACAGGTGACCATGGCGACCGAAGTGATGAGAGGATGGAGATCTGTGTGGGCGCCACGCGGTTGCCGTAGCGACCAGGTATCCAGGCAATTGGCATGCTTGTGTGAAGTGTCTGTGCGTCAGACCTCAAACTACGACTGTACAGCAAATGTGCTGCAGGAGGCGAGCAGAGAAATGCTCCCATCAGTGCTCAACAAGTGGAGTCCCGGAGATAATCCGGTTCAGATCCACTGCAGGAGGCAAAATCTAATCTGGATTAAAGTATATTATCTAACATCGTAATCTAAAGTCAGAGCACTGTGCTTTTGGTCAGGACACTGTGTTTATCTGAGTACTAAGAACAACAAGTGTTTCATATTCTCACAGCAGAAAATCATGTCTGTGATGTGTCTGATGAAATTATTATTTCTAATCCTGTGTAAAGATTCACAAGCCCCGCCCCTTCCTGTTTCCATCATGGGACGTTATTTGATAAAACTTTTGTCTGATAGTGACTGAAGAGAAATAAAATAAAGTATTGATCCTGTGTGAACTGTGTCATGAATCACACAGTTTGTGAACTACATCGTCTCATCAACACGGCACCAGAACCAACACGGAGCCAACCGGGTCAGAAAAGGTCGTAAACAAGATGAGCATCACAATAAATCTGCTCATATTTACAACTGCAGTTCTGTGAGAGGAGAGCTGGTTCTGGTTCAGTTCTGTGAGCTGCTGATACACAGGAGCAGCTCTACAAAGTTAAAGTTAGGAGACGACGTCACTGACGGCTGATTATTACATTTACAGCTCACATTAAATAAACAGGAAAAAACATATAATATGTACAAAAAAGTCTCTCAGTTTTCAGTCTCTCGTGTCACGACGGAGCACATTTTTGTCCCTTTAAGCTTTTTAAAACATCCGCATAATAATCATGGATCAATTAGTGGTGATCATTCAGTTTCCTGTTTATTCAGCTCCAGTCGAGCAGCTTTGTCACAACCTGTTGATCCGTTCGCCTTCTCTTCGCCGCGCTGCCAACGAAACGCTGCCTACAATAGAGTCGGGGAAATCGCCATGGTGACCGAGGCAAACTCGGGTCGTGTTGTCATGGCGACCGAAAGGGTCAGCGCACGAGGGGGCTATTATGAAACATGGAGACACACACACACACACACATGTAGTGAGAGAGGAGGACACGGAGCTGCAACACGGTCGACACGATCTGGTGTTTGTTAACGCACACACACATGTAGAAACACCAACACACACACACACACACATCACATGTGCGTGGGCCCTTCTATCACACCGTGCAACACACCTACACTCAGTGAGCTGTCACAGGAAACACCAGCGGCATGTCATGTCACATCACAAGCCCCCAGCAGACGGGCCGACTAACCAGCTTCTTCATGTGTTCGTTCAGCTTCCTGCAGAAGCGACGACACACGAGCCTGTTCAGACCGAACGTTAACCTGCGTCTGAGTGACTCTATATTCAAATAAACTCGACCATCGCTGGGTCAAAAAGAGAGAATGAACGTAATGTAGAATATTTGCTGAACTTACAAGAAGCCCCAGATAATTAAGAATTTGTCAGAGACGGTGTTTCACAAAGTTTGTAAAGTTTCTCCTCAACCAAAAACTCTCAGAATCGTGCGATTTGTTAAGGGAGTCTGGTGATGTTGTGGTTACTAGTTCAATGGGTGAGCGTGACCTTTATCTTTAATCACGGCCTTGCCAGGAAGGATGTAGTGATTGCATAAACGATAACTGATTAAATGTTCCTGTGCGTAAACAGCTGAGAACACCGAGACCTCTATCATATAAAAGAAAAAACGGTTTTATTGATCGTATTTTATAGCTGCCATTTATCTCGACACGGCTGCAGTTTACTGAGCGCCGACATGCCTTCAGACCGAACCAGAGCAGCAGCGTGGTGAGGCGGCTCGCAGCCTCAGAGGAACTTCCTCCTCACGGTTAATAAAGTGAAGCTGATAAGGCTCAGCTGAGGAGGAGAGGCCGGCGGATCACGACCCCGACCATGTTGTGTAAGGGACAACACATTCCTCCCTGTTCAGTAACAGCAGGAGGTCACCGGCGTCTGCAGGTGGGTGAGCAGACCGCATCACCTGTGCAGCTGTAATCTAATCAGCCTGATAAAGTGAGACAGCACGCTCTGAAGGCATGAAACTATCTCTGATGGACACTGATCAGCCCGAGCAGATCTCAATAAAAGACCTCTTCTGCATGTTTAATGAGTGGACAGTAATCTGATGACGGAGGCGACGATGGAGACTCACGCTCAACTCTTTTCTCCAACATGGCGAGACGGTTGGTGACCTCGGTCTTCAGCTCGTTGATCTTGAACGCCCTGCAGACACAAAGGAAGAGACGAGTTAACAAAGACTGAAGCAACAATAAACCGTCATGTCGACTTATAAAATCTCCCAGCTGAGGCTGTTTCTACCTCACAGAGACACGTTTCGGCATCGAGCGTTCGTTGATCGACTCCCCGACGAAGTCTCGATGCAGCAACGCGTCACAGTTTGTCTTTAAGGTATAACTTTATTTATTTAATCATTTAAAAGAGACAACATCGAAGTTTTCTTGTGATGTTTCAGTCATGTGTCTCCATCAGCTCCCATTTATAAATGTTTTGTTCTTGTATATTTAATTCATGACAGTATATTCACCAGTCTTCTATAAAGAGTCAAGTGTCCTCCTGTTATTTGTGGCATTTATCTATCGTGTTGTTAACTGCTGTCAGCTGTCACATACTGCAGGATTAATTCACATTATCTGTAGTTATCGTGTGGTTCTCGGCACGTATCTTAATTCTAGCAGCAATTTCTATGGATTTCTCAATGTGAAAAACATATATATTATGATTGGAATACTATTTCTTATCGTCTTCATTCATATTTTTCTGTGTAAATGGTGAAATCAGTTGAAACAGCTGCTAAAACAATTTCACGTTTTGCATTTAGTGCCGGATTCACAAGACGGCATGAATGATGAAGTGTTTGTCAGCGATCGTGTTTAACAGAGTTCATAAAGTTGTTTCTGACTCAACAACAACAAAAATGTAGAGTTTTTTTAAGGGAGTCTGGCGACTTTCTCCAAGAAGGAGTCTTCACCGGTTTCTGTAAACTTTGATATGAAATGTTGTCGTCCTTCATGTTTCTAAACCAGAAGAAACACATCAGCGTCCCTCAAGGATCAGTCAGTATTTCTGATTCTGATTCAGCTATTTTTTTATTTCTGCATTTTTTCTTGCACAAATAACAACAGAAACAAAGCAAAAAAAAATCTGCATCAGCCCAGAATTTCATCTTCGGTTCATTCTGGATGTTTTATTGTTTCTTTGGAAATAAACGAGTCGTTAAACACGTTGCAGCTTTTTTCTCATTTTTGAGACGTATGTATTTGTGCACGGTTGCTGATATAAATCTATTTAATAAACCAAACTACTCATACTGTTATATAATATTCATACAACTAGGTCGACAGATCATCCCTGAACCGCTCGACTGTATTTTTTAGGAATATCTGCAAACATACATTTAAACTTTCAGTAAAATCCAACAGAAGTGCAGAGATACAACATGAACTCATTAATAACTTATATTTAGGTCATTTATGATGAAAACATTTGTAGTTTCTCAAACTAAATGACTGGAAAGACAATCAGTTGTTCATTAATAATAATCTGTCATCTTAGTTCATGTAATTACTGAATGAACCGCTGACACTTTATCAGAGCGAGTTATACAACATTTTCATATCTGGTTATTCATGCGACGGTCTAATCATTTAGTCTGATGTCCTGCTGCTCTTTGGACTCCTGCCCTGTACATCTGATATTATGTTCCACTGCACCAGTTCACCCAGTTTACCTCCCAGTATACGACGACCCTGAGAAAATACTCCCACAGTCCTCTGAAATACTTCAGAAACTCAGCTGCAAAAACAAGAAAATCGATGATCGTTAGGCTAAAAAAAAGAAGGTTGTTTTTCAGCCGACAAGAAAAAAACCCAGAGGAAATAACGAGCCGATTACAAAGGAACAAAAGTGAAAGAGAGTACAGACGCTACGGAAATGATTTAACAGTAATTAACAGACAAAAATGAGACGATATGCACATGAAAGCTGATCTCGTTAGCAGCTAACGAGCGAGGAACAAACAGCCGGCTGCCTTACCTTGAAAACTGCTCTGCCACTTGCGTCAGTACATTCTGAAAGAGTTCCTCTTTATCTGCAGAGAGAGCAGGCGGGGGGTGTGTTACATATACACTGCACACACACACACACACACACACACACACACACACACACACACACACACACACACACACACACTGTCAACAGACTGCACACACACACACACACACACACACAGCTACACAGGTGTGCACTGTAAACAGCTTGAATCCACTAAAGCAGATTTTTTCATTATAAACACAAAAGCAACCAGAAGTGCATCAACACACACACTTAAACACACACACACACTTAAACACACACTCACACAGACCTGTATACACACAGAGGTTACGTAAGCCAATCAGAGCGTCAGATGGCCGCAGCCACAGATGGCAGGAGAGCGAGAGGAGAGAGCAGATAAACAAAGCGAGCCGTCCCTGCGCTCTCTGCGACGCGCCGTGTGGATCTGAGCCGGCTGACAGCTTGACGTGTTAACTACTCTCCTCTGACTGCATGGGAACACAAACAGAGCGCCGCCATTGGCTGAGAGCGCCGCTGTTGTGGGCAAAGTTCAGCGGCGCGGGCCAATAAAGCCACGGCTATAAGAGAAACTGTAAAGAGGAAAAAAAAAAAGGGAAGATATGGAGTTTTGTACATTGTGTGGCTCACATTCCATCTGAGCCGGGAGGTCAGAGGTCACCGAGGACTCTGTGACTAATTAAGCTGCTTCAGCTGGAGTGACTCAGACGACCGGATCGCCTTTAAGATCTCACATGCATTTTACTGCACAGGACGTTTAATTAAAAGATTCAACGCTTTAATTATAGTTTGAGGCCACGTTTATACGTAGCAGGGTATTTAGAGAAACGGATATTTTCCCCCTCCATTTTCAAAAAAGTTGTCATTTACATCAACCCGCATAAATACGCCGTCGAGCGCCATTCTAACTCTGCCAAACCTCTGGGCGGCAGTGTAGGGAGAAGGATGAAGCCATGCAGGCCAATCAGAATCCTCAGAATCAACAACAACGAACAACACGAGCGACTTCCTGTTCCTTTCAAAACAACGCTCACATGACGTTAAGCATTTTCTGGCGCATAGCCTAATGAGCGTGAGAAGCTAAAACCCCGTTTCTCCCAGCTGACACGACAACACATAACCGGAGTTTTCCAAATTCTCCACTTTGCCCGGAGTTTTTAGAAATAATCGTTTTCTGTGATAAAAACAGGGTTTTTGTGTAAATGAGAGGCCAAACCGCCTGGAAATATCTGCGTTTTCCCTTCGTGTAAACGGGCTCCAGTCGATTCAAACAGGATCACATCCTGCCGTTTCATTGGCACCACACGTCTCGTAACGCAGTGACATCATCACGCATGTACAACGTGATCAGGCCGAAGAGAAACGTCTTAGATTAAAGGAATGATTTGTAAAAAAGTTGATATTTGAGTTTCAATCCCAGCTCGTCCAAAATCTTTGTCCTACAATCCTAAAGCGTTGTTTTTAGACAAGTTGGGAATAGATCAAATAACCAATCACATGCACGGTGGCCTGTATGTTTCTGTCTCCTCTCTGGTTTCTTTATAAAGCTGCACAGGAAACACACCTGCAGGGTTCCCGCTCGTTTCTACAGATCATTTTCCAGGACCTTTCCAGTGACGACAGTGACGTGCCGATACACTAATATGTTCCTTAATTAATCAATTTATAACCCCAATGCTTGTTTCTCTTGTGAACTCACTGGTTTCCTTTTGTCACACCGCGGTGAGGTCTTGGTTTATTTTGTGTTTTGGTCTCGTCACTGCTTTTATTTTGAAAAGTAACTCTCCTCTCGTTTCAGGTCACTTCCTTCCCTGTGTGTCACCTGTCTGAGTGTCTCCCCTAATCACTGATTGTGTTCACCTGGTGCTCCCTTCCCCCAGGTGTTAAATCGTCTGGTCTCCCTTGTCTTGTGCCAGTGTGTCGTTTATCGTCTCGCCAGCATTACCACAGTTCTCGCCATCGCCATAGTCTTCTGCCTTGCTTCGTCATCAAGTGTGTTCTCCTCGTAACAGTGATTTTCTTTTGTAAATTTCCACAGCTTAGCTGCTCCCTTAGTTTGTTAGCTCATAGATAGCCTTTTGTTTTTCCTCCAGTTTTGCGGAGTGATTTTTAGTTTAGTCCTTTTCCTGTTAGGTTTGTTTCCTCCCTTTTGGAGCGCCTTTTGTTAATTAGTATTTTATTTTGTCCCTCCTTCCCCTTCCTTGTCAGGTTTGTTTTTCCTTATCCCTTAGGATAGATTTGCTCTGAGATTCAGGATAGTCAGGAGTTTTGTGTTTTTCTCTCTTTTCAGGGAATTTTAGTTTTAGGTCTACTAGCCTGATAGTTTTCATAGCCCTTTTGTTTCCTCTGTTCGGGGATTACCTCTTGCTGTCAAAGTCTACCAATAAAGTGCCTTCTGACAAACTCTATCTCTGCGTCTGAGTCCTGCTTCAAGCCCGGCCTGACACCTTTTAAGAAAAATCTATGTTCTTATATCACTACAGTTTTAAATAATGTTTCAGGACAACACGAGATCTTCCAGGACACCTTGTTTTCATCATGTGTGTTCCAGCTCACGTGGGATCGCTGACCTCGTGTTTCAGATGTGCTCTTGTGATAACAGCAGGTGAGCGGCGTGCGGAGGACGCTCGTCGTGTCGCCGATCAAAACCAACGTACATCTCAATCACAGAGGCTCAAACACGTCTGTACGAACCAGCAGCCTGCAGGACTCGTGTCATACGTGCGATATGAACTCTCAGCCCGTCTCGGTCGCTGACTTGTTGTGGCGCTTCCACTTCTGTGATGTTAAGTCTCCATAAAACAGTTATATGGCCGGATGAGGCGCTCGTGAGATCATGAGAGCTTTTTATAGATGTTTATCAAGTTCTGTGTGTGAGAGAGTGAAGACCGAGAGATAAAGTCTGTTCCAGTGGGTTTCCCTGGTTTTTCTGGTTGAAGAGATTCACTTTAACACAACATCACATCTCATCACCTTTTAAGTTGAACAGTTGCTCGTTTAAACACCCGACAGTCGACGTCATCATTTATCTGCAGTCGTGTTTGTGTCACCTGATGAATTTCAGTCCAGTATTTCCTCTTTAAACTCTGTTTTTGGAGGGAAATATCTGCTAAATGCTCCGCGATGTTCACCAGCTCGTCTCTAACTGTGTCATCTGCTGTTTGTAGTGTGAGTTTAGAGCTTTATCTCTGAAAATGAGCCTATTACTTCTTTCCACCGGTCAAAATCATCCCACTTAAACCCACTGAGGTCACATTCTTTTTTTAATTAACAACTCTGTTTTAGTAACAACCAACAAAATCACATCGCTGAAGGAACATTTTTGCGTTTCAGCTCTGAAATAAAGAGAATAACGAGTCTTCACGGTGACAGTGACATTTTTTGATGCCTGATTTCTCTGCACACTTTAATCTGATGTCATTTATTGCCTCTTTCTTAGTAAGTATGTGTGTGTTTGTGTGTGTTTGTGAGTGTGTCTGTCCCTGAAACTCACCTGCGAGCTGTCCTCCGGTCATTGGCACCACTCTGTACGGTGACCTTCAACACACACACGACAGGTAAGTTGTGAGAGTCTCCTAAACACACACGCTGTACTTTTCCTCCCACTTACTAATACCAGAGGGGAGACACACACACACACACACACACACACACACACACACACACACACACACTCTTTACAAGGAAGATTAGCGAGACTCAGATGATGTTTGTCAAATAAAAGGCTTCAGATTTTACCCTCAGATAAGATAACAAACGTGCACACACACCTGTTTAAGTGTCTCCAGTCAGTGTGTATGTGTGTCAGTGCATGTGTGTGGAGTGTGTTTAGTGTTGTGGGTCAGCACTCGTCATTTATGTTCCTCCGGCTTTAAAGTGCTCAGATATCGTGTTTTCAGCGACCCTGGGAGAACAAGCTGGAGTCTCTGAGCGTCACCGAACAGCAGCTTTGGATGATTCCAGCTGAATAATGAAACTGGATGTGACGTCTCTGGATGAGATCCTGTTACAGCTTGAGAGAAGATTTCAATGGACAAACATTCGGCCTGTCGTCTTCACCTGAGGCTGCAGCTTCAGATCTTAAATGCAGCTGATAACACTCATCTAAACATGAATAAGTGACTTATGATAAACGTACGGCCCACGTGGATCGTTCCAGTTAGAGGGGATTCTCTGGTGACATCAAAAGTAGATGTTTTCTGAGCATGGCCGGAATTATTTCAGAAGAAGACGACGCAAGATGTTTCGAGTGCGAGCCCTCGACATGTCTCTGTGGCGCAATCGGCCAGCGCGCTCGGCTGTTAACCGAGAGGATGGTGGTTCGAGCCCACCCAGGGACGCGCAGTCTTTGTTCCTGTCGAAATCCAGGGCCAGCCAACTACCTGAGCTTAGTTGTCCACACTGATGTCGAGCAGGGCTCTTTTTATCCAAAGACCCAGTGCCACGCCACGATGTCCCTTGACTTCACAGGGAATTTCTCTCTTTGTCCTTGCTCTCCAGAGCCCTGCAAGGCTTTTCCGCCACCGCATGCCAGTCTAGAGCCTCAGGGTCCGGCTGCTGAGTGGAGATGCGGAAAAATTGCTCCGATCAAACTGTGCGAAAAGCTCAAGCGTAATGGCGCCGTGGCTTAGTTGGTCAAAGTGCCTGTCTTGTAAACAGGAGATCCTGGGTTCGAATCCCAGCGGTGCCTTCCTTACCCGTTGGATTTCCTGGTTGAGGCCCCTATTCGGCAGGGCACCCGCTGCTAGATTGGCTCTGTCGTGTTTCTTTTCCAGCCCTGACCAAATAACGAAGCGTCTATCGCCAAACACGTTTGGTTTTATTTGGCTTTGGCGTGATTTCACGCTTGGTGTAAGAATCCGTGAGAGGGCTGACAGTGAGGGCGCCGTGGCTTAGTTGGTCAAAGTGCCTGTCTAGTAAACAGGAGATCCTGGGTTCAAATCCCAGCGGTGCCTTCCTTGGCTTTTTCAAAGAGGTTTGTAGAGGACTAAAAAACACCGTTATCTCATGTGCATTCAATGCAACTTCAGGCAAACCGCAACCGATCAAGAATGTCCTCTGGAACGACACGGAAATGTAAAACAGAGACATGCTTGATGAGAAAACAAACTGCTGTGTTGTTTCCTTGCCTTGGAAGAAACTATGAATGGTGACTAGTTTTGACAGGTAGTTTGTTAGCAATCTACTAGACTGTGGGATCATTCCAATTAGGGGGCATTCTTTGATCAAATCAAAAGTAGATGTTTTCCGAGCATGGCCGGAATTATTTCAGCAGAAGACGACGCAAGATGTTTCGAGTGCGAGCCCTCGACATGTCTCTGTGGCGCAATCGGCCAGCGCGCTCGGCTGTTAACCGAGAGGATGGTGGTTCGAGCCCACCCAGGGACGAGGACTCCTTATTCCCATTTCTGATCAAAATCAAGGCCCAACCAAATATCTAAATTCATGTAAGACTCTGTGAGGGTGCCGTGGCTTAGTTGGTCAAAGTGCCTGTCTTGTAAACAGGAGATCCTGGGTTCAAATCCCAGCGGTGCCGACCTTCAGGTTTGTATATCGGCCAAGTATCCACATTTCTGGGGATTTTCTTTGACAGGACAGCTGGACCAGTCTGAGTCTGACCTTTATGATTTCTTTCCAGCCCAGAATAAATTATGAAGCATCAAACCCCAAACATGAATTATCTGATTCAATCTGGCTTGATTTCATGGTTCATATAAGACTGTGAGAGAAGCAAAACCAGAAGGCGCCGTGGCTTAGCTGGTCAAAGTGCCTGTCTCGTAAACAGGAGATCCTGGGTTCAAATCCCAGCGGTGCCTGACCTCACGGGTGTATGTTCTGATTCCTGGGCATGCTAGTTGACAGCTTCTTTTTCACAGGGGACTGTGTTAATAAAACTAAAATGTAGATATAAACACTTTGTGCATCTTTTGAATCTGCGTCTGGTTAAACGAAACAGCAGCAACACGATGGTGATGATGTGGTCGTCATCCTGTCAGCATCAATGATGTAAACACAGCGTCCAACACTGTCGGTCCACAACGTGTAGACAAAACTGTTTTATAACACTAACATAATGAGGATTAATGTTAATGTGCTTTAGAAGAGAATCATTTCCTCTTAAAACATAAAACCTGGTGTTTTTATCTTTTCCTCTCATTAATTTGCATTCACCTCTTGAATCACGGCTCAGAGCGACGTCCTAACGAGCCGTCGAAGAGCCTCAGCTGCTCGGCGGGTAAATCAGTGACGAGCTGCACTTCTTAAAGTTCAGCACATGGTAAATGTTTAGTGTGCTCCACAGTTAAACGCCGCTGAGATGGTGTTTAAGGACGCGCACATTCTGTAAACACAGTCAGAAACACGCGAGAATCAGAAAGAAATGTCACAGTGTCTATTTCTGGTTCTCTGCCCTTTCCTGGTTTTTAACACAGCTGTCGGTGCGATTAAACAGGTGAGATGTGTCCATAAAATGCAGAACCGCAGCAGGAAAATGAGCTAAATGTCAGGAATCCTCTCTGCGGGAAACAACGGCTGCTGTTACATCCGTCAAATCTGTTTCCCAGAAAAAGGTAATGAAACAGCGGAGCAACAGACGAACAACGAGTCAATAACTTCTGTCTGCTTTTATTCTGATCTGAGCATAAAATCAAAGTACGGGAAAATAAACCGTCATTTGTTCTTTGGTATCAGATTCATAAACGATTAACGAAATAACAAATGTTTTTTTCATTTTCAGATTTGATTGGTTTCCCGATTGAATATCAGAAGAATGAATGACACCAGTCCTGTGCAAACAGAGCTGAAGAGACTTTTCTATTCTGAGCTGTTTTTCTGATTCTGTGTGAATTAAAAGGCTTCAGGTAGAGCTGAACGATCGATTTAGATATTATCGAAATCACAATATGCTCACGATTGTGATGAAGGTAAAATGTGACAAACACCATCATCACGTAGAGCTTCTTCTTCTCCAGATGTAAGAAAACATGTTTGTTTGGTTCGGACCTCGTCAGATGTCACATCGTCAGGATTTTCTTCAGTAAACTCAGTTACAGTCGTGTGTGTGTGTGTGTGTGTGTGTGTGTGTGTGTTGTTCGTGGCAGCGTGGTGTTATCGGAGGGGGAGGACGGAGGAGGCGACGCTGTGATTTACAGTCAATCAGCAGATGTGTCTTTCAATCAAGCAGCAGCTGCCGGTCTGAACAAATGTTCTGTCAAACGATCAATGAATCAATACGGACATCAGCTGGTGGGGGTTTCACGCACCTCTCCGTGTTGTGCGGCATGGTGGGGTCGATGGACACCATGGCGCCGGACGCGTCCAGCAGGGACAGATTAGTGTTCCTGCACAAACACAGACACACACAGTCATCGTTTCCATGAATAATTACCTTTCTCAGTGCTGCAGTTATTGTTAAAACCGTAAAGCTATAAAAAGCGTAATCTGTTCTGTGCTGTGGTGTTTCAGATGCTTCTGTATCTGCAGCTCCGCCTCTTCTCCACCTCCCGCCTGTGAATGAAGGACTCTCCACATTCAGGTTATACAACACAATAAATCGTGACTTACAGGAGGTCGAGTCGACCTGAGCGCTAACACAAACAGCAGAGGGGCTGCTGGGAGTTACCTGCACTGGAGACATGACTCAGGTGGTGACTACTGTGTGAAAGGTCATTACATCTGGACGGTGTTAATGAAGTGATGGAGCTGAGGGTGAACTGACGGAGCTGTGTGTGTTTTACCTCGGCACACCCAGCGCTGTGCAGAAGAGCTCTTTAATGTCACACGGGCTGCAGAATCTGCTGAACACCACCTGAGAGACAACGACACACACTCGTTTAAAATATTTACAGACAGGAACAGACGTCTCAAACTGGACCAGCTGGACCAGGACGGGTCCTTGTAACACCGCTGCACGTCTGAAACTCTTCTTCTTATCGTATTTGACGTGTTTGAGGGAGTAAAGACAGGAAGTCTTTCTGTGCGTCCTTCACATATTTCAGGCAGCGATAGAAGTTCTGTCCTTCAGTAGCTACAATTTTGAGTTGACTGTGCTGATACTTCCACAGAAGGACGACACTTTTGTCTCTGTGATCATTTCAACATTTTTTTTTTACTGCAGCATTTTTTAAATAATCGGAAAGTCATAAAATGAAAGCCATGTACATTACAGATTCATCGCTCTATAAGCAGATTTTCTAAAGCTCAGATCAAACTGTTTTCAACAAACTCCATCTGATTCTTGTACATCTTGTTCCCAACAAGCAAAAACAAATCCAAGACACCTTCATCTTGTTTTAAGACGTCTTTTCAACGTTCACGAGTGACGTCCTCACAGGGTTCGGACATCTGTTCAACTTTAGTCACAGACGTCTAAAGAACTTCTTGTGCTTCAAAATTAAAGTTTTTATGACGGTTACATTTAACTTCATGCAACAAAAACTACAGAGAGGATTCAAACCTCGAGTCTCGAGCTCAGAGGCTGCATGAGGCGTGCTCTTTACCAGGAGAGCTAGTCATCAGGTTTATTAAATACCGTAGCATGCTTGTTCTTCCAGCCTTCATCAGGTCAGCTGATGTTCGGTTAAAACGACCAAAGATGGCATTTAATGAAGCTGTTGAGTAGCTCTCCTGGTAAAGAGCACGCCTCATGAGGTCGAGGTTTGAATCCTCTCTGTAGGAGAAACATTTGACCGTCATAACAACTTTAATTTTGAACCACAAGAAGTTCTTTAGACGTCGATAATGGAAGCTGAAAAGATGTCTAACATATCAATGCAAATCGGTGTGTATCAATGCAGTAAATTAGCACCGACACTGTGTCAAGTATTCACAATCGATAAATCTTTTGACAACGATAAACTGATCACCAGGAGAGTTTGACGGCTTCTCCACCTCCTCAGCTGGTTTCAGATTCCTCCTGTGAAGCTTCTTTACTTTGTGTTTGTTTCCTCTCTAACTGGACGGTCAGACGATCGTAAGCGTCGAGTCTGCAGCGCCGGTTTAAACGGACAGATCACTCGAGGCAGACTGGACCTCAACAAAATTACCTAAAGGCCACGTAATTATTCATGTAATTAGGTTTATATTTTAGCTTTATACACGACATGTTAGTCACGTACTTGTGAGAAAAATATCATTCATGTTGTGTGTGTTTGAAAATGAATGAATCAGTTTGGAACATTTCTTGTCACATTTCCTCCACAGTCAGGTCACAGTAAACAGGTTTGAGAGTAAAACGATAAATGTGAGTGGAACAAACAAACAATAAAACAAACAGTAAAACAGACTGAAGGAGGAGCTGAGAGTGTTTTCTGTCTCCCTGCTCTCTGAAGTGAAAGCATGACTCTGCTGTTTTATCCTTCTGAGCTGAATCAGGTTTTAAATAACGCAGATGTTTATCGTCTCCTGCTGCAGAGGACGATCACACGGGAGAAGATCTCAGCTCAACACAACTACAGTTCATGTGGAGCGATTTAAATCATCTACTTTTCCCCACTCGATGTTTACAACATGTTTTCTTGCTTCTAATTAAAGCTCAGCGGAGCAACAGATCCTCTCCGTCCTCCTCTGGCTTCAGTGTCTGGACGTGAAGCCTTCCCACGCTCCGGCTCGCCTCCTGATCAGAGATCGTGCTCGTCGCAGCGGAGGCTGTAAATATTTGGTGTTTTCCGTCTTCACAAACAAGGTCAAGCGGCGTCGTTGAACGTGACAAACGATCGGTGTCACGCCTCGGCGCTCAGAGAGCGATGACCCACATAGATAACGGAGGCATCTGCATGTGACGGCATCAAACCGCCGAGTGGCAGCGAGGGGCGACACGGGGAGGCCGGGCGGCGAGGGGAGGAGGTTTAACGAGGAGGGTGGAGGAAGGGATGATTGTGGAAGAGGAGAGAGGTCAGAGAGCACTTCAGAGGTCTGTCGGTGGCAGCCAGGCACAGGTGGAGGAGACAGGTGGAGGTGGAGGAGACAGGTGGAGGTGGAGGTGGAGGTGGAGGAGACAGGTGGAGGTGGAGGTGGAGGAGACAGGGAGAGGTGGAGGAGACAGGTGGAGGTGGAGGAGACAGGTGGAGGTGGAGGTGGAGGTGGAGGTGGAGGTGGAGGAGACAGGTGGAGGAGACAGGTGGAGGTGGAGGTGGAGGTGGAGGAGACAGGGAGAGGTGGAGGTGGAGGTGGAGGTCAGCACTTCACAAACATTCGCTGCTTCTTGTTTTGACTTGATGTCTTTGTAAATCAGAGGTGGAGGACTGAAACTGACCAGAGGGAAAATAAAGGGTTTAATAAAAAAGTCAACAACAATAACACAAAAAATTAATTATAAATTAAATAAATATATTTAATCATAAATTAATATTTTTATTATTATTTTCTTTAATTAAAGTTTGCTTCTGTATTTATTCATCTTTGTAGGAACCATTTTATTTATTCATTTTGAAATAAATCTATTTATTTACGTATTTACACAAAAATAAAAACAAATGTACTTCTGTATTTCTGCAATGCAATAATTTATGTCATATTTTATAAATTAATTTATGCTTACATTTATTTTTAATATTATTTTTGGTTCATTTTAGGCCATTTATTGAGTTGTTTTTAATTATTTTTGATGTGTCAGTTTCAGTCCTCCACAGGGAGAGTCATTCACAACAACACTAAATAAATTAATACTTACATTTATTCATTTTTGTTGCATTTAATGACATTAATTAATTTAAAAATGATTTATTTATCTATCTATTTATTTGTGATTTTGGCAGTTTCAGTCGTCCATGTCCCCTCGATGATCTCTCGAGTATAAATACAAATGAAAATAAATCTGTTGTGAGCTGTGAGATATTCTATCAGATGTCAACATCCTTCCTCTCAGACACAAACGTCCTCGTCTTCTGGTCCCACGTCTCATTTCAAATTAAAGCTGGATATGTATTTTTAATTTGACTGGCAGTTATTTTTATATTCATGCTTCAGCTGCTGCTGAAATCGGCCTGATGCTGCGTCGTAAACGTCGTCATTTACTGTTGATTCCAGGCCAAAACACAGAATCTCCTTTAAAAAACAACAGAAAGAAGAAGAGATAAAATCACCTTGTAATCACGACAAACACCAAAGAGAGAAAATAACAGACGGAGCTGATTGTAGACGAGCGAGCAGCAGTAAAGACTCACAAGTTTGTGTTTGTGTTCACAAACTGCATGACAACAACGAGAACGGACGTTTAAAACCAAAACATTATTCTCACTCCGCCGTATAAACCGCTGCTGCATAAATTCATCCTCTTGTTTTAAGGAGCTGATTTGAATCACAAACCCACTTTACCATGATGCTCCGCTGCTGCTTCATCATCATCATCATCATCATCATCATCATCATCATCATCATCAGGATCCCACAGCGTGAACCAGCCGCTCTGTCCACTGTTATGCAAATAAAAAAGACGCCGTACTCAATCCTGATCACGCTAACGAGAATCTGAACGGGCCGAGTGAAGAGGACGAGGGAACAAAAGCAGACTGCAGAGCTCACGATGCTGAAGTGACACGGCTTTGTTCCTCAGCAGGAGAGGAGCTGAATATGCAGCTGCACATAAACGTTTATCCTTTACATCTGTCCCATATCAAATGAATTTATCTAACCTTTAATCACGTCGCTCTGACCTCAAACTCATCTCATATTCACACCTGAATCCACGTTACACAGTGTGGAGCAACAAGTGACCTGATCCTCCCAACAAACAGCTCGATATCATCGACAGGCAACACACAGGATCAGGCTGCAGCTGAGATACACACACACACACACACACACACACACACACAATAAAAGCATCTTGAAGGCTGACAGTAAATTATTCACAGGAAGTGGTGACAAAGGCTGCAAAAGCTGATTTTAGATGATTTCTCTCAGGGGGAAGCAGACGTAAACAAAGTAAAGATTAGCAACAACAGAAAAAACACAAAGCAGAAGCCTGGACGAGTTCAGAGACTCAGTGAACACAGAGAGAACTGGAGGTGAGATTTTTAGTTTTATGTCAACAGTAGCACGCTTGCTAACGTTAGCCGCAAGTGCTCGGATGCTTCAAACGCGCGTACTGACCCTTTAAACAAGTCTGCATGAAGAAGTGTCGTGTGTGTGAGGTATAAACGTCAGGATATGACGGTATATGACCGTATGTGACCGTATATGATGGTATATGACCGTATATGATGGTATATGATGGTATATGACCGTATATGATGGTATATGACTGTATATGATGGTATATGACCGTATATGACCGTATATGACTGTATATGATGGTATATGACTGTATATGACCGTATATGACCGTATATGACAGTATATGAGGGTATATGATGGTATATGATGGTATATGATGGTATATGATGGTATATGATGGTATATGACCGTATATGATGGTATATGATGGTATATGACCGTATATGATGGTATATGACTGTATATGATGGTATATGATGGTATATGATGGTATATGATGGTATATGATGGTATATGACCGTATATGATGGTATATGACCGTATATGACTGTATATGATGGTATATGACTGTATATGACCGTATATGACTGTATATGATGGTATATGACTGTATATGACTGTATATGACTGTATATGATGGTATATGACTGTATATGACCGTATATGATGGTATATGATGGTATATGATGGTATATGATGGTATATGACTGTATATGACCGTATATGATGGTATATGACTGTATATGATGGTATATGATGGTATATGAGAGGCTGTTCTTCCTCTTGTGTAACAAAAACACTCAACACTGAGAAGCTTCTCATTAACAATCAGGGACTAATGAGCTGAATCACACACACTGGATGGAGAGAGAGAGTGTATGTGTGTGTGTGTGTGTGTGTGTGTGTGTGTGTGTGTGTGTTTGTTTTGCTTCCTCGTCAGTGACTCATGTTTTTAATCGTCCTGCGGTCCGTGGCAGCGCTCAGCTCAACATAAATCTGGACGCTCCGGTGGGATGGTGGTTCCGGTGGTTGAGGCTGAAAGTGATTTAGATTTCCTTTAACCCGCTCTGAGTCACTCTGTGAGTCTAACGCAGACAAACACGCTGAGAGAAACGAGGACGGACGAATTAAGTCGACTGGAAAAACCCTCCGATGAAGAAAAGGAACGAAAGTTGTGTTGTGATAGCTGTCGATGACGTCAATGAAGATGTCGAGGTCTCGTTAATCATGCAGGAGGGTTCAGTGCTCACGCCAAACTCTTTTAGATATATTTCATATCTGACAGGTGTTTCCTCGGTCAGGCGTGTTCACCTGCTCACATTTTATTTTAAATGGTAAACACTGCAGCACGTGTTGTCCTGACGTCTCGCTCTCTCTCCTCCGTCTGATTGATTTAACGTGACGTAATTCAGCTGATAACCTGAATTATTAAATGATTTAGCGCAGAAAGAAGAATTGGTGCTGGTTGCAGACAGTTTGGTCAGTTAGGTCGGTTCACTATCAAACCTTTAATGTTGCCAAATGTTACGTTCAGAACGAACACTGTGAGCGGCCGACTCCGTCAGGACTCCTTCAGCTTTTAGCTTTTATTTGTAGCGTGGGAACAAAATGCTGTTTCTTCATGTTTATGTTTGTTTACATGATTTATTAACGTGATTTATTTGAGTGCATATTAATTGTTTTGTGTGAAGTTCAGTCATCTCCTCCAATAAGACGCGTGAAGAAGAAGAAGAAGAAGTCGATCCTGCGATCTTCCTCTCTGGTGTTTGTTGTTTGCATGTTTCTGAACAGTTCAGCAGTAGATTTATTGACGGGATGTCGGCTGAAGTTGAGACAAATAAATGAACCCTGATGTTGTGACGGTCTGTTAGTTTGATGATATCAAGATTTTAGTTGATCCCAAAATGTTGATTGATTATAAGCAGAGCTGCGTCAATGATTTGATGACTTGTCAACTCTTAAATTAATCGTTTTTATAGCTGATTCGTCTGTTTGGGTCATTTTAAAGAACAAGAAAGTTCAAATTCTCTGATTCCAGCTGCTCCTTCCTCTGGGACAGTAAACTCAATATCTGACGTTTTCTGAATCTATAAAATAAGTGACAGATTAATCGACAACGAGTGACCCAAAGAAGAAGAACTACGAGAGGAAGGATGTTGACATCTGATCGGAGCCGTACTGTCTCAGGAATGAAAACCCAGATCAATAAAATAATTACTAATTAATATCTGATGCTTCTTCTGGTGGTTTTAACTGTGAAGAACATCAGAGAAGGAGAGTGTTTCTGTAACAATCACGCTGCTAAAAGTTAGAGGCAGAGCTGCAACGATTAATCGATCTGTTGTCAACTATTAAATTAAGTAAACTGAAAATGTTTGTGTTGTGGAAGAAACGAGACATTTAAGGACGTCACAATATGTTTTTCAACATTTTAAACCAAACAACTCATCGATTCATGGAGAAAATGATCATCAGCTCCAACCTGTTACCTGTTGGCTCATGTTACCTGTTGGCTCATGTTACCTGTTCATGTCACTGAGGTTATTACAGGGCCAGTGTTTGAACATTAAAATTAAATTACAGTGATGGCAAACATTTGTGACATTTGTTCCTGAGCTCAGTTAAAAATTAACCCTCGCATGGCTTCAGTTTTTGAACACTGAGCGTCTGACGAGGAGCACGTTCACATTATTCTTCTGTCGGACACATTTGTGTTTATGGCAGCTGAAATGTGGCGTGTTTCCTTCAACATTTGCATGATTTATTATGAAACCATCGACGTCCGACACTGAAGAAAGGCTCCGATGTGTAAAAACATCCGCTGTGAGGTCGGCAGGTCGGTCACGCTCTGATGCTCACGTGCTCTGCTGGATTAATAAGTTTCATGGCCTACATTCTTTCTACTTCCGCCTGACAATCGAACGTGTTTAATCCACGGAGGCAGCTGAGGAGTTTACGTAGAGGTCAGCGTTACTCTTCAACCTCGCAGCTCTGCAGAGGAAGCAGCCGAGCAGAGACGACGTCCACAAACACACCTGCAGACGTTCTCCCGCAGAGGAAGCTCCCTGACGGCGAGGCCACATGACGAGGACTGCGGTGGTCCCGCTCCACTCACCGTGTTATTTTTAGCCCGTGAAGTGTTCAGTCAGTATCATCGCAATCACTGCGATAAACAGACAAAAGGCCGACCAGCGTTCGTGTTTAATGTATTCGATGTAGCGTCAATAACACGCGGCTGTAAAAGCACACCTGAGCAGGCTCATCGCAGGCGTCTGTAACACAGCTTATTAATGTTTACGTAAGGCTTTATGGATCTCTGGAGTCCAGATAGTCGAGAAATAATCACAAACTGAAGTGAATAAAACTTTATAAAGCTATAAAATCCAAATATGGCCCCGCATGCTGCGCACACAGAGTATTTATAGCAGCTTTATGATCTTTTACTGTATTTCTATAATCAGTGTTACTCCATATTATAATCCAAGTGATGGTAGTTTATGTTTTTTAATCACTGTGTTAATTTTAGCAGCTATTTTAGATTATTTTATTAAATCTAGTCAAATTTCAGTCATTTTTTATGCTTCATAGTTTCAGTCTGCAACATTTTTTAATGTTTTAGTCGATGAGAAGTTGTGATATTTTTGTCAAATTATAGCTGAAAGGTTCTAATTCTACCTGTTTCCATCCTTTAAAGGAACAGTTCATCTAAACTGTAAACTCAGTCCTCCTCTCCTCCTCCTGATGATATAAAGTCAGGTGAAGTGTCGTCGTCCACAGAACAGTTCTGGAGCTTCTCAGTAATACAGAGCTGCAGCGTTCTGCTAAACACCTGAAGCAGCTGGAGACTTGTTGTAAACAATAAATACACCAAAACTCAATTTAAACTTTGCCGAATCAGCTGTTAGCACTTCCTGTTAGCAGTGTGCTCATGGATGTACAGACAACTCTCACTGGATCACTGTGAGACTGAGGAAAAGTTAAAAACATGATATTTCTCAGGCAGGTTCTGCTCATGTGAGGAGCGTCTTTATTAGAGGATTTCTAAGCAGAAGTATGGAGTTGTGTTAATAATTAAATTAAATGCATTATCATTTATTGTTTATGTTATTATCACGAGATGACGAGATAATTTTGTGGAGATCTCCAGATAACAAACTTTTAGATTAACTGAGTTATTAGACAGTTTTGACCTGAGCTCGACCGACAGCGGGACAGTCGCTCAGTTTTTATCATCAGCCTGTGGAAACCTCACACCTTAATAAATAATAATGTTGGGGCTCCAGAGAGCATATAGCTTGGTGACTATCTGCAACTAAACAGCTGTTTATTTGATTTCCTTTTGTCCTCACACAGCCTCCGTACAGCGTATATGAATCCTGCTGTAGACACTGCAGACCTCCATCTTTAACACACTCAGAGCTTCATAATTAAACTGTGGGACACTTAATGATCTAATGTCGTAGAACAAAACTGTAAATATCTCCAGCCTGTGGTAAAGACACACTTTGTTTCACACATTTAACTGAAGAACTCAAAAGCAAACTAGCAGACTTTGAGAGGAGGCAACCGGATGTGCAGAAATGTTGATCATTATAAATTATTAGCACAATTATCCACCACTTCATACAGAGTTGTTGTGTTTTCCAGCTTCTTCTTGTGAAATAACATTAATTTAATATTAATAATGAGCATGTTTCTGCGCAGGTCTGTCACTTTGTTGCGTTTATTTCATCTTAAATCATTTAATTTCGTCCTCACACAGCCTCCGTACAGTGTGTGTGTTGTGTGTGTGTGTGTGTGTGTGTGTGTGACTGTGTGTGTGTGTGTGTGTGTCGTACCTTCTGGATCCTGCCGTCCACGTCCAGGTAAATGACCCGGTAGGAGGACGACGCAGAGCCCATGTTCCCCTCTGCTCTCCCCGGCTGCGGTGCGGTGCTGTGCGGCTGCGGCTCCGGGCTCCGTGTCGCTCCTCTCCGGTCCGACCGACTCAAACAGCCCGGGTGAGAGTGGAGTCAGCGGGCCGACACCATCCCACCTGTCCGCCTGTCTGTCTGCCTCTGTGTCCGCCTGTCAGTCCGTCTGTCCACCTGTCTGTCTGTCCACGCGGTGTCCGTCTGTCTCACTCCTCCTCCGGTCTGTCTGCTCTCTATCTGACCGCATCTCATTAAAGCCTGTCGGTCCACGCGCGTCCCCGCCTCCCTGAAGACCTCCTGGCTCTGCGCGCGCTCACTCACTCACTCACTCACTCACGCACGCACAGGCACGCTCTCTCACGCGCACAAACAGACACTCTCACACACACAGACACAGGTGTGTGCAGGTAGAAGTCCTGTCGTGTTTGTTTTTGTGTGAAACACCTGGGGGAGAAGAGTTGTAACGCGTCTGTTTCCACCAATCAGAGACGAGTGAGAGTGACGTCACGCAGCCCCCTCACGAAGGGCGGCACATCAGAGAGTGACTCACTGATGGAGCAGAGTACTGATCTGATACTCGAGTAAAAGTACAAATACTCTGCATTCAAGCTTTTACTTAAGTAACAGCACAAAATAACTGGAAATGAAAGTAAAAGTACAGTAAAAATACTCGAGTAAAATCTGCTTATAAATCCTCAAACAGTCTCTCCTCACATGAGCAGAACCTGCCTTAGAAACATCATGTTTTTAACTCTGTCCTCAGTCTCACAGTGATCCAGTGAGAGTCGTCTGTACATCCATGAGTACACTGCTAACAGGAAGTGCTAACAGCTGATTCGGCAAAGTTCAAATGGAGTTTTAGAGGTTTTCTTTAATTTTTTTAGGTATTTTTTTACGCTGTTTTACTGTGAAGCTCCAGAAATGTTTTGTGGACTACGACACTTCACCTGACTGTCATCAGCATGTAGTGAGGAGAGGATGACTGAGTTTACAGTTTTGGTGAACTGTTCCTTTAATACAGATGCTCTTATATGATTTATACTTTGGATCACTTGCTTCTATAAAGCATTCGTCATGAATAAAGCCATTAATTTATGGACCTTTTATAACGTCTTCATTTCTAAGATTCTGCTTTCCTCGTTGTTTTAATCAGATTGTTGAAGGTTTTCTTTATGTTTCTGCATTTTGTATGTGTTTCATCCTACACACACACACACACACACGTACACGCACACACCCACACACAATGTACACACAAGGACAGACGCTGTATGTGATTAAGTACAGTGTCTGCAGTAAGCACATATATTCAGTGTGAGCAGACAAAGAAACAGACATCACAGGCAGCCTCGCATATCTGCAGTGAGACACACACACAGTAGAAACCAGTAGAAGAAGCTTCAGGATCATTTCCCTGACAGACGTTACAGGAGGATCCATCCATCAGGGCCGTGAGGAGAAACGGGGGAAACCTCGCCTGTGGTTTTATCTCAGCGAGTCACTTCAGGAGCGAACAGACGAACTGCTTCTGCAATAAAACCCAAATTAAATCCTGCAGCCGAAGGAAAGTTTAAACCCCCAGTTATTGAGATGAGGAGCTCGGATAGACGAGCGCAGGTTATTGACTGGAGTCTGATCTGCAGCGAGTGGGTGAAGCTCACAGGCCTCGTTACTCATTTACTGAAACAAACAGTTTATTTTTAATGCCCTAAACGTGGATCGTAAATGTGATTCTGAGCCTTTGGGGATTTAAATCAATATCATAATGACGCCTGCCTGCTCATAAAAGGGCAGTTTAGAAAAACACGCTCATTTATGTCATGCTGAGATTGAGATGAGAATATTCTGATCTCACGTCACCTCTGTGTGTTAGATAATGAGCTACAGCAGATTTGAGATCAGCTTGCACACCGGCTGGAGTCGGTGTGGTGTGTCAGCTGTTGTCGGCGGATTTTTGAATGGCCATTGGCTCATCTGTGAAATAAAGCACTGTGATTGGCTGCATGAAAGAGAAAGCCCCTGAGTCTGTCGCTGGAGGATCCACCATTTGACTCAGTTAGTGAAGTTCCTCCTTGTTTTCTCTTCCTCCTCGTCACCGACAACGTTTTATCAGACATATTCTCAATTACGAGCAGCGATATTAGCGAGAGTGGTGTCAAAAAATGATGCTTTATCCCAACAGCGGTTTGTAAATCCACAGAGAGGTTTATCTTCTCACGCAGACGCAGAACGTACGAGCTAGTTGGCTGAAGTCTTTACGGTGTGTTCAAGTGCAGCTTTTTGACTGAGTCACAATTAATCAATCAATCTCATGACACTTTCCAAAGTAAGCAGGTCTAAACCGTTCACCTTGATTCTTTGTTTGCAGAGACCCAACACTTCCCCTGTGAGTGAGCACTTGGCGACAGACATAACCACCGTTCAACAGGCAGAAAGAGCAGAACCGAGCTCAAAGGTGGGCGACCATCTGCCTCGACCGGTTGGGTTGTTAATGTGTTCCTGCACAGATGGACGACTGCAGGTTTTGTCCCTCTTTCTTTCACCAGAGTCTTTAAAAGAAGGATTACTTCAAGGCCACACTGACTTAATGATTACAGTGACCCAAGACACCATGTGAGTGTCGAGCTAAGACGGACTATCGGCAGGAGAAGACGCATAATCCCAGAATGTTATAACCAACTGTAACGTGAACTTCTGTTTCCTTTCCAATGTTAATTTTAAGTTTCAGTTTCTGAGTTGTTGTTACGACTTCAGGAGCGTTGACGTCAATTATTCCCACCCCACATGAATGCACCACAGCTCAGGTTGATAATGTGTTTCTGCAGACGGAGGACTGAAGGTTTTCTTTCACTGGATTCACTTCAAGGTTAACAGAACTGGCTTTAAACCAACTGTAACGTGAACTTCTGTTTCTCTTCAAATTAAAACATTTAGGTTGTCAAAGTAAAAGCAGAGGGTGAATTTAGGATAAAGTGACATTCAGTGGATCGGTACGTCTTGAACCTGCCTCGTCCTGAGCCTTGTGTAAGAGTGTGTGTGCATGTGTGTGTGATCTCCAGTCTGCCTGTGTCACTGAGTGGGTTTCTGTCTGTCAGGAGCTTTTCTACCTCAGGTGACACCTGCCAGCTCCAGCTGGGACTGAAGGCCTCTCCACGCCACCGACCGGCTGCAGAAAGAGCCATCAAAAACACGACCGGACCTGCTTCTCCTCCCACTGGGTCTACAGACGACATGTGACGGGAGCAAAATAACACAAAATGTTGGTTTATCTTCTTCCCAGAATGCTTTGGGAGTGAACCTCCCCAAACCAAGAAGCAAAGAAACATTTTGATGATTTATTTGTTACAAAATCAACTTCCCAGCAAAAAGACAAACGACAAACAAGGCACACAATGTTTCAAGTACAAGGCCGACCACGTCATAAATACACACAACATGTGCCAGAGCGCCGTCGCCTCGATGCTGCCGCCGCGACAGAGCTCAACATCTACATCTGTGGAACATTACCAGGAGTCTGTGTTCAGTGGGTTTCACTCTGATGATGTTTAGTCAATAAATTAACACAATATCATCATATATATGAAGAAAAGTCACTAACGATGAGCTTCCTCTGCCTTAATTCTACCAGATTTAACTCAATGATTTTTTTGTGCTAACACAATCGGATTATGGAAGTTTCAAATAAACAGATTTAATCACTTGAACCAGCTACATTAAACACTAACCGAACTCATCAACATTGCACTGCAGAACATAACTTTACATTCATTTCCCCACACAGAAGAACAGACATCGTCATCTGAAGGTTTTATATAAAAATACAACTTTGGTGCCTTCATTTTATCACAAATTTAGAAAAAAACAGAATCAGAAACCACCACAGAATACGACAGGAATAACTTAAATAAGTAGTCTGTTATTTAAATTACAACATGATCCCACAATCTCTTTGGTTCAGTAAGGCAACGCAAGGTGACGCTGAAACAGCAACTTCCACTCAGCGGAGGAGGCGTAGTGGTCTCAGAGAACGATCCAGACATCCGGAGCATTTTTCTTTTATAACGGTTATTTTTTAACATTTGAGCAACTCGATATAAAGAGTAGAAAGAGAAACAATCAATCACGAGACATGGAAATGCATCACGTACCAGCTGACAGGAAGCTACGAGGGTTTCCTTTAAGATTAAAGGGTCAGTTCTCATAAATATATATGTTTTTCATAGTGGTTATTTATCCATCTCGTACATGTAGGCAGTTTTGGTCGTGTTTGTCCAGGTGGACATGTCTGCTTTCATCTCAATCCAACAGACATGTGAATGTGTCATAAAATGTCATAAAAAGACGTCACACAGAAACAAACTGTTCCTGTTATTCTGGCTGAGCCACTGAACAAGACGTCAACAGTAGAAGTCAGATTCAGATTATTAGAAATAACGGAAAAACTGTAAAATTAATATTCAAGTACTCTTCTTAAGTACACTTTGAGGAACTTGACTTGAATATTTTCTTTTTCTGACATTTAATACTTCCTTTCTAATACAGTTTTTATTTGTTTGTGAGTGCAACTGGTGCTTCCTTTTGGTCCATGGCCCAGATTTAAGTTTAAATTTTGGCCCTGCAGGGGAAAGAGTTTGTGCAGCCCTGATCTAAACTAACAGGGACAGTGTCCCTGGACAGATGTTGTGTCAGCAGCACAAACTACATTCACTCCATTGTTCTCAGGGGTGGAGGCAGAAATGTGAAACACTGACATCTAAAAACCAAAATGATCTGATGTGTCAGACTCGACTAGAGGAGAGAGACGTTTTTCATAAATTGGGTGGAATGACCCTTTAAAGGCTCCCTGTGGGGTTTCTTGTAAATAAACAACAGTTTTATTTATCAGAACACTGTGTGTGTCCGTGAGGTCAAACAAAAGTGTTGATTTCCTTCCTCATGAAGTATTTATAGGAATAGCTTATGTTCATGTTTACGAGCTCATCGTCTTCTTCTTCTTCTTCTTCTTCGTCTTCTTCTTCTTCTTCTTCTTCTTCTTCTTCTTCTTCTTCTTCTTCTTCGTCTTCTTCGTCTTCGTGCTGCTGAGACTCCACAGGGAACCTCTAAAGGCCATCCTGAGCTTGATGTGTGAAAGAGAGGCTTCATTTCTAAACTTTTTAGGCTGTGATGGGTGAAGGTGAACATTATTCTGACTCCTCCACGGTTCTGCCTTTAAATATCAGGAGCAAACGGATGTTAGATTGAGTCCACAGAGGTTCAGCAGCTTGGTAGCTACAAGCTAACAAGCTAACAAGTAAACTTTAACACTAAATTAATATGTGATGGATCCCACCAAACCAAACCACCTAGTGAAAGCAGCTTATTACGTTCATATTTACATTTCTTGTAAGGTGGCGACCTCTAGTGGCTGTTGTACGTATCACAGCAGTAAAGGAGGAAGTCTGGGCGAGTGGTATGAAGAGAGATAAAGTCTGCGTAGGGAGGAGGAGGTCAGGTCGGGTTAAACAGGCACTGCTGTTCATGTCCAGTGTGAAAGTTAACGGTGAGTTATTCTAATTTACTAACGTAGAGAAGTTACGTTGCGTACATTTGTAACTGTGGTAACAGATGTAAAGCACTTATTTCAACCCAAACCACAAAGTTTTCCTAAACTAAACATAACTGCGAGCGTACGCCAGTGTATGTCGTTTTTGTGATTCGTCACTGGTAATTGATTTACACGTGGTTTGAGTATGAGGACGTGTTTGAACTTTGTTTCACTGCAGTAAGCCCTGAAGTTAATGCGTCTACTTGGAGGAGTTCACTTTTATTATAACAATCAAAGAAATATATTAATTTAGGAATTGGGAGTCGTTACGATTAGAATCCACTTCTGACGACCACGTTATCAATATTAATTCCTCCTGGTCTGTGAGCAGACATCTATTAATGGAAACATTATCAAAGTGCAAAATCCAAATCACAAGACACTGCGATTTCTTGAGTACAGTCCACCACGGTCCCACCGGAAGGATGAGTTTAGGTATAAATTTAAAAAAATGGTCCCTCGGGTACAGTTTTAGATACAAACTCGACTGTTTGAGTCCGAGATGTTCTGATAAGGTCGATGAGAAGAAGAGGAGGAGTCTGGAAGTTGCTGTTTCAAAGATTTCTATCCACAATAAATAACCACCACTTGTAGTCGAAGTAAAGTCCTTATATACACGTCAGAGAGGCTAGTGTTGACGATCCTTCGAGGAGACGGAGCAGGTCTACGTGGACCAGGACGCTGATCAGAGAGATGAATCCACAGTCTCGTTTACAGTGAGCTACTGTAGCTACACTACACACAGCAGAGTGTGTGTTCGTGTGTGTGGTTAATATCTCACGTCCAGGAAAGTCCAGCTATCGTCATCGTTCAGGTCAGGTCAGTTCAGACTGAAGTGGTTTGATGCCCTCGGTGCTCCTGTGTGATCAAAGTGCTCAGTGCTCCTTCAGCCTGCGAGGAGACAAACATTAACACCAGATTGATAAGTTGGTGTCATTAAGTTTTACGATCAAGAGCGAGAAGATGTTGGAGTATTTGAGTTTGTGAACGCTACACACAAAATCTTCAGGTTCATTGACGTTGAATCACAACATGTAGAGCTTCACCTCCACATGCACATTTCAAATGAGGCTGATTGAACTGTTGCCCGTATCAGTGATACAACTTTATCATAAAGTTTAATGCAGGCGTCATTTGGCAGCAGAAAAGAGCGATAAGCTGAATTTCGTCCAAACGTCTGGTTCATGTTGTGAGCTAAAAAAAGACTTTAAATTGTAGGTCAGTAATGTTTTAACTCTGAGTCGCTGCCAGAAGTTTATACTCATTAACCTGAAGCTGTTTCATTTAGTTCAAACTGTCCTGGTACATTTTACTGTGTAATGTTTATGATCTGTGCTTTTATATTCTGGATACTAGACCGAACAAATCATTTACTTTTGACAGAGTTTAGCCTGCAGACGGAGCTCGTTCACTCGCTCAACTGAAAGAGAAACAGGACACAGAAGAGGCAGAATGATGAGAAGAAAATCAGGACTTACTCTACAGCCGAGATGGGACGGGATTTACTCGAGGCCAGCTCCTTCGTCACGAGTCGCAGCAGAAGCTGCACACACAGACACACATCACATAGAAGTTCACTTATTCATTCTAATTCAGCTTTTAGTTTCAACAACTGGTGGTTGTGCTGACGTCAAAACTTCAGTTAAAACAAGCTGAAAACACAACATCTAAAATATTATAAGATTATTAAATTGTTAACATTAATTCAGAGTCAGTATTGACTCTCTTTTAGCTCAGTTTTAGTCTCCATGAATTCACTCTTTAGCTGCTAAATGCTCCACTTTGTTCACCAGCTGTTAGCTTTTGAATTGTCAAATAAAATCATTAATCGATCGATAACGTGCTCACCAGCAGAGCCAAGAAGTCAGCAGTCATCAGCATGTAGAAGACCTGATCCCAGCCTCCTGCAGACAACAGACCGGCCAGCAGGGGGCCCACTGCTGCACCTGATGATACGAACACAACCAGGATTATTCATCATAAACACTTTAATTACAAATCTGTCAGGAGCTCAGGCCGGTTGAGAGCTTTTTCTAATTAGTTTTAATCATTTTGATGTTTACTGTTTTAATGTCATTTCTGTATTTTAATTAAATTTCATGTAAAGCACTTTGAACTTTTGTTTGATCAGTGCTCTATAAATAAAGTTTATTGAACTTATTATTGCTGAAAATTAGGAACATAAACAACAATATTAATCTGTTGGCTGTTTGCATAACTGAAGGTCACATGGTGTTGAAAATAAAGACCGCTGGGATCTTTGTTTTGTTTTGTATCAACAACCCTGATTTTAAAAAAGATGGATGCTGTGGTTCTTCACACTTTGTACTAAATGTATATTAGGAGAAAAACAATAAAGTTTATTAGTTTGAACATTAAATATCTTGTCTTGAATATAGGTCGATTAAAGATTTGTAAATGGATTGCATTCTGATTTCATGTGTGTTTTAAACATCGCCCTGACTCACAGTACAGACACCTGTGACACCCACCTACAGATCCCGTCCCGTCGATGATGGCGGTGACTGTGGACAACGCCCTCGCGTTTCCTTTCAGGCTCTTGTGGGTCCCCTGAGGTCAAAGGTCAGAAGAGAGAGGGCTGTTCAGATCGAGTCAGTAATCATGGATGAATTCAGGGACTAGAATCAGAGTTAAACCTGCTCACCAGATCAGCAGAGACCGCGGTGGTGATGAGGGAGTACGGCCCGTTGACGAGCCCTCCGCACACCAGCAGCATACCTGGGAACAGACAGGTGAGTCACTCCTGTTTCTCTGATAACGTTTGTAGGACTTCAGTGAGGATTAAACTCTGCAGGCAGCACAGCGTCTAACAGACACACTCCCCCGATGACAATGTGTGTGGTGATAATGAAAGGACATCGACTGCTCAGCAGCTGCAGCTCATCTTCACACTGTGTCACATCATGACATGAACAGAGTCCCTCGAGCGGTGCAGGCAGGATAATGAGCTGCAGCTGCGACCATCACGAGCTCAGCGTGAATCAATCAGTCGAGCCACGGCGTCGGCACCGAACATAAAAAGAGTACTTAATACACTTCAGAGCAGACGCCTACATCTGAGAAAGGTTTCTGTTGTTTCTTGAGTAGGTCATTCTGATATCGCCCTCGGAGCGAGCTGTTGTGGCTGAACAGGTGAAGTTCAGGACTCTCACCAATGACACTGTGGTTCCTTTTCTGTTCGATGATGTTATACTGTTGACTCATTTTTTCACTAAGTTCACTTATTATTTTCTGTTTCTTTTCAGTTTTCTGTCACACTTTGGTTCAGTTTAGGAACAAAAATACTTGGTAAGGTCCAGGAAAATATAGGTTTGGGTTAAATTAGACCTTTACATCTTTTGAACAGTCAAATTTGAGCACTTTAAGCATTTTCAAGTGGCATTTAAAATGTTCCAGCACCTTACAGCGAGGTAAACTACATACTTATACACAGGACAGAACAGATTATTTTACCTCATCACATTCAATCGGACTGTGCTCTAAAAAAATAAAATTATGTTTCGTTACAGCTTTCTGCAAAGGGATGACAAATTAAAGGAATTAAAGATAACCTGGCCGAGCTAATGTAAAGCTATTTATTTTGCACTTTTCAATCCTTAAAAACACCACACTGGATCTTCCCTATATAAAAACCTGTTAAACGATAAAGGTAGGACCAAATTCTTGTGTTTCACAGCTTGTGAATAAGTGCAATGACATAATGACATATTGTGGATAGATGTGGTCAATGTCACGAGCTGGATGATTTTATCTTTTTCATGTAGTGTGGACAGAAGGAGAGACTTGAATCAGTGTACTAGTGCTGCAATGAAGACAACTGCTGGTTGGTCCTCAACCACTGAAGATAATTCTGAAATAGTTTCTGATCTCAACACTCACACACCTTCTCTATAAGGCTCTGTAAATCAGTTTTCATCAATAATAAAATAGTTTTTAGAACAACAATTCTGGTGCTCTGTAGATTTAAACAAACCAGCTCTGAGAAATGTGTTGTTGTCTGGAAAGAGGACAGTAAAGCTTCCTGTCAGTTTGACATTCTGAGTTGTTACAATTATAAAAAATAAAATAAAACTATTCCAAATGGATCAAATTGCAAAACAGGATCTTAGATGCTCACATGGGGTCTTCTATGTTTGTTAAGTACCTTATTATTTATTACTTTATTGAGCAGTTTCTGAGATGTTGCTTTCTCAACATGAATCATAACGCCTCCAGCCACAGCTATCACTGTCATGAAGGCATTAAAAGTTATAATGATGTAATGGTGATATAATTATGAGGAAGTGTGATGATGTAAAAAAAGACAATAAAGAAGTGATGGGATCACGACCCAGCAGCTCTGAGTAGGAGACTCACCGATGGTCGGCCCCAAACCGAACTCACTGATCATGGAGAAGCCGTACAGCTGCAGGACGAAGACAAAACATGACGGTCAGAAAGTTTTCAGTCGACATTCACTCAGTAAACAAACATCTGAAGAAGTAAGCAGCAGCCTGATGTTACAAGCAGACAACAGACGCAGTGATCTGTTTCTTCAGCAGGGGGCGCTGGATGCAAACAGAGGCCTGCTGTCAGCACTTTGGGCTCAAAGTTGATCTTTTTATCAGTCACTTACATGCTTGTTTAACAGGACAGACCTCCTCCCAGCAGTTAAGTGTTGTTCTGAACCTCCTGATCTAAAACATGTGCGGACTTCAGGTCCCTCCAGAATAAAGTGTCAGATATGAAACTCACCGTGGGAGCAGCCAGCAGCAACATGACCGCACAGGTGGTGGCTCGCTTCCCCAGTTTATCAGAGATCACGCCTGCCAAGATTCCCCCTGCACAACACACACAATGCACAATGCACAAAAGAAAGTGAATACAGACAGCAAAGAATGTGTGAAGAAAGGTGACACACACACACACACACACACACACACACACACACACACAGAATAAGAGATAAGAGCGAGATACTAAAGTGTGAACAAAAGCACCTACCCACGATTCCTCCCACATCAAACAGGGTGGAGAGATCTCCAGCTTTCTTGGCATCGAGGTGAGCTGAGACACACACACACAAACACAAACACACACACACACACACCTGTTATTCTTCTTGGCACAGCCTTTAGTCTGACACCTGACTGTTGGTAATAAAACTGCTCTTTACTGAGACAAACACAAACTGACAACAAGCTCTGTATCAGCTCACTGATCAGTCACGTAGCAGCTACTGTTCCAACGTTGTGTAAATAAAATACCCAGAGTTTTAAAATAAAAGGACGATAATAACGTTGATGGCTGTGGTTGTGTTTGGTCCTCACCTGCTTTGGTGATGTAGAGCGGCAGCCAGAAGAGGAAGGTGTAGCTGACCAGTTTAGCGAACAGCAGACACAGAGAGAACTCGATCACTCCCTGCAGACACAAACAGCACAGTGAAAGGTGATTGGTTACCTGATACCCGTCTGGTTTAACTGCCCAGAGAAATGATTACGACTTGAACTAATGGACCCAGACTGGTTCCTCTGTGACGAAGCTGCTGCTGATATTTTTGTGCAGTTATTCTGTGTTTGTTATCGACTCATTTACGTTAACCAAGGTTGAAAAAAGTTTAAAAGTTGTGAACTGAAAGTCAGACTAATAAAATGATTCAGTTTGAGTCTCTGGAGACAGAAAGAGATAAGTTCTTATTCTAACTCAAATCTTATTTTTTGCAGTTCTGGACATAATTCTGGCTGGTTTGAAGAACAATTTCACCAAATTATCCAAACCACTTTATTGAGGTATAACTGAAAACTGTGTGCACACAACTACGGCAAGTATGGTGGGTCAAAGATGAAGCAGGCAGTGTGTCTGTAAACTATCATTTTACCAATCAACTTCAATTTATCTTCCAAACAAACAGAAACCTGGAGATTTGTCTTCAATCTGTCTCTTAGTCTTGCTCCAAGATCGTCTTGGTTGGTAATATATTCTCATATCTGATCAAACCAAAGCCCAAAACTATGAATATAAGATCCAAGTTGTTAAATACTCAAGAAATATCAGTTGCTGTATGATTAATGTAACAGCATGTCTGTGGTCAGGGCTCAACAATGAGGACTGTCTGCTTGCTCAGGACAAGTGGTAAAATATAATCAAACACATCTGTTTTTATTTCTGGAGGTGAAGATGGAGGTAGCTGAGGATTACACCATCATGCTTCCTTCTCATTCAGGCTTTCGTTAGTATTCAGCGTTCTTTATGACTGAAGTGCACTGTGTTCCTGAAACATTCTTTGTACTGTAAAAGATGATGATTAAACATGATTGACTATCGACTTCAGTCTTTGTACTAATTTAAAGCTGCACTATGTAGTTTTGAGGAAGAAATTTTCGGGGGAAAATCTTCACTTATTGATTTTCATGACTGAATAAACAAACTGTCCTCAAAGGGCAACGCAGTGTCAAACTCTTCTACTTAGTTTCTGTTCTAAGTAGCTACCTTTCAAGTGTCAAACTGTGTTCTGGGGACTTCATTACCCCTCGAGGATGGCTTGTTTTTATGGAAATATATCGAATAAACAATTGTGTGTGTGTGTGTGTGTGTGTGTGTGTGTGTGTGTGTGTGTGTGTGTGACTGACTGGTATACGCAGGGCTCCCATGAAGCTGATGGGCGACGGCTCTGACTCCCTCTTCACCACGACGACCGGCTGCACGGGGACACACACACTGTCTCTGGGCAACAACAGCTCCGTGTCGTAGCTCTGCAGGAGAAGAGACGAGGTGAGACGCTGCAGGTGTTTCTGTCAACCAGCTACAGGAACAATGACTGCAGGTCAACAGACGATCATTCACAGTAGGTTTCTTTATATTTCAGTCTTTTTCATCAGTTGAGTTCATGCAGGAACTTCCAAGATCATTTGATAATTTGAATGATGACTTATTTCAAATTTTGTGACAATCAAGCAAAGATCCGAGCAGAATTATCCAGACTGTGAAGAGGAATTAAGAACCAGATACAAGTGCAACACCACCCTTTTATTCTGGAAGAGAAGACTGTTAAACACCAACACGTTTGACTCAAAACAACATCTTGGATTTTTTAAACCAATTTGATGTAACAGTCAGGCAGAGTTCACCGTAAAAACTGAGGCATTAAAGGAGAGAAACGATTGCACGAGGTGAACCCGACCCAGCCGTTATTTCAAAAAGGTTTAAGAACCCTGAGGCTGAATCCAAACGTCCAGACGTGTGTGAGGGAACACAAAGCGTCTCTGATATGTTTTAGCGTTGTGCCCCAGAGGAAGACATTTGGATTCAGCCTGAGAAGGATTTTTCATCACGTATCCCACAACATCTGACTACTGCTGAAGCAACCGAGAACCACCTGAAAGCACTGAAGCTACTGACCTTCCTGTTCTGAACACTACTGTCGTAATAGTAGCACTCCTGAATGGATTACATAATATAACAAGTTAAATTCAAATCAAAAATATATATCATTATTACCTTTAGTGCTATCTATCCATCTATATTGTTTACTGCAGAGTTTTGTAGATACCTGCCGTAGAGACGTTGGCTGACCTGAATAAATCTGATAAACTCAACAGCAGTGTCTCTTTCCAGAATGTAGGAACTATTTTCTTTCAATCGTATAACTGCAAAGAAGAATACACACATCTGCTGATGGACGAGAGGCTCGAGCTTGTGACAGTGTGGGATGTAAACATTCATGACAACCTGCTCAGCGAAGATGGATGAACATTAGCTAGCTTAGTTAGCTCGCTTCTTGTCAATGAGTAGACGCTTAAACCTTTTTGGAAACGGGGTGGCGCTTGGCAATACTTGCCGGTGATCGTATGAAACATCTGTCCATCAACATCGATCACTGGCTAATGACAAACCAATCAGATCAACAGTTGGGGAGGCAGACTCACGGTCCAGATAAAGGACAAAAAATCCAATCAAGCTCTGACTGAAGTCAGTCGAGAGAAGAGTGAAAACATCTTTTCCATCAAGAAAAGCCTTCAGAGTTGTTCTTTGCTCTTCTTTCAATAAAATAAAGTTCTGATTGAACTGATCGCAGCTACGCTAACCTCTGGAGGAGCTGCCGGGAGTTCTTCAGAGGAAGCCGAGTGGTTCACCTGTGTGTTCGGCCACAGGTGCGTCTTCCTCACAAAGTAACAACGAAACAATCTAGATGATAAATAAGCTACAGGTGAGAGAAATATATGTGTGTTTTTGATTTTGTGGTGAACTTTAACTTTAAAGTGCAGCTGATTGAAGTGTTGGACATCTGCAGGTGATCATCAGTGCAATTAGATCATTTTTTTGTCTGAAATCAAAACTTCTTTCTGTTTTTCCTTTTAAGCCCCCGAAAACACATCAAATCCCAGTTTTCAGGGGTTTTAAAGTCCTGTATTTTCTGAAATAAATGATGTAATATATGCACACAGACACACACACCTGGGCTTTGCCTTCCTTGTACTGCAGATACATCTCAGTGTGTCCATTCACACCATTCCAACTCTTGTCTTGAACCTGCTTAAAGAAACAATACATCGCATTATTATTCACACCTGGTTTAATTCTTTTTTCAGGCATTTAAGGATAATAATTATATTTATTTCTCACTGCCAGCAAATCCCATGAAAATCAACAGTGTGTTCATCCTTCTATCAATACTTTGACTTCACGAAGACTGACATCTTTACAAACAGCTTACAAAGATGTGTGTCATCAGTTTAAAGGTTCATATTTTGCACACATAAAAATTGATTATTTCCTGTAAGTACAGAGGAAAAAAATCAGACGGCGTTTTAATTCACCAATAAAAAATGATATACAGAAAAACTCACCTTTTTGCCTGGAGAAGAATTTTGAGCGTGAATGGATTTCAGGTCGTTTGGATCTGGAGACAAAAAAATATTAAATAAGATTAATATCAAACTTCTCCATCAACAGCTGTGAAGTCTGAAACTGAAACCAACAGCAACAGAAAGCAGCTGATTACTCTTCTTTCTTCATGTAATTAAAACATGTGGGAGTTAACACTTCAGTGAGGAGGAAAATAATCAAGCACATTTATATTCACATAACGTGACATATTGTAGTTTATAGAAGGCTGTACTCACGCTCGATGAGGAAGAGGAAGCAGACGACGCCCATGGCCGCGATGATGATCCCCGGTACAATGAAGGACATGCCCCAGTTGGAGGAGACCCAGTAACCGGCGATCAGGGAGCCCAGGATGTTTCCCACTGAGGTGTGGGAGTTCCACAGCCCCATGATGAGCCCACGTCTGACGGGAAGCACACATCATGGTGTCAGTGACATGGTGTCTTATTGAGTTACAATAATAATACATTAACAAGGAATCTACTTGAAACATTTTCCTTAAATCATCCAAAACCACAAACAGTTCCTGAACCGTTCTCATCATACAGAAGCCAGTAATTAGACCTCACCTTCCTTTTCCAAACCAGTTGCTGATGCAGGTCACTACACTGGGCCAGCCAGTGGTCTGGACCAAACCATTAGCCACCTGAAATCACCAATGAAGAAGAATGAGGACAGAGTAAATGATATTAATAACTAACAATGTGCGTATGAATACTATTTCTGTACCTAGTCTGATAAGTTAGCTTACTGATTAGCTAGATAATGGTTTAATAGCAATAGAGGGTAATGATTACTTGGAGCCCTTATTTTGCTTTGGTCAGCATAATTAATCATTAAAATCAAAAGGAGTGCTGTTTTCTTCTTTTACATGACATTGCTCCAACTATTTCAAGCATAATGAGTTGATGCATTAATCTTCATCGTGTAGTAAAACATACTGCCAAGTCTCACCTGGACAAATATATAGAAGCCCAGGCTGTGGATGTTGTAGACGTAGCCCAGTCCGAACAGGCAGGTGAACAGGCCGCTTGTCAGCATGCCCACTGTCAGGTACAGTCGGATGGGAAGGCGCTCCCCGATGATGCCGCTGCGTGGGAGCACAATGACCACGAAGACTCATCAATACGGTTGTTAAAAAGCTCCCGACATGTGAACTTTGTTTCATAACAGAGGAGATTGAGTTAAAACACGAGAGGAGTCGTTAGTTTACAGGGATGATCGGAGGTCAGCAGTTTTTAAAGGGATTATTAATGACATTGACACAACAAATTCACTTACTGGACTGAAAGAAACTATATGATTGCCAAACTGATGTTGGATTAGAATACATTAGATGTGATTTGATTAAAGATAAAGAAGTGCAGATGTGATGAATACGTTCATATTTACAGCAACAACAATGAAGTCAGAGAAGCTGCTTTTGTTAAATCTCCTCCTTAAAGGTTTCTAACATTGTCACAACACGTCCACCACAGATATAGAGGAGCAGAAAGTGTCTGTAATAAGAAAAAATGGATGAATGGGGGTCTTCCGAGGCTTTTAACACCCCAAGGATCTCTTCAATTTTCTGTTTATAACCAAACAAAGTCAAAAGTAAATACTACACAAGGGGTTCAAATGTCTTTCCCTCAAAATGAGTGACACACTGACAGATTTCACCGCTGAAGCCTCTTTCTTTAGTTCTTTAATAGTTTATTGTATTTATGTCCCTTTTTGTTCCATTCATAACTAAATTTACTCTTCACCTCCACTCTGAATAAAACCGCCCTCCTCTTCTTGTCGTCTTACCTGAGGTACATTCCCACTGCATAGGCACAGAGGAAGGAGTAGTCCATGGCTCCCAGCAGCTGTTTGTAGTTCCTTTTATCTGAGAATATGAAGAAGAGACGTTTGGTTTAGGAAAGGAAATCTTCAGCTGTGTTTTTTTGTCTTTATGCAGGTTTTTCCCTTCAAAAAAAGACAGAAAAAACAAGCTGGAAAAGCATTATTATTATTATTATTATTATTATTATTATTATTATTATTATCATTATTATTATTATTAGGTAATCAATTATGTTTTATTCATATCAGATTTTAAACTTGAAGATGATAAAGTGACAGTCTACCAAAGGCAAAACAACCGCAGGCTGTCACAATAATTATGCTGCCCTACAGATCAATTACTTGTTAAAGCCAGAGGATCCATTTTTCTCGTTTTATTCATTCAGGATATTTCAATATTTGTTTCATATTCCGATTTCAACGTCTGACTATTCTTAAGAATTAAACATTAACTGCTCTTTGAACAGGTTTACAAGCATCACTATGTTATTTATTTGATAATTATATCAGTGGTATAAAATTATCTTAAAATGATGATAATATCATTTATCATAATTATTTCTGGGTAAAAATATGATCTGACAACAGCAGATATCCTGATAGGTTGAAACAAAACTATAATTTTGACTCAATAATCTGATAATAATCTTTGAAATCTCCCCAAAAAGATTGAAATGTTAAGAATGAAGTAGAAACAAACCAAAAGGCTTCCAGCTACAGTCCATGTCTGTGAGGTGGACTGTCAGCGGCGAGGGCTGCTGGCCGCTGCCGGCGCCGCTGCTGGCGCCCATGGTGGCGAGTTCACTGACAGATGAGCAGTTCTTGTGGAGCTCGCTCTGAAAACAAAAACAAAACAACAAGTGTGAGTGTCAGGAAAACCGTGTGAGGTGGAAAACATTTACCAAAGATGTAAATTGCTGATCGACTGATATGTTTTTTTCAGGGCTGATATTTGGAACCGGTTGCTTCCTGAATACCTGAGGTCTCCTAAAACTGTCTGCTCATTTAAATCGTGACTGTGGTTTTCAGATAATTAGATTAATAACCTTCTATTTTTTGGTTTTCTTGTCTTTGAAATGCATTTTTAATTTTAGCGTAAACTACAACAATGAGCGTGTGTTACCTTGACGATGCTGATTGGTTTCCTGGACAGGTGGAAGCTGGTGTAGAGCAGGAAGGTGAGGATGAAGGTGAGCGCTCTGTACCTGCAGAGAGGAAACACAAGAGGGCAGCGATGAGAACTGAGAGACGACGAAACTCTGAACCTCTGACAACCAGCATGTTTGCTCAAAACTAGATTTAAACCACAGCTCACATATTTCACAAACATTACACCACGCCTCAAATACAGCAATTAGTGTAAACCACAGAGAGCAGATGGTATTCAGACATATTTGTGTTAGACTCAGAGGTCTGTTGCCGACATTATGTCTTCACTGGTCATGTTACATAACAGGCGAGTATATCAAACCTATGTAATGACCTGCCTGAACCGGTCTGACGCACTCTACAACATCTGGCTGACTGCAATAACACGTCAGACGACTTGTGAAATACTTTAGCACACAAAGAGTAAGCTACTTCAGGAGTGGCTGACGTCGGACGGACAGCTGATGTGAGATGAGAAGATAATCCTGCAGACACTCCTCATAAATAACCAAATATCTGCACATTAACAAGTAAAGACAGTGAATCAATGAAGGTAAGAAGGGCCGCAGTGACAGAATGATATAATGAAAGAAAACAGGACTGCAACTAACGATTCTTTCATAGTCAATTAATCTGTTGATTAATCGATTTGTTAGTTAAGTCTATAAAATGTTATTTACTGTCACAGAGGAGGAAAGAAACCAGAAAAATATTCATATTTAAAAAGCTGACAGCAGAGTTTTCAGTTTTACTATTTTTAATTGCTGGAATGAGCAACATTATTGGTGTTCAACTTAAGAGGTGACATCTAAGTGAATTATCGGTAGATAAAAAAAAAACTGACAAAGGTGAACATGTGAAAACAAACATCAATTGTTACGTCTATTGTTTGATCCATCCAGGACATCCTGTAACTTGCATTTCATCCTGTTTGCTTTTTCCTCTCAGTCGTGTTTGCTCACATGTTTATGTCGTGTTTATTTGATTAAGTCAGATTTATACAGACTTTATCTGTGCTGAAACAAGGATCGGGCTGTGAAATTAACTTGGGTTTGCCATCAATAAACAGGATATTTTATTTTGTATTCTGCACTACGCAGCTGAGGGAGATGCTTCACTGTTTCCTTGTTTTGCACAATGATAATAAAGTTTAAAGTGTGTGTGTGTGTGTGTGTGTGTTCAGTGGTAATGAGGAGCTGGATGGTAATCATCAGCTGGCTGCAGAGCAGACAGAAATCAGCCTCTGGTCTGTCCTGCAGCACTGATCACAGACCACATCAGTCTGATTTCCGGGCAGCAGACACTGGTGATGGACCAAAGGGCAGTTTGAGTAAGTGGACATATTCTCATGCAACAGCTGGATGGACGGCACGCTGTGAGTGTGTGTCAGTGTGTGTCAGTGTGTCCTGAGTGTAGCAGGCTGACGCAAAACAACAGCTGGCAGAACAACGCTCTCAATTAGCCGTCACTGACACAATATACTGCATGTTTAAACTGCACAAGACTAACTACTTTTCATACTTCGGTGTAGGGTTGTCGCAACATCAAGATAGTCATGATTACCGTTCATTAGGTCACTATCTGATATCGTGGAAGCCCTGATTCTGTGTATAAATGACTAAAAGGCAGATAAGGTTTTGGAATTGGTCCAGTAGATCGCCTCAGCCGGTACATTGCACTGGCTTCAACATCAAAGTTACTGCTGTATGACAACTTAATCTGAAACGATTCCTGCAGAAATAGAGCTTTTTTGTTTTGTTTAACCAGCAACAGCCCTATAATGCTCTTGCAGAAACCACCAGACCCCATTAAAAAAAACAGTAACTTTGTAATTGTACACACCATTATGGTTGTCTTTTCACTCTTCCAACAATCACCAGCTCTGCTTTTGGTCAAATTAAACTATTAATCTGCTGCATTATGTGTGAAGGAGCAAGAGGGAGGGCGGATATCAGAGAATATTTTCACATCTAACTCAGTGAATTAAGGTTTTTGTTTCTTTGATCGAACCAGAGCTGTTGATATTTGAGACAAAGACAATGGAGAGAGACAGGATGTTTTCCCCTCTGGGGCAGGCAGGGCTCTAATGCGCTCTGTCTCAACAGACAATCTCACGGTCGACATTCTCATCAGGTATTTCAGGTTAGCAGATGTAGCTGTCAGGTGAATAGTTGACATCTGACGCTACACATGCAGGACAGCTTCAGGTGGAAATAGGAGACCTTCTTAAAAAGAGCCAACTGACAGTGGAAGAAGCTTTGAAAGCACTGATGACAAGTGAACGTCTGAGACAGAAAAGCCTGAGCAGAACTGGTGTCTGTGCACTCATGGTACATGGATGGTTTCCCAAGTGAGGAGACTAATCCAGAGAAACATCCTACACATAATGCCACCATTCAATATCGTGCTCTTTGAGAGTGGCTCTCATTTCTTTAATGGACACTGTATATGCCCCAGGGGCTCAAATATAGAGCTGCTTTGTCATGCACGGGGCACGAGAGGCACGCGTCTGACTGAGGGGGAATTTCCTGGCTACAGGAACTACTGGGCAGGCTTCTGAAATATAACACGAAGCGTAGTGCGACTGCATTCAGGTGAAAAAGGAAATCTGCTCTGCAGCTTGCACAAGACAGAGCACAACAGAAATAATTCATTGATCCCTGTGGGGAATTGCATCAGTTTAATTGGCTCTAACAGACTGAGGCATGATGTTATGGTTACAGCTGGCATATCACGCTCGGGTGGGGACAGACAGTGAACAGACTGGAGGTGTCCCTCTCTGCAGCCCCGATGAAGTGTTTGAGCAGTTGTACGAGCTGCAACTACTTTGATCCGACCGATTAATCCATTTGAGTCATGTGTGTGAAAACTCTCTGATGTCAGTTTGTTAAATGTGAATGTTTTCTGGTTTCTTTCCTCCTCTGTGACAGTAAACTGATTATCTTTGGGTTGCAGACAAACCAAGACATCTGAGGACGAAACACTAATCAACATTTTTCAACATTCTATAGACCAAAGAACTAATTGATTAATCAAGAAAATAATTGACAGATACTTTGAAAAATAATAATTGTTAGTTGAAGAAAACATTTTCAATTTTCAGAGCGTACAGGGCTCCACATTGTTGAGTCTCACACACACTTTAGATAGTCATGGGTAAGATTTTTAGCTGCAGCTTCATCCCAGGTGCAATCCACGCTTTAACTATTTAGTATTGACTGCGACACACCAATAAACTTTAAGCAATCAGACAGATTTCCAGAACTGATTGTGTTAATTATGTCGATAAATAGGACTGTAACTAGCAGTTATCTTCCTTACATGACTGCGCTGCATTTGGTCAAATATAATGTCATGTGAATGCACAGACTGACCTTACTGCTCGGAACACGTGGACAAAAAGATCTGTATGTGCTGATCATACAGTTACACTGTAATGTCCAAATAATAAAACCATTCACACCTTGATGGCAAATTATCAGTCAGAAATCAACGTAAAGAGACAACACACAAGCTGCCGTCAGACTGAGACTCACCACTGGTCCCTGTCGAAGGACACCAGCAGGCGGATCCCAGGAGGAACGCTGGCCATGTTTGGACGTGAATATTGACAATCGCAGTGTCGGGTGTCTGATGTTAGCTCACGCCGGGGAGGCTTATGTACACGCAGGCGTGGTGTCGCTGCCTCGGCTTATCTTCATCTCAGAGGAAGCTGCTGGGAAACGGGCAGCGAGAGGACACATGTCTGACAAGCCGGAGCTGGAGGGAATGATCTGGATAAAAGAGGGAGAGAGGGAAAAAAAGATAAGAGAGGAGAAGGGAAATGGTTAGAGAATGAAAAGGTCAAAATCACCATTAAGCTGCTATAATCTGCTCATGTGACATTTGGTTCTTCCCGTGCAGCTGCATCAACATGAGGCTGTATGTGAATGACCGTCAGAGCATGACAGGAAGTCTGACACAGATTTTAAAATACGACAGGTGAGAAATTTGACTGATGAGCGACAGTAACGACAGAGTTGTTAATCTATGACAGCGCCGAAAAACAAAATTACTGGTGCATTCACAGGGGATAAGAAAAATCTGTATTTTACTTTTGTTATAACATTTAAAACAACCTTTGGTTGCTCCTAACTTGCTCTGTCATCTTTTAAATCTGATCTCACAACACAATCCGCGATATTTAATAATTTTTCAGTTGCCTGATGTTTAAAAAGAAATACAACCCCAAATCACTGACATGCCGATTCACACAGGACTAATGTCATCACAGGTGATTGGGACCAATTTACTGACATGGCAGACACAAGATTAAGATCACAGACGGCCTTTACAAATATTACAAATTACCACAGGTGAGTCACGTTCAAATAGGGCTTATGATGCAAAGCGCTAATAACCGAGGAAATGTGTTGTCAAATGGATGTTGGTGAAACTACAGCTCTGAACCTGTTAGCTGATTAATCAGTCAGTCAGTCAGTCGGCAGATTAATCAAACATTTTGATAACAGATTACTAATTTCTGTCATTTATCGAGTAAAAATCTGAGAGTTGCTCTGGCTTCAGCCTCTCAAGTACTTCACATAAATGACTCTGATATATGTTATTAGGTTATTATCAGGTTGCTGATGTATCCTGGTTTTATGTTTGCGTATGTCAACAAGCTGGTTTCACTAACATGGATTGAGCCTGTATCATTTCCTATAACCTTGATTATGCAATCTTAAGTAAACCAGCTGAAACCAGGATACTGTGGTGTGTAAACACCTGATCCACGTCTCTCATCATTCAGTAAGACAGGAAGTTTGACCAAACTAATAATCGGAAAAGGTCACCTTGACTTCACCAGACTGCTGAGAATAATGAAAATGATTTTGGTGAAGCTCTGTTTGCCTTTGCTACCTTCTCCCCTGACCTGAACCCTGTGAAACACACTTGGCTTCAGGGTTACAAGGCAAACCAGGTGAGCATCGATTTACCCTGGAGCACATTACAACATGATGCTCCTGGAGCTGCTTTAGCTGTATGAACGCTCTGTAAACCAGGGAGCGTGGCCACGTTACAGCCAGGAAATCCGTGCAATTCACTGTTATCAGTATAATCACTGCTGCCATGTACAGGCTTTACGTCTCGTGAGACAGAAATAGCTTCCTGGTTTCATCTTATAGCCGGTAACTTTAAACCAGCGCTCAAGGCTATGGCTGTGTGAAGGTGCAGTCATCTGACCAAAACCAGCTGCATCAGCACAGTTTGTGATAAACTTCATATAATGTAATCATTGACAAACTAGCAGGAAGATGCAGGAAAACTCAGGAAGACAATATTACAGAATAAACACTCAACAGTCAAGCCAAACATGAAGAAGTTTAGTCTAAGGTGAGTTAAAACAAGAAGGCATAACAGAAAGTGGAGGAACACAAAGAGTCAGAATGATTAACTACAAGTAATGGGAACAAGGAATGCAAACAGAAATAAATAGCAGGATAAAAACAATACAGGACTGAGATTGTGGGCAGTAAAAAGAATAAAGGAAAGTAAGTGAATTAATGAAAGCAGTAAAGTACGGTGAGAAAAAGACATCACAAGGGAGAGATTAAAAACAGATCAACAGACTAACAGCAGTAAAGGGAATTAAAGATGAACAATCAGTTTATAAAAAGGTGACTTCACATAAAAACAAGTCTATAAAAGTGATTTAAACGAAGTCATATGTTGCCAAACCAAAGCTGGTACATTCAGAAACAGACCTGATGGAGAAATCTGACTTTAAACCTGTTTAATTAATCCGACATGACTCCGGTGTTTGCTGAAGCTGAGGAGCATCTGAAAGTTCAGACGTGGACGGTCTCCGGGGCTCCTGGACGGGCTGCTGCTGCTGTTGTTCGGCCACATTTCCTCTTGTTTCCCTCGCGAGTATCAAATGTCGAACAGTAGCCATTATGAAAACAACCTCCCGCTATCAATAAGGCGTCGTCACGGGAGATAAAGCCTCCAACCGGAGGCACCGGGGGGACAAAGCGGTGGGTAACTCCTCGCAGGCTAACGTCGAGCTTCCTTGTCATTTTTAACGGCTGCTAGCTAAAAACCACAGCGGCTGCATCACACGTTCGACCGTTGGTGGGTCTCGTGCCCCGACGGCGTTCTAAATTCGACACATTCCCGCCGATCGGCGTCACTTACCTCGTGCGGGAGCACCGAAATCCACGCTTTTTTGCGGTTGTTTCTGCGTTCAGCTGGGCGACATGTCCTCCTCCACTTCCTTATGAGTGAGAGAGCGAGCGACTGTCACCTCACACACACACACACACACACACACACACACAGCTGGCGCACGCTCCTCTCCCCGTCTCTGACGTCATCCGAGGCTCCCGCTGCAGTTGTTTGATCTCTGGCGGAGGAAGTAATCTGATCCTCCATCGAAGTAAAAGTACGAGTTAATACCGCCATGTTACTGCGTTACAAGTACAAGTCCTGTATTCAAAACATTACTGAAGTGATGGGATGTAACTGAGTACATTCATTCAATTCAAGATTTTAAAAAAAACTTTATTTGCCCCCGGGGGACAATTAAAGGCACATGAAGTAGTTGTACACGGACACAAACAAGTCAGCACGTTAAACACAAGACCGCATGTTAGTTACACAGACATAAAACCAGTCAGATCTAATAAATAGGCTAAATAAACCAAATACAAATTTACAGTATTTACACGAGGTGCAAAGTAGCCTTGAGGCAGGCTGGGTTGTGTATTTAGAGGCAGCAGCAAGTTAGTGCAAATGTGCACAAGTGAAAAATGCAATAGAGAGGGAGGGGAAGTGGGAAATGTAGTGACCATCAACAGGTTACTTATTGTCTGTTAGATCTAGTTCTACAGAAGCAGACTTTCAAGATATAATAATAAAAAATCAATATCAAATTGTTCTCAGCAAACCAGATTCCATCAGGTTCTTGTATAGCTTGTATGAGCTACTGAGTTGGTCCTAGAGCACCTCTGTGATCATTTCCAATTTCTTTAATGCAGCAATATAATAATTTGATGCTAAAACCATTATAAAATCCCATTCAGTTCTACAGAAGCAGATTTTCAAAATTCCACACAAAAACAATATCAGCCCCAGAAATGTTACACACCGGTTTGTTAACAGTCATTGTTTGCCAGGTTGTCCCATGTTTTATGAGGGAACTCTCTGATTCTGTAGACTTTGGGCTGGCTTCCTGATAACTTTTGACTGTTTATTGTATTTTAACGTATGACTTAGGAACGACTTTGTATATTTTAGTTATGCTTTTATCTTGTGTGTGTTAAGCTCTTGTACAGTCATTATTGTGTCATTCACCTTAGACGATTGTCCCAAATCCCTTGTCAAAAAGTCCTGTAGGATTTTCAGAAGTCCTACAGGATTTTTAAATTTAGGATAGAAACCTTTAGGATTCACAAATAATTCTAAAAAGCCTTTAGCAATCCTATAAGAAAAATGTTTGTGTCATGTAGGATTTCCTCAGTCTTATTGTAAATCTGTTTTAATTCTGTTGCTTCCAATAAATCCTTTAGGATTCCCATACATTTTTAAAACTCCAATGGGAATTCTACAGAGCCCTGAAGGTGACATGAATGTGTTCTCTTTTTTTTTTTTTTTAACTCGCGAGTGCAGGATAATAACAACAACAACAAAAACAACAATAACAACAACCACAACAACAATAATAATCACAACAATAATAATAATCATAATAATAAAACGTATTTTTTAGATACATATGACTCACTTCATAATGAATTTGTCACTTTGAGATGGTGATTATGTTGCTTGTGTCCCTCACAGTGCAGTAAGAGGGAGATGACGCCACTCTGTGGAGCGCTGTAGAACCACAACAAGATGCGCTCTGTTGACGTCATCAGTCCGCGCCTCACAGAGGAAACGTGGGGAGACGGGAGAGCAAAGCAAAGCGGAGGAGGGTGAAACGTCTCTCCACGTGAATCGGTGTGAACATGGCGTCGATTCAGGAGCCGGAGGTCCAGTTCGCTCAGAGATTAGCCTCCAACGAGAAACCCATCCGGACCAAGGCCATAAAGAAACTGAGGAAATATATAAATGTCCGGTCACAGAAAGCGGCAGGTAAGCTAGCCTGCCCCATTTAGCATGCTAGCTCTGACAGAGCCGGCTAACACCAGCTATAAATGCTTAAACTAGCATTATTTCTGTTTTAAAGTGAGAATAGTTGTAACAAAAAAAGACATGATGGTTATAATCTAGCTGCTTAGTTTTCAGACTAAAAGATGCCTGTTGTAAAGTGAGCTGACGCACTTTGTGTTCAATCAAAAGCAGCCTGTGCACACGTGTGGATGCAAGTTAGCTTTGAGGTCAAGAGCTCATCATTGTAGCTAACTGAGCCCTAATTAATGTAGCAATGATAACTGGGACATTAACCTTGTTCCGATCATTTAGTGGGTAAACACGCAGTCAGCTATCAGAAAGTCAGTAGAGGTTATTGATTAAGTGTCTGATCAATAAAATGTGGTGTAGCTATCTTGTTCTGGCTCCAGGACATGTGTCACAGTGATGTGTCCTATGTACAGGTGGATTCACAGGTGATGAGCTGCTCAAGCTGTGGAAGGGTCTCTTCTACTGTCTGTGGATGCAGGACAAACCACTGCTGCAGGTATGTTTCACTGCTGTGTGTCAAGATTCAACATGACCTTATTTGTTCTGAGGGAAATCTGTCTTGGACATGTGGCCACATAAAAATACATACAATCAATAAAAGACAGAGTGAAAAACACAGACATGAGTAAGCCACATTCAAGTACATGAAACACTGGCCCTCATCTCACGTCCTCCTTAAGTCCTTTGTTTGGGAGATGTGCTGATAGAAGAATACATTTATTTTCCTATCTGATGGAAACGGTTAGTATTCTGAATGCAGGATATAAGGAGAGTTTACTGGAAATCTACAGACCCATGCAGGTGGTTGAATGCAGAAAGCACTCAACCTTTGGGCTTGTTTTTTGTAAAGTCGCTTACGAATCATTGCACGTGTTTCTCAAGTGCAGTCGCTTATTTGTCTCCTGTCTTCCCTGTATAATAAAGTGAAAATGCAATAGTTTCTCACAGGATTTGTGAAAAAAAAAAACCCTTTCCGTTCATCCGTCTGTCCCTTCCTTCCTCCACACACCAAAACAAGCAACCTTTCAAAGTAAAATAGCACAATTAATGGTGTTTTTAGCAACTTATTAGCGTCTTCTTAATTTTCTTCTTTTGTGATCGACCATCAAAAACAATCCAGATATTCAGTGAGAAATAATACAGAAGACGTAAAATCGTCACATTGAGAAGCTGGAACAGGTTAATGTTGGTCACTGCTGTTTCATTAAACACCTGCACGGATACGCAGATTATCAATGCTGGTTGAATTTTTTTATTATTAACTAAGTGACTATTTGTGAGCGTTGCCAAAAATGAGGTTGCTTAATGTTTTTATAATGAAGAAATACTGAGCAAAAGACTGTTTGATTGATCTGATTGATTTGCTATCGGCCTCAAAATTCCTCCTGGGTCCTGATGAAATGAAAACTTACTCAAAGTCTAAATCAAAGAACTTTGAGTATCTGTCCGTCCATAAATCTTTAATCCTTAAGATCATGTTCAGTCGACCACCTCTCTCCTCCTGGTTTAATATTTAATGCAGCCTTGACTTTTCTTCTTCAGGAGGAGCTGTCGAGCCAGATCTCCAGCCTGATCCACAGCTTCCAGCACGTAGACGGACGTAAGTTTCCCATCACACGATTCAGTAAAATCAGCCTTGAACTTTTCACCATAATGAGGACGATGGTTTCCTCCCTGCAGAGTTTTTATTCCTGGAGAGCTTCCTGCAGACCCTCAAAAGAGAGTGGACCGGCATCGACAGGCTGCGGATGGACAAGTTCTTCCAGGTGAGTGTGACGAGAATCCAGGATGAGTTTTAACTTTAAAGTATTTTCATTCTGAACCAACTGAAGACTTTGAGGTTGTTTCATGACCTCCAGGCATTAATGCAAATTTCAAGTTTTAATGACTTTAATCTGATGACGTATAAGTTATTAGAACATCGGTTTTAAAAGTTATTTGTGTATTTTAATCATTTAATTATTTTAATTGAATTATTATATAAAGACATCAGTGGTAGTTGTTGAAGGTCTGGTTTGAGAACGTTTTAGATGTTTTAATTAATTAGAATCCACTAAATAACGATGATTATCTTCCTCCGTGTCTCTAACAGCTGGTCCGCTTCATGTTCAGACAAACATTTGAGATGCTCAAGAGGAAAAACTGGGACAGCAGGTAATGTATTAGAAACTGTGTGTACCAAACCTTTAATGTCATGCTCATGTCACATTTCAAAGAGTAACGGTGTGTGCCGTCTCCTCAGCGTGGTGTCGAGCTTCCTGGAGCTGCTGACAGCTCAGCTCCTGCAGAGCAGCAGCGGAGCGCCCGGCGGGCTGCAGCTCCACGTCCTGGACCTCTACATGACGGAGCTGGCAGCTGTGGGCTCAGCAGAGGTACAGAAACACAAAAAGGAACTCGTGTCAGTCTGTCGCACGCTGCAGAACTTAAGAATGAAGCCTCATTTTCACGTTAAAGTTAGGACAGAAACATCAAGTACCATCAGTTTCACGTGTCAGAGTGTTGCAGCCTTGAAACTGGAAGGAAAGCTTCTGTGTGAGATCTCAAGCTGAATGACACCATTCTGTGCTCAGAGCTTGTTAGTTTCCGTTTCCTTCAAAGGTCGCTTAGAGCAGATTCTGAGATTAAAAAGGACAAAGACTCTGTTCTGTTCCTCTAGATCGTTTTAAGATTATGTGACTGTTGCAGATTGTTTCATTTGATTCTCGCTTTATTATTTTTTCAACAGAACCATAACTGAACATTTATCTGACTCGTTGTTATAAACTGATCAGTTGATCCCTCAGTCGTTCTACAGGAGGCGACACGTTGACTCTCCAGTGATCTGTATGTGTTGTCTTTTCTCAGCTCACTGCCGATCAGAACTTGAACTTCATCGAGCCGTTCTGCAAAACAGTATCCAAAACAAAAGAGTAAGTCCACATCAGATCAGCTGCTCTGCTTCATTCATTGTGACGCTGTTTCCTAGAAATGTGTCGAATTTATAATTTATTCTGAAGAATTGTTTTCTGTGTTTTTGATGCTGCTGTCGATGGATGTTTAGTGGATTAACATTTCAAAGTGCAGTTTTCTAATTGCCCACATTCAGTAAACAACATGTGTTCACCTGCTGATGTTGTATTATAACAACATTGAACATTATAACATGTTGAATCGTTGAAGCAGCTCGTCTGACTCTTCACCGTCTGCTCACTGTGTCGTCTGTTGCTTCTCCTCATGTCCGTCTCTCCAGTCGGATTCTTTTCAGCGGCATCTGTACCAACATCTTCGGCGCCATCATTGATCAGGCTCCCTTCGCTATTGAAGACTTGATGAAGGAGTTGAAGGGAGCTCAGGCCTCAGACTCCGACTCTGGACAGGCGTCTGAAGAGGAAGACGACGAAGAAGAAGAACTGAAAGAGAAAACGACGAGAAAACCAGCCGGCCAGAAGAAGGCGGGGAAGCAGATTAACGGTACGTGTTGATCAGAAAACTGCACAGGGAACAAAGTCTGGAGTCCATTTTTGTTGATTAGCACATAAATCATTTACTCTTTTAAATTTACAAATACATACTTCTCGAAGTGCTAAAACCTCATTTATGGCTCCACACTTTTGATTAGAAATTAAAGAGTTGCTCAACATTTTGAATTTTTTGCTCTGACAAAGGGTTTCAGTCGTCTCCAAGATAACGAGGCGCTGAGCTCCAGGCAGCTGGTTCAGATACGTTACGTCCTCCTGACTGTGACTTGAATCCTTCTGACAACAAAATGTGGCAAAACAAAATTCTTCAGGCGTGCGACAAGAAAGCCAAGTGTGGAGCGACGTGTGTTTCTTGTTGAAAATGCGTGAAAAGAAATCTTTTCTTGTTGCACTGAACATATAATCATTCTTAAAAGATTCTTGTTGGGATATTTTGTTAATCCAACAAAAAGAACTCCACTGTTTTATTCAAGACGAGCTCGTTAACATCTCCTGGAATTACGAGATTAGTTCAAACAAAATTTTTTATGAGATTCCCAAAACACTGAGGTCTGTTTCCTTTGACTCGGCTGTAGAGCTTCACTGACGACATGATTTATCGGCAAGTTGATTGAAAGAAATAAGTTGCCGACTATTTTGATAGCAGATTCGTCTCTTAATAGAAAGTGATTTTAGTGAGAATTAATTGTGCTGGTTTCTTTGGTTTCAGGCAGTAAATCAGATGACGAAGAAGAAGATGAGGACGAGCTTCTTCACTTAGAAGAAGACTCGGACACAGAGGGACCCTGTGACGAGGACATGGGACCAGTTCTTCAGGTGAAGCCTCTCTTCATTTATATTCTTTTATTCAACCTGTTGTTGTAAAAACACTGCTGAGTTTTGATTATAATGCAGGATACTTGTTTTATTCTACACATGTTTCAGAAAAGATTAAATTATACTCCCCCTCCAGACGTCTGTGAGCGGATCATTGTTCAGAATAATTGGCTCTGTTTGAAACGAGTTTTGTCTGCAAACTGATAGTTTGAACGAAGTGAGAATTGCTGCCTGTAGGGAAGAAAATAGTCGTGGAAACTGATGGTGTGTTTTTAAAAATGACTTCCAAAGTGTTCTGAGGAAATTGTCTGTCGGTGTTTTTCACCCTCAGCAGGTTTATATCAGAACAAAGTTTGTCTCTGTTTGATTTGGACTCATCAGGTGTTGGACTCACGTGATGCCGATGAGTTTAAGTCTCTAACGTGGTATTTTTCTTGTGTTGGTAGTTTGATTACTCGGCTCTGGCGGACAGGCTGTTTGGGTTGGCGAGTCGGAGCGGCACGCCGGGCCGCAACAGACAGAGACTCTACAGGATCGTCAAAGTGTGAGTAGCAGCTCCGACACTGTTCCTTCAAAAAGCCATGAAATGACGTTGCGGTGCTCATGTGAGGGAAACACATGAGGTTCATCATTTACCATATTGGATCTTTACAACTTGGGTTTTATCTTTGCAGACTTCACAACGTTCTCGTTAACATTGTACTCGCTGTGTTTGAGGCGATAGGTGATGTTCCAAGCAGACATTTTGACTTCTCGTAGCAGGAAGAGCACAGGTGTCTCTCTCTTCTCTTCTGTACTTTATAAGATGCTTCATTTGGCACCGTGTTTTATTGTGAATCAGTACTCTGTCCTGGTGTAATTCAGTCAGTTCAGTACTCGCCCCTCGCTGTTACCACAGACATTTTATCTAACCACTCAGTCACTGCACTCAGTGGACATAATGATCGTATCTGCTCAGTCTGTAGAGTCTGGAGACGTTGGTTTTATGAGCGGAGGTGAGGAGGGAGGTGATCGGTGATGAAATCTGCCTCCAGATCCACGAATAACAAAATGTGCAGTAGCCACATTTCAACAGCAGAGGGCGATCATTATTACATTTATAGGGCAATATGTATGATTCAAATACTTTGCATTCAAATGTCAAAATTTGGACCTGAATCACTGAATTCAGGGTTCCCACGCGTCCTGGAAAACCTGGAAAATGATTGACCAATTTTCCAGTCATGGAAAACATATGGAAAGGAGAAAAAAGGACAAATGTCCTGGAAACGGTTAAGTTTTCCTGGGAAATGATTTATCCTCCCCCTGCCTTGTGAGCGAATGCAAACGGGTTAAAAGTTATGCGCATGCGTGTCTGTTGTCACCTTTTTCTGGGCACAGCGCTTCTCTGCCTCTCGCCGGCGCAGCGCCCCACGTGACGCTACCAGCCAATCAAATTTGCATTTCCGCTTAGAGCAGTTTTGCAACCCAGTGCTTTCAATTGATTTTGTCGCTAGATTAGCGACTTTTCGGATCCCGTTCGGGATTTAGCGCCTGGAGACAAAACTAGCGACTGTAAGTTGAAAAGTGTCGCTAGTATTGGTCCGCGAGTGTGACGTCATCTCTCCCGCGGCCGCAGGCTCCTCCCTGTTCTCCGCTGAGTGACAGGCAGAGGAGCAGGAGAGTTAGTGGGCGTGTCCTTCACTGAGCTGTGCGGAGCGAGATGCTGCGTCACTCAGAGCTTCATGTTCAGAGCGGGAGCCTCAAGGTAATTATGGTTAAAAACAGGTTAACATCTGAATGGGCCACGTTTCAATCAGTATTTCACTTGTTTTATTGTCCGACAATAGAAACAGAAAATAAGTGAATAAAAACAACTTGGGTGGATCAGTGACTAATGTGGGACACCTAAGAACAGTTGTTTCAAAAGTGGGACAGCATGATTTGGCTAATGTGGGACAGTCATGTACTATGTTATTTGATTGAGAACATACATTTTTAGGAAAGTTAAATGTCTTCTAGTATATTTATTAAACAGTTGGGCTTGAAATGTAGCAGTTGCATTTGTTTTAAGATCAGGATTTAAAACACTGTTGTGATTTGCCCCTTAGCTAGCTGTTAGCGTAATGATTAGCTAACTAGCTACCTAAATAGCTAAGTCAAAGAAATACATCGACAAACAGTAAATATCATTTGACAGTATGTTTAACAACAAGACTAGCTAGCTTACCAGTCATGTCATTGTCCCCAAATCAACATCAAGATGTTCACGAACAAATGATCGGCCGTGTGTAACGTTACTGTGGCCGCAGCCTGAAGCAGAGAGCTGAACAGCCAACGGGATGTGAGATTATTCGCCTATGTGATAAAAAAGTATTAGTAAGTTTAGAGGGGAAGTGAACTTTCTGCAGCTTGTGTGTTACAGTCTCCATCCTGTGGTGTTCAGAGGATAAGGCTCTGAAGGACTGACGGACTGCACTCAGTGCTGGTGATAAAGTGTAAACAGCGGCTTTGACTGCGTTCCCGTCGCTATGGTTACGCAGCCAGCGCATTAATTTAGACGGTGAACAGACAATTTGACTGGAACTACTTATGGGCACCCTGCAGCCAATCAGAATCGAGTATTCCCCCAGCCCATGGTATAACGTGTTGATGTATTGTATTGGCTTCATAAATAAATATGGTACAAAAGTCAGAATTGCAAAAAGTGTTCCACGTTACACTGATCCACCCTGCTGTGTATGTGCACAGATAGATGGGGAGCAGTAATTAGAGCTCGTTAATTTCCAATGAAAGTAGTTGTCAGCAGAGTGAGATGTGCACAGGGAAGAGGGGAACCCTTAAAAAGAGAAAAGTAGGCAGTGAAAACTTAAGTATTACATGTTCATTTGAACGGCTGGCATTTCTGTCAGAGAAAGTAAGAGAGGAGAGAAAGTTGAGTTGGGAATTGCCCAGTTGAACATTGTTACAGTAGTTTGTCATGCTAATGAGGTGCTACGCTGTAATCTGTGGGTGTTTGCATTATTCTGTGATACATTTGTCATAATTATTTTTCAGAGATAAATTATAGCCATAGACTGCACATCAAATGTATGAGTAATAAGCATGGAAACAATCCGGGTAAATGCAAGTTACAACTGTAGAAAAGAACACTTCCAAAGTATACGGGGGGCAGAGATATATATTAATGTATTACGTGATAACTTGTCTGTGTAGCCGCTGAAAATGTCCTGGAAAATAATTTCAGGGAAAGAGTGGGAACCCTGGAATTACATCAGTAAATACCCATTAACATCAGTGTTTTGGTGTATTAGTTACTCTGTGAGATCCAAAATAAGTCAACTGGAGCAGAAAAGTGTCCATCCGTTTGATTCCACCTGTCAAACTGTTCCTGTGAATAACACAAAGCAGATTATAGAGGAACCGCTGGCAGCCTTCTGTCACCACGCCTGAACACGACAGATGTCACAGACCTGATCGTTTCACTGAAGCGTCTCGTAGAAATCAAACGGCGTGTGTCTGTTTGTATCACACCTGTTATTTTCTGCTCGGCAGCTAAAAGTCTTCTAGTCTCTGAAAACAGAATGAAAAATCAAACCCGTTCATCCTGCAGCAGAAAGTCAGATGAACTGAGCCTCGTGTCTGACGCTGCTCCGGTCGAGGTGATGTTTATAGATGAGGACGGAGCCCGGAGGAGTCAGAAGATCACACCTGGATTTACCGCTCTGCTGCTCATCAGCCAATCAGCATTCAGCGAGCACACAGTGTTTAACCCTCTGATCTGCTCTGATGGTTTCTGGAGTTTCTTCTGCTCCATGAACGATCTCTACTTGAATCCAAACTAACGTGTTTTTCTTCTCTCTCCTCATGTTGGACGACAGACTGCGTGACCTCAGTGAAGGTAGGAGCTGATGATCCTTCGTTAATATGCATTGAAGCAGACGGACTGACCTTTGACCTCACTCTTTATCTGTCTGGATTTTCCTGTCAGGTATCTTCCCTCAGGATGAGTATCCAGAGGAAGTCTCCACGGACGAGGACGACGACATGTTCGGCAGCAGGAAGAGGATGAAGAGGACGGGAGGTCGCGGGGAGGAGGACGAGGACGGAGAGCCAACATCCAAGAAGAGAAAAGGTAACTTCATGTTTTCACCTTTTACCTTCTAACTGTGCAACGTTTTCAAATCTAAAACCAAACAAGGCGGCTAAAGGTTATCGTGAAGAAATATTAGCTGCTGTTTCTTAAACCACCAGTGAGTTGATGAAATACAGGAACACCTTTTTATTTATTCTTCATGTTTTCTCCCCATGATATATTTCACATTCTGACGTCCAGACATCTCCACTCACTCCAGAGCGCTAAAAAAAACAATAATGTCAAAACTTATCTTACAAAATCATCTGCCTCCATTCAGATCTGTTGGCTTTTAGAGTTTCAGAAACATTTTCACACAACGGTTTGCTCTCTTACCTTCCACACACAAAAGGAGGTGCGCATATGAGCACAATAACAAAAACTCCATTCAGACATACCACTATTATAGTTCATTACTGAAGGAGTCGCAGAATGAAAACGATTATCTGATCTATTATCTGATGTCTCTGCCTTCGCTCGGTGCGCTTGATGTGACAAAGGACTGAAAAGGATCTTTGAATGTCTGTTGAAGAAAATAAATCCTTGAACAAAAACAGAAGACAGTAGAAAGACTGGCAGCACAGACGGAGAGTTGGATCAGCTCATTTTTATTGATGTAGACAGAAGCAACAGAAAGACGGCAGCAGGTTTCAGCAGGTTGCTGTCAGCAAGCAGGCGACGGCCCTTTTACATAATCCAACATGTGGGAGGTCCAGTCCAGCTCCAGAGATTTTATTCCAGCACTTTGACATAAACGCTTATTTTTTTTTGTCTTAAAATGACCAAAACCAGAGACAGTTTCTGTTCTCTGCTGCAGGACTGATGTATTGTCAGCTAAACTCCCCATCGAACCAAGTCAGTTTTATTCACGTAGCTCAGATTAACAACGTTTCTCAGCAGGCTGGAGAAACTGTGCAACATGTCGCCCTCCAAGAAAAATACTCTTTGATCAGAGAAAACAAGAAACGTCTGGAAGGAAAGGAAAAGAGCACCTGACGAATTAAAATACCAAAGTTCTCACATCAAACTTCATGAAGTTGCTTCCAAACTTTCCTCCTGACGCAGTTTCTCCCTCAGAGGATCAATGAAGTGATTCTGGTTCTGATAATGAAAGCTTCTGGTGTCAAAGTCTTCAGACATCGTTCTGCACATTGAAGCTCAAATTTGAGGAACAGAAGCACTTTTGAGTTGTTTTAACTTCCTGCAGAGAAACATGTCGGCGTGCACCGACCTGCAAACCTCTGAACTCCCTGAATGTTTGAATCTGAAGGGGAGGAAAAAAAGCCTTGAAAGTTTGAAAATGATAGAAAACGAATATAAAGAAATATATTTTAAAGTTTTCTTGATATAATTCACCGTCACGTTTGTGAACAAGTGAATCGAGCTACATCAACAAACCTTAAATCCTGCATGTACTCGTTCTAAACATGTTGTAACGAGGGATGTTAGTGATTACAGCGATACATTGATTAATCGTCGTTAAGAATTTAACCCATTTAATAATGTCTTTATTGACAGACAGGCACAAATAAAAAATAAACTTACAATAACAGATTTAAGAAGCTCGCTTTTCATATATATCTGAATAAAACACAAACTGTTGGCTTCAGGATGAGGGAGCGTCCTCGCAGTTCATCATCGTTCCGTCAACGTCATGTTGATAATTAACATTCAGAAAATCAATTGTTGACATTTTGTGAATTGATTGTGAATCGTACGAGGGAAGAATCTACATCCGTACCAGAATCTTTTTTTCTTGAATACCAGACTTTAATAATCGACCTTTAATGAGCACAAATCAGATTCTGTTTGAGTCTGAAATGTGTCGCTGAGTTCACATATTTAGTCTTTTCAATACACCTGGATAACTTTTCTAACTGGGGACATTCATCTGGAACAAGTCGCTCTGCTGGATTCATCAGCTCGTCACAGCAGAGATTTATTTCCTGTCAGAAGAGCGAACCTGCCATTTAAAATCAAACGACACAAAAGAAACATAATAATCAGACGTGTTTCATCAGTTCCTGCATTCAGACGTGTAATTACTCTCTGACAGATGTTAAGTACCGTCTGCATCTGTTTTTCATACGACAGCAGATTTGTCAAGTGTCAAACTTTTAATTTCTGCGTCATTTCAAACTATTTCATCAGTTTCTGAGTTTCTTACAGCCGCCAACTATAATTATAATCAGGTAGAACTTAGAATCGTACAACCTCCTCAGCATTTTGTCCTTAAGAAATGGAGTGAAGTACAATTCGTCTCGTTTTCATTTAATGATGAGAAACGTTTGATAATCGACTGATCTGATCTGTCTCTGCTGCTTCAGGGAAGAAAAAGGAGGCGTCGACACTCAACAAGCAAAACAAAGACTCTTCAAAAGATGACAGTGAACCGGCCGACCTGACCGCGAATAATGAAAACAAGAAGAAGAAGAAGAGGAAGAAGAAGAAGAAGAAGGCAGGAGAGGGAAGCGACGGTGCTGATAAAGAGACTGAAGGTTCACGGACAGAGAGCGCCGACTCGTCAGAAACTCTTCTTCTCTCTGAGGTAAAGAAACCTTCAGTCACGGTCACAGAGGAAACCAGCGGAACCACTCCCTCCACGACTGACGACAAGACTTCTGAGGTCCAACCAGAACCAGAGACGTCCTCCCACGCCGATGCTACAGCCCCGGGGAAGAAGAAGAAGAAAGGGAAAAAGGCAAAGTTACAAACAGACGAGACTGTTGCTGAGCCGCAGGCCGCTGTAGAAGAAGAGAGCACAGCGGTCGGTCCGGAGGAGACGACCACACCTGAGACTGAAACCACAACTCCTGCCAAGAAGAAGAAGAAGAACGCTGAGAAGAAGCTGGAGGCGGAGTCATTGGTTAATGGTGTGACCACAGAAGAAGACGGACCAGAGAAACCGACTGATGCTACAACTCCAGGCAAGAAGAAGACTAAGAAGAAGAGCCTGAAGGCGGATGAGGCGGTGACGGTTGAGGCTGACGCAGAAGTCCAGGTGGAGGGAAAAACCACAGACGCTGAAATCACTGCAGCTGTTGAGGAAGCGTCACAAGAAGCTGCCGCGGTGCCACTTAAAAAGAAGAAGAAGAACAAACAGGAGGAAACGACCCCGACTGTGGATGAAAGCGTCGTGACACCACTGAAGAAGAAGAAAACAAAAACCAATCAGAAACAGCCCACAGAGGATGGAGCAGCGGCGGACGAACCCTCGCAGGTGGAAGATGCTGACACACTGCCGGTCACCGTGACAACAGCAGCAAAGAAGAAGAAGAAGAAGAATCAAGCGGACGAGATCGGAGATGAAGCTGAGGCGCAGGAGGTCGGAGATGATGACAAACCAGCCAAGAGGAAGAAGAAGAGGAAGATCCCCATCGTGTTCGAGTACGAGGCCGACGAGCTGGAGGCGGCTGCAGCGACCAACGGCATCGCAGAAGAAGAGACGACGGCGAAGAAGACGAAGCTGGTCAGTGTGAGTGTTTAATCTGACGTCAGACTGAATTAACTCTGAGACGTATTTAACTTTCAGCTGATTGTTTGTTTCAGGAGGCTGACGAGCCGTCCACACCTCTGAGCAGCAAGAAGGCACAGAAGAAGAAGAAGAAGAAGGCTCGGGGTCGGAGTCCGACTTCATCACGTTTCAGAGCAACGCTGCGGTCCCGACGCCGCTCTTCTGTAAGACCAAGGGAAGCCCCGGCACCCCGCGGACCGGCAAGAAGGTAAACAGGAAGAGCTGAGCGTGGATTTAAATAAAACGATGTGATGTGTGTCTGAAGACCCGGACGAAGGAGACGAACGGTCTCGAATCTGGGAGGAGTCTGGGTGATGATCAGTGATCGTGGCGATATGGAAACTGTATTTTAGTTTTCCCAGTGACGTTTACTGTTTCAGTGCACTTATAATCAACATTTAGTTGACTGTATGTAACTATTATGTGTCTGTAGCTTTATCAGTATAGTTATTTTTTACTTGCTAATATCGTCCCAAAAAATGATTTCAGTCCTCCACAAGTTTCTGCTTCTTGTCTCGAGTTAAAATCCAAAAAGATGAATATCTCCACATTAGAAGAACTAATCTGTGTTGAAATGAGCCAGAGGAGAACCGGGTCTGTTCTGTGACGGCAAAGAAGAAACACTGAATTTGTATTTTAGCATTTTGGATGAAAAGAATGTAAATAGATGAGACGTCTCTGTCTTAATAAATCCAAACATGTCTCTTCTCCGATGGTTCTGGTGTTGCACCGTCAGTAAACATGTCGGACTTCTTTTCTTTGTTTTTCTTCCACAGAAGAGTCAAACTCCCAAATCTGAATCCAAGAAGGTGACGTTTGGTCTCACGAACAACAAAACAGCCGGTGAGAGACGAGATGTGTCTGATTAATAACAGACGTGTTGAAATGATGCAGGACGTCGACACTAATCTGTGTTTTTTATTTTGTCTCGTCAGAGTTCAGGAAGACGGACCGCAGCCTGCTGGTGAGTCCAGACGGGTCGTCACGAGTCCCGTTTGACCCGACGCAGAAACCAAAGTTTGGGGTGTTAAAGTCTCCGCTCTCCACCCGGGTCAAGAAGACCCCCAAGAAAACCCCCAAGAAGACCAGCGTCAGTACTCCTAAACGTCGGCCGGCGGCGGCAGACTTCTTCTGACGAACTCGCTGACGGACTGTAGATACGGATGAAACTCCTCTGAACTCTCTAACAGACTGATTTCAAACAAATTGTTTTGGAGATTTATAAAGAAGTATTTTTATGTTGATCTGAGATCCTTTCTGCCTGAGTGACTCCGCCTTTTAATAAAAGTTGCTCATTCCAGTTTTTTCCAATTTTATCTCCTCGTCAGTTTGTGAGTCTTTTTAAAATTTAAACTGAATTCATATTTTGAAGGAGGACGACCCGCGGACGCTCGTCTTCAACAGAACCTGAGGACATTTTAACAGAAAGTGAAAACTAAGGATGGTGGTTTCTCCTCAGAGCGGCACAGCAAGAATAAATATATCTGAGCAGCACTCGGCTCCTCGGCTCTGCAGCACTGAGACGCTCCGGGCTGTTTCATGTCTTTGTCCTTTTTTCTCTGGTGAACTCAAAGTGATGACACGACAGTCTTTCACCAGCACCGTTTCTCTGGTGTTTGTCTGGTGACAGATGTGGAGTGTTGCAGATAAATCTTTTTAAAAAATCATCAATAAATACTTAACTTCAGGAGGCAACACGTCACTGGACGTAGTTAATTAGATAATATCACTCTGGACTTTTAACAGCTGCAGCTTTGTGCTTCATTACGTCAGAATATTACGTTTTATTCAGGGAGAAAGATGTGACAACTTCCTCACAATCAATAATCAGTGATTAGGAGGTTATTTTTGATGAAGCTAGAAAGGTGGCAGGGTCCGCCACATGTAAACAGTTTGTTTATTCAGTTTATTTCAGTGGGTGAAGTTGTTTCTCTGCTCAACAAAACTACAGACTGCTCCTTTAAATACAAAATCAATCATCAAATCAGTTCAATACGACTTATTGACAGAAGAGAGAGTGAAACAAAATATGAAAATTAATACAAATTCAAGTTAGATACTTTTTTTATTGAAAAACCCCAAAATATTTTAATATCTGAAGTTAAACGTTGTGTTTGTCGCCTCCTGGTGTCGAAATGACCAAACATGACAATAACATGATCGAAACATGTGACCAACGTTAAATCAAACAGCTGATTAAATAAACAAACAACAAAAACAAGTATATTCTGTAACAATTAAAGAATTTATGGTTTTATCTTGATTTTACTCTCAAACAAAACATGATGTCATTTTGAGAAAGAACAAAATATTTCAGGTTCGTTGGTGTCAGAGTCATATTCAGATCCCTTCAAGACAAACATCAGGACATTTATTCTAAATGTCTTTTTACTTTTTACTTGTAATATATGAAGTTTGTTGGTGGAAGTCGACTGTTAAAGCTTCCATGTTGTTGTTTTTCTGTCTGCTGCTTCTGACGCTGTGTTTGAAAGTGTTTGCAAAATGTTTCATCATGCAGAGAAATTCTGACTCCAAACCTTTTAAAAAACATACACATATAAATATATTTAATACTAACTGCTCCGTGGTCAGTGTGGTGGAGGATCTGAGGTGTGAACGTGACGTCAGGACTCTTTTGTTCCTCTCAGCAGAAAAACACTGAAGCTGTGAACTCGTCTGAAGTTGACGTGGAGTCAGAGGCAGTGTGAGAATTATCTGCTTTTCAGAGGCTGTGTGACATTTTCAGCAGCTCATCATCTCGGATAAAGAATATAATCCAACAGAAACCAGGAGCACACCTGCAGCCGAACACCTCCTGAGTGTTTCAGACGGCTGTAGAGTTTAATGACCTGCAGGAGAAGCAGCAGCACTTCAGAACAACGATGATGATGATGATGCTGTGGGCTTCATTATTCATTATTCATTGTACGAGCTGTCAAGAGGAGAAACTTCAGCTGGAAACTGATTTTTCATGCAGTTTTGAGATTAAAGGCTGTTTTGCTTCTCTGACATGTTTTCTGTTAGGACGATTAAAGTCGTCTGGACACGTCAGCACATTTATTGCTGTAATTGAGACAATAAAAACAGGACAGTCGTGTGTTTGTAACGAGACGTTGGGACACGAGTGGAAAGAAAATGTCCAAGATGTGTTTTATTTTAGTTCACAGTTCTGTTCTGGACATTTATGCAAAACAGCACATGTTTATAATTTAAACTGAATTGTCTGGAAGTTGTAAAAACTCGTCTTGGTCCTGTAGATGTGAGAAGTTCCCCTGAGCGTCTCTCCTGGTCCAGACTGAAGACATTTCAGAGCTGCTCTTGAACCAGTTGGAGCGCCGACATGATTTTTCGGCTCCTTTTGAAAGTTTAAGAAGCTCTGTTAGTGCTTCTGTCATTGATTTCTAGTGTTTGGACACTGAAGTGTTCACTGAATGTAGAAATCAGCCTGCAGACGAGCTGTTAGTTCACCTGAGAGCTGGAAAACACAACGAGTCCACGTCATGTAGTCTCACATGGTCCAAGTTCAAACTGAATAACAATATCAGTGAATATAAACAGCTGACACATGTTTTCTAATTAAATATCCAGGCGCATTTAATGAGCTCATGATACCAGTAACAGTAAAAACAGGAGCATTAATCTCATTGTAGTTCTTTATTTCATCATTCAAACTAACTTTGTGCAGATAAAACAGTCAAAAACAAGCACTGAGGTGGAAAACCAGCCGATACAAAGAGTATAAAACTACATAATGTGAATAATTTCTAAGTTTATGGCTTTAAAAACTTGGATTTGAAATCTCATTGGCTGCACGAGGCAAACGAGCTGTCAATCAAACAGCTGCCATCTCAGGATCTCAGGTGTGGAGAGGTGATGGAGTCTGCGGTGAAACGAGGCGTCTTCTGATACAAACTGAGTCAAGACGGTGCTGAAATGTCTCGACTGGACTTTTGGGAACAAGAGGAGACGGTTTCTGTTTGAGTGTGTTTCACTGCTGACTCTTCAGAGGCCGAAGTGAACTTGTTTATTTCTGTTAATTGCAGCCCTGCTGACGTGGTTTTCTGTGGAGATGATTGTTAGACTTGTAGTAAATTGCTGGTTTCAGCCTGATGGAAACCACCTGATCGTGAGGAGGTGTGAGCTCCTGACGTGTGGTCGTTAGTTTGGCATTCGTTGACACATTTCATTGAGAAAAATGTCACCAAAGAGTAAAAAAGAAGAACTCCTACCTGCAGAGGACGAGAAGAAAACATGTTTATCAGAGTCTGAAGTCGTCAAGAACAAGACGAGAAAACAGGAATCAAGCTGTCAGCGACGTGTCATCAGCAGTTTGACATGAAGTTAGGCTGAAAAACATCTTTAGAGCAGAAGGTGACTGATAAGAGAGTCACAGAGAGGTTAGATTTTGCTGGATGAAGACAAGCTGACGACATCTTAACCTGCTGAACTGGACCGGACCTGTTTGTGTGATCAGAATAACATGAAGAATATGAAACATCACCGGCCTGATGTTGTGAACTCACAGGTGTTCGTCCATGTCACACACGAGTTGTCACCAATCTGAGGTGAGATATTAACTGTGAAGTCGGTCTGGAGCAGAGATGAAGGTGTGATGATGTCACTGTGAACAGCTGATCTGACCTGTAGACCCCTGCAGCGAGGTTCTGGTCCGTCTTTGTTCATATTGTGTGGCTGTTTTGTGTATCACTGTGAAGTAGCTTCTGTGAGAAACTGGCAGCGATGCAGCGATCAGAACCGGAGTGATGTTCTGAGCTTGTGTTGGTCCTGTTGTATCAGCCTGGATCAGCTGAAGCCGTCTGACGGACCTGTACCTGCTGGAGATACATGCATGTGCACAGTTCTCCAGGCTCAGGTGTGTCACCTGTCCTACACACTGAACCTTTAAAATAAAAGCAGCACATGTGAGCAGGGGACGCTACTGTTGCATCATGGGACATCTGCATCACATTGTGTCCCTGATAAACAGAACTGAAGTCAAACCAAGATGTTTTTCTGACCTTTAAATAAGTTATTTAAGATTGGAACAGGTTTCTGTGAGCAGCAGCAGCGTCACATCGTCACTTTAGTTTCTTTAGCAGCCGTCTGTCTGTCTGTCGTCTGCGTCAGACGGCTGAACTTGATGCACCTTTCTGAAGTTTCTGAAGACATTGTGTTACTTTTATTGGGCAGGAATTATTATGTATTTTTCCTCTCAGGCTTTCTGCTCAGCTTCACTTCAGCGCCGCGTCCTCGTCTGTTCAGGGGATTTCAGATTGTCCACTCTGGTGATGTGACCTCGACGTTTCAATCGCTCATCGCTTCCTCTCACAGATGAAAACCTCCCCCATTAGAGAGAAAATTCTCCTGAAAATGGATGAAAAGCTGCTGAACGCTCGTCCATTTGTCGGCCTGCAGAGCTGCGATCAAAGATTTCACCGAGCGATTCAGCCACTTCACAGTAAATGCAGGTTTTTACCATCAATTGTATAAAAATCACCAGTTTCTCACGAGGCTGAAGTGTTCGGCAGCATCAAACTGTGTCTGAAGGGATATTTGTTAAAATGAATATACTGATGAAATTAATAAAAGAGCCAATTTATGTTTTTATTTTTATTCTATTCCTCGGCTCTTTGGTTCAGTTTTGTGTTTGCAAATACCAAATAAATAAAAATGCAACTTTGTCAGGTGACTGCAAAGACACTTGAGCTAATAACATATAATTATAAGATAATTAATGTAATTATAATAGTTAAATCGATCACCTCGGCTGTGATGAGCTCTGACTCTGCTGAAGCTCTTCCTGCAGCCTCGTACCTCTGATCTCTTCCTATAAACGTCTCGTCCACCCAAACAAAAGTCTGGAACTAATGTAAAGCAGCAGAGGAGAGCCGGTCGACCCAGCTGTCAGATTACTGCCTCTCATTTCTCCTCCGCCGCCGTGAAGGAGAGCAGCAGAATAACATCTATTGTCCGGATCCACTGGAGGTCTGGGAGCAGAAGTGACCCTGCAGGCTGCAGGAGCGGCTCATTATTATAAGCACTTCTCTCAGTGCTTATAATGCTGCAGAGGAGGAATTCTCTGATTAGCCCCAAACAAAACCAACATTTTCAGGAGCTGTGAGGAGAAGAATTATAGACTGCTGCTCTGAACCTCACAGACCCAACGGCACAGATGGAAAGCTGGAAATCCTGCTGCACGTTTGACTGTCTGCTGTCGCCGTGCATGTGTAAAGAGATGTCCGGACGTTTCCAGCCGTGTTTATGGTGAAAAAAACAGTTATTTTTGATGAGATGTCAGGACACTTCTGGTCTTGTTTGTGACAACAGAACTAGTTGTTTTTAACGAGATGTCCGGACGTTTCCAGCCGTGTTTGTGGGGACAGAACCAGGTGTTCTCGATGAGATGATATTTTACACAAATTAGTACATATTTAATGAGATGGCCTCTTTTGCATATTAAATGATGTTGATAATTAAGAGTAATACAAAAAACAATGTCAGTAATCGTCTGTTAGTTCAGAGAGTCTCTCACTGAGATGAATCCAGAGCAGCAGAGGATCTAAAGGAGGCAGAAGATGAACCGGCCTGCGTCACTGTGTTGTTGCTCTTTGTGTGTCTGTGTGTGTTTGTGAGTCCTGGTGTCCCAGTTTGTGGTGTCAGTCTGGACTGAGTCTGAGCTCTGGAGGCATCGCAGGACAAACAGCTGATCCACAGTGAGACTGAACAACACAGCACATCACACTGTGACTTCATGAGAAGCGACAGTGTCTCAGGCTGCATCAGAGCTGTGGTGAGTTCTGGTGATGAAACACCAGCTGACGAACCTCAGGGAGAGTTTCACTGCGAGGCAGCCGGCGTGTCTGCCTCCACCTCAGCACTGAAGCGTCCACAGAGCGACAGCTGCTCAGTCCTGCAGCTTCTCTGCAGAGGATCCTTCTCACTTTGAGTAAAGGGAGAACAGAAGCAGGCGGTGGATTCACAGCGAGCTGCTGACGCTCCGTCAGCTCCATCAGCTCCATCAGCTCCATCAGCTCCCACTGTGACTTCCTGTTGATTGGAAAACGACTGGTGTCGATGAGGTCAGGTGGAGCAGCGAAGCATCATGGGAGAAATGAAAGTGATGTCTGTGCTGTAAACAGACACACAACGTTTTATTAATAGATTTCACACAACACAGAGTCACAGATTAATCTGTGGACGTCTCGCAGGCTCGAGTCTGACTTTCTGAGAGTTTTGGAGCTCAGTCACAGAACAAGATTTGTACATTTCATAGCAGCATCTTTTCTACAAGACGTATCATTTCCTGTTCACACTGAGACGTTTTCAGCCACGTTCGAGGAGACAACACCTGATACTTCTAGAGGAAACAACAGGATATTTATCAGCTGTGTTTGTGAAGACTAAACTGGATGTTTTCTATGAGAAGTCAGGACATTTATTTAGCCATGTTTGTGGTATTATTTGATCAGAGGACTGAACTGAACTTGAACTCTAACATCTGAAGGGAGCTTTAACGTTCCTGCTCTACAAACTGAAGTCTCCTGCTTTGTTTGTGTGTGTGATTGTTGGTTTTCTGGTGTCATCAGCAGCGACACTAATCCTTCATTGACATTTAATTCCAGCTCCGTGTGTTCTCACAGGTGCTGAAGGAAAACAAAGGATTCATTTTGAGCCTTTAGTTCTTGTTTCCTTCACACCTCTGAATTTTAATTTCCAGCCTTTGTTCTCGTTGCTGTCGATGATGAACTTCCTCTCAGGCTGCTGAGACTCGAGCTGACTGATATTCACACAGCTGTGTTGAACCTCTGCAACAGATTGTTTTATTGACAGGACGCCACAAATGACAGAACAGAACATGGTGATGGATCAGCACACACATCAGAGCTCAGACCTCAGTGATGCGTTCACTGACAGCTGAAACACAGGTATATCCACGATTGTATTTGCAGTCACAGTCGTGCACATCGACACCAAACAAAACAAACAGAATATTTCTGAACTGAAGCTGACAGTCATTCGAGCGCGAGTGTCTCAGATTAGTTCAATATTCTCCTTATTCTTCCACATTTATAACATCTTCAACCTGTCGTCGTCTCATTTACCAGCTCAGACCTGAACAGGGACGAACTGAAACTGGATCCTGAACCTCAGTGTTGGACCTCACTGATACTCTGCTGGCTGAATGGGAACAAATCTCTGCTGCTGTCTGTTTTCTATCCTGACAGTCTGGTTAAAACAGCGGGCCAGAAAGACGAGTTAAAGATCAGGTAACCGACTGCGCTCCAGTGGGCTAATTCTGTAGGAGTAATTGCAGAGGAGAGAAATGAGGACCTACAGAGATAATCCTGACCGTCTGTGATTTCCTCGTGTCTGACAGGTGGAGCTGAGGCAGGTCAGACTGACGCTGCTCACAGCTCTCAGGAGGTGAGAAGGTCACTGCTCAGCCCTGACTGAGCTTCAGGTAATGATG